>CM052441.1:8772937-8803868 GCA_028533085.1 Varecia variegata | reverse complement strand
ACTCTGTTGCCCGGGCTAGAGTGAGTGCCGTGACGTCAGCCTAGCTCACAGCAACCTCAAACTCCTGGGCTTAAGCGATCCTACTGCCTCAGCCTCCCAAGTAGCTGGGACTACAGGCATGCGCCACCATGCCCGGCTAATTTTTTCTATATATATATTTTAGTTGGCCAGCTAATTTCTTTCTATTTTTTAGTAGAGATGGGGTCTCGCTCATTGCTCAGGCTGGTCTCGAACTCCTGACCTTGAGTGATCCACCCGCCTCGGCCTCCCAGAGGGCTAGGATTACAGGCGTGAGCCACCGCACCCGGCCTCCAAATACATATTTAATTCATTTTTTATTTCTAGAACTTGTTTGTTTCTGAGTTGTTAGCTCTTAGACTATGTCTTCATTGTCGTATCATTTGTCACCCATGCAGCAATCACAGGCATTCAGTAAATACATGTTGGTGATGAAGTCAGAATATTTTTTGGAAATAATATGACCTTATATAGAGGATGGCATGCCGCTTTCCTTTAGTGAATAGCCTGAGAGGCTTGGGTTAAATGCAAAAGAAGCATATGATAATGATACTTCAGTGGATTGCAGAAAAATTCTGAAGTCAAACACAATCTTCAAAAACTAGTTTATATTTTCCTTGATGAGAAAGCTTACATATAGCCATGAATACAGTTTATATTTAATACACACTGGGTGTCAGCCACTTTAGTGATATTACCTCATGTCCTATTCTAACAACCACATTTTTACATATTTAGAAAATGATGCTTAGAGAGTTTAAATTATTTTTCTATGGTCACTCTCCTAGAAATTGGTGGAGCTAGAAATTAAATCCAAGTGTGCCTCAATCTACAGCTCAAACTTTAACCACACTGCTTCCCTTAAGAAAAGATTTAGAAAGATCTTTTTGAGTTCTAAGCTTTCCACACAGTAATTCCTCTCAATAGAAAGCTTGCCCTAACCAAGGTATTCACTGAAGTTCCAGAAGGCATTCCCCTGCCCTAATGATCTTACTTGAGAGTAGGACAAAGAAGAAAGAATCCCCAGAAGAAAAGGTGACTCTATTAGTGGTTGTCTGAGGCTTGGGATGGGAATGGAAAGTAACTGTAAACAGGCACAAGGGATATTTTGGGAACAATAAAAATGTTATAAAATTGGATTGTGGTGTTAGTGCACAACTCTGAAAATTTACTAAAAATTCTTGAATTGTATACTTAAAAAGGGTAAATTTTATGATATGTAAGTTATATCACAATAATGCTGGTAGAAACAATAGACTGTCTAGACATAGCAGGTGTTATATATATGCAGCAATGTGCTACAAGGAGAACTATGAAAAACTGAGGATGGAAATTGCAGAGGATGTAAACAAATGGAAAAACATACCATGCTCATGGATTGGTAGAATCAACATTGTTAAAATGCACTACCCAAAGTGATTTACAGATTCAATGCAATCCCCATTAAAATACCAATGTCACTTTTTGCAGATCTAGAAAAAATAATTCTATGCTTCATGTGGAACAAGAAAAGACCCCAAATAGCCAAAGCAACCTTAAGCAAAAAAAGAACAAATAAGGAGGCATCACTTTACCAGACTTCAAGCTATACTACAAGGCTATAGTAACCAAAACAGCATGGTACTGGCATAAAAACAGAGATATAAACCAATGGAACATAAATGAGAACCCAGATATAAAACCATCCTCATATAGCCATCTGATCTTTGACAAAGCAGACAAAAACATACAATGGGGAAAAGAATCCCTATTCAATAATGGTGCTGGGGAAATTGGATAGCCACATGTAGAAGACTGAAACAGGATCTGCACCTCTCACCACACACAAAAATTAATTCACGATGGATAACAGAGTGAAACCTAAGGCATGAAGCTACAAGACTTCTAGAAGAAGTGGTTGGAAAAATGCTTCTAGATATCAGCCTAGAGAAAGAATTTATGAAGACCTTTCCCCTCCTTTGTTAAATATAATCCTAGGTATTTTATTTCTTTGTTGCTATTGTGAAAGGTATTGAATCTTTGATTTGATTCTCAGCTTGACTGCTGTTGATGTATAGGAATACTGCTGATTTGTGAGCATTGATTTTGTAACCAGAAACTTTGCTGAATTGATTTATCAATTCTAGGAGTCTCTTGGCAGAATCTTTGGGATTTTCTAGATATAAGATCAGATCATCAGCAGAGTGACAATTTGACTTCTTTCCCCATTTGGATACATTTGATTTCCTTCTCTTGCCCAGTTGCTCTGACTAGGACTTCCAGCACTATATTGAACAGAAGTGGTGACATTGGGCAACCTTGTCTGGTTCCAGCTCTAAGTGGGAATGCTTTCAATTTTTCTCCATTCAATATGATGTTGGCTGTGGGTTCGTCATATATGGCTTTTCTAATATTGAGGTATGTCCCATCTATGCCTATTTTGTTAAGAGTTCTTATCATAAAAGGGTGCTGAATTTTGTGAAATGCTTTTTCTACATCTATTGAGAATATCATATGGTCTTTGTTTTTGCTTCTATTTATGTGGTGAATTACATGTATAGATTTGCATATGTTGAACCATCCTTATGTCTCTGGGATGAAGCCCACTTTCTTGTGGTGGATTATTTTTTTCATATGCAGCTGAATTTTGTTTGCTAGGATTTTATTGAAAATTTTGCACCTATATTCACAAGGGATATTGGTCTATAGTTTTATTTTTTTGTTGTTGTGACCTTTCCTAGCTTTGGTATCAAAGTGATATTGGCTTCATAGAATGAGCTGGTGAGGATTCCTTCCTTTTATATGCTATGAAATAATTTCTGCACTGTAGGTACCAGTTCTTCTTTGTAGCTGTGGTAATATTCAGCTGTGAAACCATCTGGTCCAGGACTTTTTTTTGTTGTTGGGAGATTTTTTATTGCTGCTTCAATTTCATTGCTTAATATTGGTCTGTTCAGGAGTTATATTTCTTCCTGATTGAGCCTAGGGAGGTTGTGTGATTCCAAGAATTTGTCCATTTCCTCAACATTTTCAAGTTTATGTGCATAGAGGTTTTTATAGTATTCAGAGATGATATTTTCTATTTCCATGGTATCAGTTGCAATGTCTCCTTTTTTATTTCTGATTGAACCTATTGTGTTCCTTCTTTTCTGTTGCTGGTTAATCTATGAAGAGGCCTGTCAATTTTGTTCACCTTTTCAAAGAATAACCTTTTTGTTTCATTAATCTTCTGTATAATTCTCTTGTTATCGATTTCATTCAGTTCTTCTCTTATCTTTGTTATGTCTTTTCTTCTGCTGGCTTTGGGATTGGGTTGCTCTTCCTTTTCCAATACCTTGTGATGATTCATTAGATTGTTGATTTGTGATTTTTCTGTCTTTTGGATGTAGGCATTTATGTCTGTGAATTTTCCTCTTATTGCTGCTTTTGCTGAATCCCACAGAATTTGAGAACTGTGTCTCCTTTATCATTTAGTTTGAAGAATCCTTTGATTTCCATCTTAATTTCCTCCTTGACCCAATACCTTTCCAGCAGTAGGTTGTTTAATATCCATGACTTTGTGTAGAGTTGAGTGTTCTGTTGGAGTTAATTTTTAATTTTATTCCACTGTGGTCTGAAAAGATACATGGTATAATTTCTATTTCTTTAAGTTTTTTGAGACCTGTTTTATGGCCTAGGATGCGGTCAGTCTTAGAGAATGTTCCATGAACTGATGAGAAGAATGTGCATTCAGTGGTTTTGGGGTAGAATCTTCTGTAAATGTCTGTTAGGCTCATTTGTTCTAAAGTTCTGTTTAAGTACATCATTTCTTTGCTTATTTTCTGCTTGGAGGATCTGTCCTGTTCTGTCAGTGGGGTGTTTAAGTCCCTGGCTATTATGATGCTGCTGTTTATCATTTTGTTTAGATCAAGTAGGGTTTGCTTTATGAATCTGGGAACACCTGTGTTAGGTACCTAAATAGTCAGGATTGTTATGTCTTCTTGTTGAATTGCTCCCTTCAACATTATATAATGACCATCTTTGTTTGTCTTTATTTTGCTGATTTGAAGTGTATGTTATCTGATATGAGAATGGCTACACCAGCTTTCTTTTGGTTTCCATTGGCATGGAATATTGTTTTACATCCCTTCGCCTTGAGTCTGAATGGGTCCTTGTAGGTTAGATGTGTTTCCTGGAGGCAGCAGATATTTGGCTTGTATTTTTCTACCCAGTTTACCAGACTATGTCTCTTGAGTGGGGAGTTCAAGCCATTCACATTTATTGAAAAAATTGATAGGTGGGGTGGATTTCTGTTCATCCTGTTGAGTAGAACTTTATTACTTTGTATTATCTCTTGAGGCATTGTGGCATCTGGGCTCTGACCTTTAGCTTTTGAATGATTGTATACTGGTGGGTGTCTATTGTGCTGATCAGTTCTGAGTACTTCCTGCTGGGGAGGTGTGGTCTTGACAAAGTGTTTGTCAAGGAGTGAATGTCTTTGTCAAATTCCCTCAGTGTTTGCTTGTCTGAGAAAGTCTTTATTTCTCTCTCATATAAGAAACATAATTTTGTAGGATACAAAATTTTAGGCTAGCCATTACTCTGTTTGAGAAGACTGAGAATAGGGCCCCAATCCCTTCTGGCTTGTAAGGTCTCAGTTGAGAAGACTGCAACCGGTCTAATGGGTTTTCCTTTGTAAGTTACCTACTGCTTTCACCTTATGGCTCACACCGGAATGCCTTTTTTAGGTTTACTTGGTCCAGTCTTATGACTGTGTGTCATGCTGATTGCCTCTTCACAATGAATCTTCCAGGGGTCCTTTGAGCTTCTTGTACCTGGATATTAGATTTCTAGCAAGACCAGGGAAATTTTCCTCAATTATTATCTCAAATAGGTTTTCCAACCTTTGTGTATTTTCTTCTTCACCCTCAGGGATGCCTATGATGCTTATGTTAGACCTCTTTACAAAATCCCATATTTCTTGTATGTTTTGTTTGTTCCTCTTGTTTCTCAGATCTTTCTCTTTCACTGACTTGTTTAACTCAAAGGTGTTGTTTTCCAGCTCTGAGATTCTTTCTTCTACTTGATCTAGCCTATTCTTAATGGATTCCATTGTGTTTTATATTTCCTTGAATGAATTTTTAATTTCCAGAAGTTGTTTGATTTTGTTAATACTTCGATCTCCATAGTAAATTTTCTTGCATATCCTGCATTGTTTTTGTGTTTGTGGTTTCTTTGTGTTGGGTTTCTACTTTTTCTTGTATTCCATTAAGTTGCCTTACAATCTGTATTCAGAATTCTTCATTCGTCATTTCCATCTTTTTGTTTGGTTGGTATCCATTGGTAAAGAGTTATTGTTTTCTTTTAGGGGTATACTTAGGCTCTGAATTTTCATGTTTCTGGAGTTCTTTCACTGATTCCTTCTTATTTGGCCTCTCAGCCTAGATCTGGGGGTGCTAGGCCTGGCTCACAGGCCTGTCTCTGGATCCCTGAAGATCCATACCGGAGCATGCCAGGGAAAGGAATGCTGGTCCTATGTTGCATATGGGTTTTCTAACAGGTTTGGTGTACCTCTCAGGTTACCTCAGACCTGTTGTCTTCACCACTTTCCAACAGTGTGTGGTGAGTCAGGTCCTGCAGCTTACTCTTGGTGATGGTAGGTGGTACTTGTGGCTGTGAATCAGCCACACCCGGTTTGCTTGAGTTGGAAGACACTGTGATGAGCTATATGGTTGTTCTCCCTGTCATTGGTTGATGTTTGTGTGAAAGAGCCAGCTGCTGAGATGTTCTTTTGTGTCTGTGGTAGACGCTGGTCCCCCAGGTGGAGTACTTGAGTGCCCCAAGCTTTAGGAGGGATGCTGTAGCTCCCAGGGGGGTTCTTGATCTCCACCACCACTGAGGTGTGGGGAGGAGCACGGCAGTTCATGGCTAGGTTGCAAGAGAGCCTGAATGTCTTTGCAAAGCCTACATGGGGCTCATAACCTGCTTTTCCAGGCACTAAGAGGAGCTGCTGGCAGGAGGGTCAGAACAAGCTCTCCAAACTGGGAGGGCTGTTCACAGAGGAGGGGACTAAAGGCTTGTCTGCTAAGGGTTCTTTCCACCTTTATCCAGTAGCACAGTTTTTCTGTAGGGAGGGGTAAGCATTCCCCCAAATGGCTACTCCTTGGTCTCCTACACACCCTGTAAAATTGAGTGAGTAAATGCTGTAAAGGGCATATGAATTGGCCTCCCTGTCTGGCACTTGCCAGAAGAAACAAGCTGCAGTGTTGTTTTTGGGTCCTGTGACCTGCTCTAGTCCCTCAGGAGAAGCACTCAAATGCCCCAGGTGGTGGATGGGGCCCTGGAACTTCTAGGTGAGTCCTTATTCTCTGCCACAGCAGAGGCAGGTGGGGAAGTGCAGCTTGGTGGGCAGGTTGGGTGAGCCTGCCCTCAGGCTCTACAAAAGCTGGCAAGGTAACTGTTTTGGCAAAAGTTAAAGGTTTGCCCCCAGCTTCTGGGCAGAGCTACCAAGGAGGGGCTTAAGTGGCCCCACCCAACAAGAAAGTCTGCTTGTGGAGGCAGGTCCATCTGAAATTCACAAACTGGCACTCTGCAGTGGGCCTCACTCCTCTCTCCTCTCCTCTGCTGCACAGTCTTTCCCTGGTGTCTGCCGGAAGGCAGGACCCCAAGCCAGCCAAGCTCCCCGACGACTGTGCTGTGGGCTGGGAGATTCTCCACCCAGCATCCCAGTCTGAGTTGAGAGTGTGGCCCTTCTGTGAGGGAAGGGGTACCCCACGAGCATGCCACAGCTAGAACTCACACTGCATCTCCCCCAGATCTCCACATGCAGGCTCCCTCACCTACGGAGACCAGGAAGATCAATCCCTAACCATGTCAGGGAGAAGTGCGTTGGTCCTGAGTTGCCCACTGGATGCCCAAGCAGGATCAATGTCCCTTTGTTTCAGGGCATGCCCTGCCCTGATGGAGCTGCTAGGCAAGCAGCCCTGGGGAGCGGCGGCAGAAAGCAGGGAGCTCATAGTCCAAGCACCCCTCAGTCCACTGCAGGACCCCAAGAGGAAAGGCCTGAGCCCCACTCTGTGTGTAAGTGTTAGTGTCGTGGCTCAATTGTCTCTCTTAGCAGCCATGGGTGGGTGAGGGGAAGGAGAGGAAAAGAGTCTGGATGGAGGAATGCTGGCACTTTGGTTGTCTCCGACCCTCTCTCCAGGAGGCAATGCACCCAGAATGTCCAGGCTCTGGAGTCATGCAGATCCCTGGAATCCACTGTTCCCCTGTGCTGCCTGCAATCTGGGCCAGAGTTGAGATATGTCTGTGTGGGAACAAGTAGGAAGAAACCTGGGAAGTTGAAGCCCCTTGGGGAGGGCAAATGTACGTGGTGGGTGGAGAAGTAATATGGCGCCTGCTGTCCTGCTTGGGTCTCTGGGGCAGGATGTGCCCTGGGGGTGCTGGGAGCCTGGTGCCCTGTCCACAAGAAGTTTCCAGCCCACTGGCGGCAGCAGCCCCTGGGCTCATGTGGACAGAAAATCTCTCCAGCAGCTTGGGAGCCCACCGACTGTCAGGGATATAAGGGAGGGAGTAACAAACTGCTCCACTTACCCTTCTCACTGGACTCCAAGCCTCCGGGGAGTTTACCTTTGCAGATACCTTGCTCCTTCTTGTTCTGCACCATAATTTCTATTCGTGGAGTCTCCTAAAGGCTCTGACACCCTTCCTTCAGACCCACACCTGAACCATGTTTTTCTCTCTGTTTATTTTTTCTTTCATCTAAAACTTCTTCTTCTTACTGAGACACTCTGGCAGCTGGTGTCTCTGGTCAGCCATCTTGCCCAGAAGCCTAAATGCATTTTCAACTTATGATATTTTCAACTTATGATGGATTTATCAGGATAAATATAAATACATCAATAAGCAAAGATAACACTTTTTTTCAAATAACATCTGAGCAACCTGTTTTTTTAATAGTAAATATGGTAATCCCAAAGTATTTGTATTCATTTCCAATTGTACAAAAAAAGTCTCCCTTGTCCTACTGTGTAGTTAATAATGCTGATTTTTTTCCTGAATGTTCTCACTCAGACTTTTTTCCAGGTCAAACTCTAATTTAAGACAATTAGTAAGTTTATTTTCTGCATTACGGAATCATGGGGATGATGCTTCAATTATCTATGCTTATGGAAGGTGCTAGCAAACTGAGCATTTCATACTCATGCCTAATTTACAGCTCCCCTTTTAGACAGTAAAAGTGCTGCCCTACAGAGGAGATGAATATGGAGAATCCATTCTACTTTTGCCTTGTACCCAACTGTCTGATCTGTACAATGTTGTTTAAATCTCATGGCCAGAAAAGTGCTCTGTGCTTCACAAGTTGACATTTCACCTATATTTTCCAGTGACTTTTTTTTAACATTCCACATAACAATCAACAGAAAAAATCTCTCTCTAGCCAAGGCCAGTATGAGCCATGTGAGAGTCACAGGCAAGCAATTAATTTAGTACTCCTTAGGTGATATTCTGTAAATAATTTTTCAGTCATTATTTAGAGGAAAGGCTAAGAACTATATGGAGAAATAAAAAGAAAAAACTCATTTACCTCACCACTATTTCCTTGGATTGCAAGTCAGACTTACATACTCTACTCAGCCCAAAAAAAAAAGTATATATTTTAATTTTAAAAGTCTTTGTAACTAATCTAACTAAACCCTTGTTTCTTTAAATGTGGTTAAGTGATCAACTACTATCATGGAGCCTGCCAATGGGGAAGTCACGCTTAACCACTCATTAATGGATAAATGATGTCTTCCTTTCCACCATTAGTCCTTGGGAAGATTTCAGCCACATAAATTTTCCCTCTTTGTTACTTTTCTAAGTACAGTGCCCCTCGTAGATGGGCACCCCTGTAGTCTGTCTCAAGGGTCTGGCTTTTATTTCAGCACTAATTTTATTAGACTTGAGTTACAAACAAAATTTCAAGTAAATCAAGTCTAAAGAGAGTAGAAGGGTAAGGCAAAATATAACAACCCATTGCCAAGTTCCAATAAATCCTGCCTTGATTTCTCATTTCCATGACTTTGCTAAACAGGGAATTTGCAAAAGGCAAGTAAAAGAAAGAGAGAGAAAAGCAAAGGATCTGGGAAGGAAATCAGTCCTCCAGTGATTAAATATTCTTTGGTGCTAATATTATATTTTCCTGCTGCAAGCATTTTGCATTCATGTCTCTATTGGTATTGCATCATTTCTACAGGAGACGCCGAAGTGCAGGACACTGCACGTGTTGAAAAAGGCCTACATACCTGATAATTAGGAGTGAAAATGACCCTTGAAGAAAACTACAAAATTAAGCTATTAGTCAGATTATCATATTCTGATATATTTATTTTCTTTATACACAAATATGACATCAGTGGGTTTATTTTAAATATTATTAATTTGTGACAAAATCAAAAAGGCTTGCATTTTGTAGCATCTTTGTTTCCTTGTATTATTTCAAGTGCCATGTGGAGCTTTATGTTTAATAATATGTTATAACAGATGTCAATATGATCCAGAACTGAAATGATACTTGGTTCCAAATCGTTTCATCTGCTTCTTGCAGTCTCAGGTTGACCTAATCGAACAGATTCTGCAGATCAACTTGACTGCTTCATAGCCTCTGAAAAGCTGACCCACTTATTTCTATAAAAGGAGAAGTTTAAACATGTAATACTCTGTTAGGTGAAATTAGAAAGAGCTGGTTTTGTAGAATAGTGAATGCATTTGAGGTATGTCCACTGCTTTAACACTTCAGGTTGTAATTCTGAGTTTTTATGCATTGCTATTGAACCCACTCCTGTCAGCTATCCATCCACCATTTAGCTATGTGGAAAAGCCATGTAAAGGATAAAGTTGGAGTCATTAAAGGTAGCTTATATACTCTCCTTTTTTATTTTAGGGGAGAAGGTGAGGCATAAAAAATTCTGCAAATAATTTATTTGTTATTGTTTCGGGATAACATGTTTATTTACTTGAAAATTGTGGGGTTTTTTTCACTCCTAATATAAAGTTCTTGATTGTTTACTGCAAAAGGACTATAAAGAATAAGAATCAACTTACAAAATCTAATCTATATATCAATCAAACCTTTCATATGGCTTTATAATAAAGTTTCCATTAGCATCAATATAAATTAGAAAAAAAAAACTCGCTTTTAAAAATCTAGTAATCCGAAAGAAGCAGGCAAAATGGTGGCAAAGAAAAACCACCGGCCAGAGTGTCTCTGCAAGAAAGACAGATTTTAGACGAAAGTAAAAAAAACAAACAGGCAGACAAACATAGATTGGATGAGGGTCGGAAGGAAGGGTGCCTGAAACTACAGGAGACTCCACGGGAAGAAGTTGCAGAGCTGAACTGGAAGGAGAAAGGCCCCTGAGAGGCTTGGAGACCAGAGACAGGGGTAGGTGGGGTGGTTCAATTTCCCTCCCTTGAATCTTGGACTGCTGTTGGGCTCCTGAGCTGCTGGAGAGACCTGCCAACACCAGCCCAGAGACGGCTGCCGCCAGTGAGTGCTGAGCCCCTTGTGGATAGGGCACCAGGTTCCCAGCTCCCTCAGGGCACCTCCTGCCCTGCAGACCCAAGCAGAGCAGAGGTTATACTAGTTTACAGTACATAGTTTGCTTCATGGGACCGCAAACTAGTATAACCTCTATGGAAAGTAGTATGGAGATACGTCAAAGAGCTACGGGAAGAACTACCATTTGACCCAGCAATCCCATTATTAGGCATCTACCCAAAGGAAAAGAAAATTCTATAAAAAAGACATCTGTACTAGAATGTTTATAGCAGCACAATTCACAATTGCAAAGATGTGGAAACAGCCCAAGTGTCCATCAATACATGAGTCAATTAATAAAATGTGGTACATGTATACCCTGGAGTTCTACACAACCACAAAAAACAATGGTGATCTAGCACCTCTTGTATTATCCTGGATAGAGCTGGAGCCCATTCTACCAAGTGAAGTATCACAAGAATGGAAAAACAAGCACCATATGTACTCACCATCAAATTGTTATTAACTGATCAACACTTACCTGCACATATAGTAGTAACATTCACTGGGTGTCCGGCAGATGGGAGGGGGCAGGAGGAGATGGGTATATTCACACCTAATGGGTGCAGTTCACACCATCTTGGGGCTGGACACACTTGAAGCTCTGACTTGGGTGGGGCAAAGGCAATATATGTAACCTAAACATTTGTACCCCTGTAATATGCTGAAATAAAAAGTAAACAAATAGTTAAAATGATGAGACCAGATTTAAAAAAAGCTAGTAATACATGTATTTTCAAAAAGGAAATTAATAACATGCAGGAAGAAACTCAGTGCCAGAGTCCTAAGAGCTATACACTCAAACATTTCAGCAAACACGTTTGTTAGTGTATTTTTCAACTTATAAAACTCTGAACTTTTTAAGCAATATGATGGGAAAGAGGCAGGAAGTATACATTAGGATTCCCAGGTCTTTTAAACATGTAATTTAAGACATTTCTTTCTAGCAATCATTTTCTTTAATTGCCTGCTGAGCTATCTGGGGTAAGCCTCACTTTGCTTAGATACTGTTTTTATGTCTTTAGATAACAAAGATCTCTTTTCTCAGCATATTTAGAAAGCCCTAAATAGAGTTGTATAATTTTAAGTACTTCTTATATATCAGACTCAAAGATAGTGATTGGATGCTGATATTTTTGAAATAGAGGTCAATTTAGTATTGAAAAAATAAACATTTTCCAAAAGGAAAAAAGGAACCATCTGTAGCGTTGACAAATACCACAGTGAGAGGAAACAATTCAGGTGAGTCAGCATCTTCTCCATGACTTAGTGCTCACATAAAATGATGAACAGATTTCCTTTTAAAAATTGAATGTTACGTTTTAGCATTCTCCAAAGAGCCGTGGTACATCAACAACTCCAAAAATAACACAGGGAAAATAAAATTCACCAAATAGGAAACAGGGCTCTCATCACACAAAAAACAAATTGATTAAATTAAATTTAGAAAGAAATACATAAATAAACTTAAAATGTGGAGAAAACATTGCAAAACATATCATTTCTAACTGATTATTCCTTCCACTTTTGTATCTATTTGAAAAATTTTATCACAAAAATATTTAAAATGACAAAGGAGAAGCAATAATATACACGTATCTCCCACAAACCTACAAAACCAAATATTCCAACAGAAAAATGGCAATAAAAAGCAGAAAACATAATTGCAGAAAATAAGAAATACAAATAGTCAATTAGCATATAAAATTATTAACCCTCACTGGTAATCAAAATCATATAATTTAAACAACTTTTTTTCTTTTGGATGGCAAACAAAAAATACATTTTACAGAATATGTGTTATGCATCTGGGAAAATACAAATCTACATTTATTACTAGAGAAATATAAACCTTAAATTTTATAATATTTGTCACACAGATTTTGTTTATTTCTTCTATCCCAGCAAGTTGACATTTAGGTATTTATTCTGAGGATATTTCAACTGTGCAAATATACATGAAGAAGTGTGTTCATGTGTTCATTCATCAAAATTTTGTTTAAATTAGGGATAAGTCAAAACAATCTAATTGCCCTATAATAAGTTCTATAAAGTAATGATGCAATGTTTATGTCTTGACTTAGAAGACTATTTATGATACATTAATAAGTGAGAATAGTAGGTTATAATACTATATGTACAGTATTATTATATTTCTCTTAAATACATATATGTGCAAATATGCATATATATGTACACGTGTATATACCTATATAAGGTGGGGAGGGAGAAAGTAGTACTCTTTAAGTAAACCTTAAAGAGAGGATATACCTTAAACAGTAAAATGGTAATAGTGGGTGGATATCTTCGCTGGTTGGCTTGTGGTCTTCTTTATATTTTCAAATATTTCTACAGTCACCCAGATTATATGTAACAAGTCACAGTAACAAGTAAAATTTGAAGTTTCCTACATGGGACATTTGATTGTGTACTCTAAGAATACTGGTAACACATTGTGAGACTTTTTTCATACTCTGAAGTATTTTGCAATCTGGCAGAAACAAGAATACCCAGTAGCAGCTTCCTCCTGCACAGGAGGGTGATACAAAATTGGTACTACTTAATCTCTGATTTTAGAACATTTATACACTTTTAACTCTTCTTTTCTTCCCCCACTGGGTCTAATGGCTTCCTTTATGTCATCTGCATATTATTTCCAATCCTCCTATACACTAAATGACACTAGATGTTCTCCATTTAACATTGGTTACTAAAAATACACAAATAGCATCAGATGCTTCATTTTTATATACTGAACTAAATGGCACAAACGCATAGGAAATAATTACCCTGAACCAGTGACACACAAATGGCTCACTGTTCTCTTAGGAGGCTCTTGTGGACTGAATGTTTGTGTCCTCTCCACATTTAAATGTTGAAACCCTAACCACCAACACAATAGTGTTTAGAGCTGAGAACTTTGGGAGGTAATTGGGGTTAGATGAGGTCATGACGGTGGGGCCCTGGTCCAATGGGCTGAGTGCCCTTATAAGAATAGAAACCCAAGAATTTGCTTTTTCTGTCTTTCCACACACTCACAAAGAAGAGGTCATGTCAGCACCCAAAGAGATGGTCTCAGAATGAAATCTACTTTGCCAGAAAATTGAACTTGAACTTGCAGCATCCAGAACTATGAGAAATAAATTTCTCTTGTTTAAGTCAGCCAGTTTAAGGCATTTTGTCAAGACGATGCTTTTAATAACATTTCTGTAATGAACTTTCAAATACCAAATTTCTCAAAAGGCTTTTAGATTACACTCTAGCAATTCAAAGGCTTTAATTCTTGTATAATTATTTTACTTACACATATATATTCTATTTTATCCAACTGTTTCAGAAGAGAAATCATGTGCTACAATTCCATGAATCACACACAATGTCTAATTCAGAGCTACATATAGAAGTGTGTTAAATGTACAAATGTTTAAAACATTCACTATAGTGTATCAATTACTTTTCTCCTCTATTTTTTGCATCCTTCCTAAAAATAAGTATCTGATAATGTTATAAAAATATTTTATTTTTAGCCAATTTTACGTACTAGCTTACAAAAGTAGATTAAAAACTATATATTTGTGATATGATAAAAGACCTAGGAAATATTATGAATTCCTACCTTCTTCTCTACAGTAATAAGGTTTAATGTTTTTGAGTTTCAATTGAAATTATTTCCTTTTCTGAGTTTTTCTGTTTTGGTCTTCTTTGTTCTTGATCTCTTTTATGATCAGCTGAATCCACAGCCATGAGATCTGTCTTCCTGAACTTTTCCAGAGCTGCCTCACATCACATGCCTTCCACCCACGAAAGCAGCACTTTTTGCTTAGAGAGGTGCAGATGCCCACCTGGGACTTGGCTCAGACAGAAAGATAGTGAGCCATGTTGGTTGGGTGAGCTCTGCCCGCCTTTCCGCTGAATTACCTACTATAGAAAAATGTGTGCAACTCTTCCAATTTAGAAATGCCTCAAATGACCCATAGAGAGGTAGGTGGGGACAAAGGAAGTTTTCTCAAAAGGAATTAGGGCATAAACAATGTAATGATAATGATGACTTTCCCCGCCTTTTTGCACAAATTACCCTGAAGGGAGAAATCTAGAAGTAGATGCAAAGGCGTATGGCTTCAAAGTCCAATGTCCACCGTCTATGTCTGAGTTGAATCATAACTATTAGTTTTTTTCCCCAGAGTAATTAGGTTAGTTTCAAAGACAAGACAACCCTCGCTAACTAAATAACCCATGCATTGAAATAGTCTGAAAAATTTATGAATATAAATGGGTGTGTTCCTTTACAAATATATTTCTTTCTCCTTAAGATAAGGGAGGGGGGCAGAAGCAATATACGAAATTATAAAAGTGACTCTAAAGCAGGGGACTAGAAAGTGTTGAGATTCTATGACTACCTGACTAACAATGCTACTTTCAGCAAATCTCCTAAATTCTCTGCCTCAGTTCTATCACTGAAAAACGTGGGGATGATGATCTTTCTCAGAAGGTGACAGATGACTCATCCAGTCTTCACTAATATTAGTCAAGCACTTTATGGCCAAAAAGTCATTATTATTTAACAGTGAAATGTGTTCAAAGTTCCTTAAATCCATTGAAAATACACTGCTGGTGTCTACTGGCATTTAGCCAAATATTATGTAATGTGCACAGAGCAAGTGCATACTTGTAGCACTTAATCCCTGCTAGAAATGTTAAAAAATAATTACCTTAAGATCAAATGAAAACCTGACACACACTAGAAATTTCTGGTCAATTTGGAGGCCAAGGAGGGGGATCATTGATTTTCAGAATTAAGTTTTGTGCATAAAATTAAAATGACTTAAAAACATCAGGAAAAAGGAGTATTTTGGTCATTGAACCATTCACCAGTTTTATTTGGATTTATTTTACTCTGTTACTCTTCAAAAACAGAAAGTGAAAAATAAAGAGAAGAGTTTATCAAACTGATGCATCCAGGGCTTTCCTTTTAAATTTCAAATCTACTTTTGTGAAAAGAGGTACTTTCTTGAAATAGGACATTTCAGAGCAGATCAATTACTGATAATCTCTGCTGGTCTGTAGATTAGTAACTATGATAACATCTTTAACCATATAGGTTGGCTAAATATGAACTACTGAGAAATCTATATTCTTAAATTTCTCTATGGGCTGGAATCCTTTCCTAAGAAAAGCTGTCTTACGGTTTTAGGCAGCCATGGCAGCAGTTCCCAAACAAGATCATAGGAGTGCAGGGTTTGTTTTATTGATATAACTTCTGCTGCATGAAACACCTCTCATAAATATAGCAGCAGCAAATACTGTAGAATCCTTGTGTCTACGAGCTCATGGTATGTCATTAAAAAAAAATCTCAAACTATGACAAACAATCATATTGAACAATTCTTTTGAGACTCTATTGAAGAGTGGTAGATAACTAGACAGTACACCTGTGTGGGATTCCAAATCCACCTGCTGCTGCATAACTGCAGAGATATTTCTATAGTCCACTCTTTGAATTTTAATGGAGAAAGTGAATCTCTGTCAATAATTATAACTTTTTAAAAGTCCATGGCATTTTTTTTTTAAGTTTTTCAAATTTTTTGTAGCTTTGAAAACATGGAAATGAAATTAAATCCTTTTTATTTTTAGAGCTCTGGTCTCCAAAGTAGGGGGTGCAAATAATAGATTCATTCATCTTTTGAGAAGAAAAAGGAGAATTTATTTATATTGATTTTTATGCCATTCTTTTAAAACTCCATCTTTTGTAGCTTATATTGTCTAGAACATAACAATAAAGTTATTTAATGTATAGAATGTATTGTTTGAGAATTATATGATTGAAAGGTAATCATTCAGGTACCATAGATTTTTAAAAATTAGACTGTTTCTGCCTCAGTTTTGGCTGATATCTCAAAATATACAAACAATAAACCAACAAAAACCCAAACAACATAATGTAAAAAGCAGGTATGCTCAAGTGCACATAAGCAGAATTTCTAACTGGTTATGCAGCTTTCAGACTCAAGGTTATTAAAGGGTTGATGTGAAAGTGAGAGAGCAAAGAGAACTTCTTGGAAAGAAGTTGTTGGATTTCTGTGGTATTTTTTTCTCCCTACATCCATGAGGAAGAAGTAGGATTTGTTTCCCTCTCACCTGAAGCTGAATGAGAGGGGTTTCAAGAAGACTACTTTGCAGGCTGTACTTTTGTCCACTGTGACTTGGAAGACTGTCAGACTGAAAGAAGCAGTTCCTCTTTGTGTCTGCTCAAGCATTTGTTAAAGTTCACGGACTTTCCCAGAGGACTCTGGAAGTCCTGCAGCTTTGTCTCTAACTGAGATGCTCCTTGGCTGTGCCATGCTCTGTTCAAGTCTGGATGTTTACAGAGACAGCTTTCTCTAGGCAACTCCATCAGGAACCACACAAAGGCCAGAGAGACTGAGAGGCAGGCTCTCTGGGCTTGTGAAATATGGGATTGTGAGTTTCAGTGGGAATGTGTGTGCCATTCTTTATAGAGTTGTGCTGATGTTGGGGGGAAGGTTCCTAGATGACTATTAATAGTGATAATAGTAGTTACACTATAGGTGCTCTTAATGCCAACAGGGACATTGAAAAAAGGAATTATTTGAATAAAGATAGGTTAATCATTAAAATCCAGTGGAAAGGTTTAATAGCATATTACACACAGCTGAGAAATGAATGAATTATATTGTACAGTCATGCATTGCTTAACCACGGGGATCCATCCTGAGAAATATGTCATCATGCGATTTTGCCATTGTGCAAACATCATAGAGTGCACTTACGCAAACCTAGATGCTGCAGCCTACAACACACCTAGGCTATCTGGCATAGCCTATTGCTCCTAGGCTACAAACCTGTACAGCATGTCACCGGGCTAAATACTGTCAGCCATAGTAACACAAGGGTAAGTATTTGTGTATCTAAACGTATCTAAACATAGAAAAGTCACAGTAAAAATACAGTGTTATAATCTTCTGGGGCAGTGTACTATGCCTTCAGTCATTGACTGAAATATCACTCTGCGGCACATGACTGTATATATGAAGAAATCACCCAGAAAGCAGCAGAAAGTCAAAGAGATGGAGAGTGTAAAGCAGTTATCACCTAATGGGCATTTCAAAGAAAAAGAGAATTTAAAGAATGGGAGGAGGGCAATATTTAAATATATAATTGTGATAATTTTCAAGAATTATTTTAAGATAAATCCTCAATTTCAGGAAACTCAATGAATTTCAAGATCGATAAATAAAAAGAAATTAACATCTATATATAGAGATTAGAGTGAAAACGTAGACTATAAAAGACAAAGAGATGATATTGAAAACAGCTAGATTTTTTTTTGGTAATTATGCTCAAAAGCATAACAGTTGAACTGATAAACAGTTGACTTCTCAACAGTAACATTGGGAGCCAGCAGAGTAGATCAATATCTTCAAAGTGCAGGCAAACAATACCTATCGATCTAGAACTGTATATTCAGAAAAACTTTCAAGAACAAGGATGAAATACATTTTCAGATCAACAAGAACAGAGTTCACCACCAAAACACCTTTGCTAAAAAAATTTTTAAAGGACATACTTCAAGAGCAAAGAGGCAAAATGAAAGCAGAGAGCAGATGGGAGATACAAGATGGCACTATGAGTAAACTCAGTGAAAACATGCTTGTAACTCTAACCACTGATGCCACAACATAAAAATAGTAATATTAAATATGTGGGGTTAAAATATCCAATAGAAGATGGAATTAAATGTCAAATAAATTCATAGACATCATCAGGGCAGGACCAGTGATAAACATTCTAAGAACTATTTGTTTTTATGGGATATTGTATAGTTCTATTTTAGCATTTTAAAGTTAATTATATATGCTAAATTTAACAAAAGTTACATTATCTTATTTGGGAGAGGAAAAAAACAGAAATGAGAAGAAAATAAAGAAACACCTCAATCAAGGAGGGCAGAGAAAAGAAAAAAAAAACGTATTTTTTCTACTGGCTTTTATTACACAGTTACCTTTACTGGTGTTCTTTGTATTTCCAGATGGATTCAGTTTACCACCTTGGATCATTTACTTTCACTCTGAAAAACTTCCCTTAGTATGTCTTGTAAGGTGTGTTTGCTAGCAACAAATTCTCTTAGTTTTTGTTTATCTGGAAAATTCTTTATTTCATCTTAATTTTTTAAAAATAGCTTTGCTGGATATAAAAGTCTAGGTTGACAGGTTTTTTTTCTTTGAGCATTGGAATATGTTATCCCACTGGCTTCCCATTGTTTATGCTATAAGTCACTATTAATCTTACTGAGATTTCCCCAATTTTGTTTGTCTGAGAGAATTTTTATTTCTTCATCAGTTTAAAGGATAGTTTCACTGGACAAAGAATTCTAGTTGGCTGTTTCTTTCAACACTTTAAATATTTTACTTGACTTTCTTCTTTCTTGTGTGGTTTCTGAAGATAATTCCAATGTAACTCTTATCCTTCCTCCTCAATATGTAAGGTTTTCTTTTTTTTCCACTCTGGCTTCTTTCAAGATTTTCTTTTTGTATTTGATTTTCTGCAGTTTGAATATTATATACCAAAGTTTAGAAATTTTGGTAGTTAACCTTTTTGGGATTATCTAAGTTTCTCAAATATGTGGTTTGGTGTCTATCATTAATTTTTTTAAACTGTCAGTCATTATTCCTTTAAATATTTTTTCTTTTGTTCCTTTGAACTTCCATATAAATGTTAGAATTAGCTTGTCAATTTCTTTGAAAAATGCTGATGGACTTTGATTAGAATTGTGCCCAATCTATAGATCAATTTGTGGAAGACAGTTATCTTTAAAATATTGAATCTTCCAATCAGTGGTATGCTGGCAAATGTTTAACAATGAACTTTCGGGGAAGGAGAAGGGTACAAGCTCATAGTATTTGATCATTTATATAGTATAAATACTTCCAACATTGTTGATATTAAGCTATTAACATGATGTCATTGAAAGTGAAGTCAGGAACATATGTGCACAATTGGGTTTGATGAGCCATTCTGAACCATCTCTAGCTCAATGTTATTTCTAATTTATAAATATAGTATTGTTATTTCTTTATTTAAGTCCATAATTTCTCTAAGAAATAATCCATTGTTTTCATTACAGTTATTTATGAATCTTTCATTGGATTTATTCTTAGATTATTGATATTTGTATACCATTATAAATAGTATTGTTATTATTTAATTTTATTTTCCATTGTGTTTGCTAATGTAGAGGAATACAATTAATTGTTTGTATATCTTGAAGATGTGGAGCTATTGGAATTTTGGTATATGATTCATGGTTAGGTACAATGGTATAACTGCTTTGGAGAATAATTGGAATTTTCTTATAAAGTTAAATATACATTTAGCCTATAAAACAGCAATTCCATTCTTAGATATTACATTAGACAAGAAGAATGAAACCATATGTTCACAAGAAATGCTTGTATAAGAATATTTGTAGCAGATTATTCCATAAAGCCAAAATCGATACACAATCTAAATATCCATCAATAAAAAATGGATAAACAATTTATGGTTTATCCATACAATAGAATCCTCCTAAATAATAAAAGCCATGAACTACTGAAAATATCCTAAATATGTCTCAATCTCCAAATCACAAGGCACAAAAAACTGATTTTACTTACTTCCAGTCCAATAACAGCTGATTTTACTTATTTCCAATCCAATAATTATGGTAATAGTCATCAGAAATGTTTGCTTCTGGTGGGTGGGATGAGACTGAAAAATGGAAAATGGCAGCTTTCTCTATGTTTGGACATGTTATACATTTGGAAATCCTATACATCTTATTTTCTATGAAGGTTACATGGGTGTATACATCTGTAAAAGCTAATCAAACAGAGCCTTTTAATTCTGTTCACTTTTCTTGTATGTAAATTATACCTCAACAGAACAGTGTAATTTCTTAGTGTAATGAGGAGCTGGAAAGCAAATGACTGATATTCAAACAAACAAACCTAAAAACCAAGTGTGATGGTTAATTTCATGTGTTAACTTGGCTAGGACATGGTACCCAAATATTTAATGAAATATTATTCTAAATGTTTCTTTGAAGGTATTTGAACAAAGCAGATTACCCCCTATAATGTGAGTGGGCCTCATCCAGTCAGTTAAAGGCCTTAATAGAAAAAGATTGACCTCCCCTAGAAGAAGACACAATTTTGCCAGTGGACCGCCTTGGAATGCAAACTGCAACCCTTTGGATCTCCAGTCTGCAATTTTGCCTTTGGACTTGACAATCCCCCCAAAATCATGTGAGCCAATCCCTTAAAATAAATCTCACTCTCTCTCTCTATACATATCCTCTTGGTTCTGTTTTTCTGGAGAACCCTGGCTAATACACCAAATGACAGCAAGAACCCAGGAAGGTAAGTGGAACACCAAAGCTAGCCTTTGTTTTAGGGCATTTGTTGAAGATCAAATTGTGCTATGTTTATATAGTCCCTTTGGGCTTAGGAGAGAGGAGACAAAATCTAGGGCCTACCCAAAATGAGGAGTCTACTTGGAGTCCCCCACTCATAAATTCAGGTCTTCAAAATTCTACATCTTTAGTGTAAGTATAAAAAAGTAAACTGACCTCCACACCATAGCAACTGTCAGGGAAATTGCCTCAAACATTGGCACTTAGAATCATGGGGAAGAAATATCTGTGGTGAGAATTTGTAAACAGTTATCCCTCATGGGAGTTTGTAACCTGAATTAATACCTGGATGATCTGAATGAAACCCTTAAGCTAAGAATTTAGTATAAAGCGATTCTAGGGTAGTAAGATTCCAAGAGTGTTTGGCAAAAATACAAATTATTTTGGAGGAATTCGCTTCAACACAGAGCTCAAAGAAATTATATTTTTTAAAGGTCCCAGAAATTCAGGCACAAAGTGAAAAATAAAAACAAAAACTAATGCAAGTATACTACACAAAATGAGGCATCATAAGAAAAATCAGCAGAAACAACAGACATCAGAATCTAACACACATAAAAATAAGCTAATAGAATGATCAGACACAGAACATAAAATGAATGTTTAATATATTTAAAGAAATAAGAGACTGCAAATATGAGTGAAAGCAGAATATAAAAAGACCAAACTAATTTAGAAACAAGCTACTAGAAATAAAAATACAATAATTTAAATTAAAAAATGAGATATGAGGAAACGTTAGTAAGGTTGGGGGATTGATGTGAAAGGTGTCCTCACAGTTCCTGAAGATGATAGTAGGAGCATGGAGTAGAAGAATATACATTTCCCTATTTCTGTGAGTTTTGGTGCTCACAATAAGTCAAAGTCTGATTTCTGGTAAAAATTTATAATATTTTAAAATTTAGTTTTAGAAAAAAATGATTATTTTTAAAAATCAATAATAATTTAACACATTTATTTGTGTCAATTGAAAAAAAATGATTATGGGCATGTACAGATTCAGAAGTGAAATTTTAATCATATACTAATGTTTTTGTGAGTTTTATTTACCGTATCTTTATTTTTTAAATTTGTTAATGAAATTTGTTTTAAAATATTCTTAGGAATGTAGATGATATAAAATAAATATTCTGAAATTTTAATTCCTTGGATTTGTAAAAGCCTGACTTTCCTTTAAATCATTTATGTTTAAATAGATATATTTTTTTCTATCATGATGTGTAACTTTCTTATTAAAGTTGTATTGTGTTATATTCAGAAGACAAACCCACTTATGGAAAAAAGTAAGTTATATGTTCAAATTTGGAGTCCTGTGTTACATTAATTCTTTTCTTCCTCAGCCCAAATGTCTTATTTACATAGAAAAAATATGAAATGAAGCAGTGATGATAATAAGTGACAACAGCAGCATACTAGAAAACGTTCCTCTTAAACACACACTAAAGGATCAGACTATTTCAAGCGTCTTCATGCCCCCAAATCAGAGAAAGGCTCTTTAATGAGGAACTAGTTGCAAGACTGTTCAATTAATAGCTAAAGATCACGAAATGCCTCATACAATTTTAGTCACTTGATATATCAGCCTGTATGGAAATTATCAACACTATGTTTTAGATCAGTGAAGCATAGGAAATGGAAAAGGTATCACTATTGAATTACAGTTAGTAGGCTCATTGTCAACATGCTATATAACTCGAGACAACACTGATCTAGAAAATTATAAAAGTAAAATGACTTTATTGCAGATGGATGAATCTGCAGATGTTATTAAGAGTGTTCAGCTAATAGCGCTAATTAGAAGCCCTCAAGAGAAATGCTTTATAGGACTTTATTAGTTCTGCAAAGACATACCAAAACAAACTACTGACTGTGAAATATTGAAGGCAATAAATGAGTACTTTGAAACAAGGTCTTAAACAAATACTGTGTATATTTTGTGTTGAGGGTACAGCTGAAAATACAAAAAGCTTTGTTTCCAAATACTTCTCAACCCCTGAGAGCCAATGTTTTATTCACTGAATGTTTCTATGTGTAAACAGATTTTTTTGGGGGGGGAGGGGATGGGTGTATACTCACATAATGAGTGCCATGCGCACCATCTAGGGGATGGACACGCTTGAAGCTCTGATTCGGGGCGGCGGGGGTGGGGGCAAGGGCAATATACATAACCTAAACTTTTGTACCCCCGTAATATGCTGAGATAAAAAAATAAAAAAAAAACATTGTGCAAAAATTGTAAAGTTTTCAAAAAAAAATTAGTGTTATTAAAATGCTGAATTTAATAAATTAATATACAGTTTACCCTGAACAACAGGAGTTTGAATTGCACAAGTCTCTTACACATGGATTTTTTCAATAAATATATTGGAATTTTTTTTTGGATATTTGCAACATTTGAAAAAACTCACAGATGAACTGTATAGCCCAGAAATAATGAAAAAATTAAGAAAAAGGTACATTATGAATTCATAAAATTTATGTACATACTAGTCTATTTATGTGTTAATAGACTGTTTATGTTACTGGTGATGCTCCCAGTCAGCAGTAGGCTATTGGTAGTTAAGTTTAGGGAGAGCAAAAATGTTACAGGCAGATTGTCAACTGTATGGGGGTTGGCACTAATCTCCAAGGTTAACTCTGCCACAAATCAGTTTTCTATGTATAGTCCTGGGTTGCATAATGATGTTTCAGTCAGTGATGAACTGCGTTTACCATGGTGGTCTCACAAGATTATAATGGAGCTGAAAAATTCCTATCTCTAGTGACGTCTTAGCTGTCATATCAGAGTGCTATGGATTACTGGTGTGTTTGTCATGATGCTGCTGTAAACAAACCTACAGTGTAGCCAATCAGATAAAACTATAGCACATACGATCATGTACAGTACATAATACTTGATAATAAACAACTATATGACTGGCTTATGTATTTACTATACTATACTTATTTGTTTAGAGTATACTCCTTCTACTTATAAAAAAGGCAACTGTAAAACAGCCTCAGGCAGGTCCTTCAGGAGATATTCCAGAAGAAGGTGTTGCTATCTTAGGAGATGGCAGCTCCATGCCTGTCATTTCCCCTCAAGACCTTCCAGTGGGACAAGATGTAGAGGTGGAAGACAGTGAGGTTGTCTATGTAGGCCTAGGGTGATGTGTGGGTTTGTGTCTTAGTTTTTAACAAAAATGTTTAAAAAGTAAAAATACATATACAAAAATAGACAAAAGCTTATACAATAAGGATATAGAGAAAGAAAATATGTTCGTACAGTTGTACAATGTGTCTGTTTTAAGCTAAGTGTTATAAAAAATTCAAAAAGTTAAAAACAATTAAAAAGTTCATAAAGTGAAAAAGCTATGGGAAACTAAGGTTAATTTATTATTGAAGAAGGAAAATTTTTAAAATAAATTTAGTGCAGAGTGTGTATAAAGCCTACAGTAGTGCATGGTGATGCCCTAGGCCTTCACATTCACTTACTACTCACTCCCTGACTCACCCAGAGCAACTTCCACTTCTGCAAGCTCCATTTACGTGACGTTTCCTATGCAGGTGTATCACTTTTTTTTTTTTTTTTTAAGATACACGGTCTTCCTATGTTGCCAAGGCAGGCCTCAAACTCCTGGGCTCCAGCGATCCTCCCACCTTAGCCTCCTCAGTAGCTGAAACTACAGACATGCCTCACAGCGCCCAGCCAGGTGTACCAGATTTTCTTTTTTACTGTATTTTTACTGTACCTTTTCTATGTTTAGATACACAAATACTTACCATTGTGTTACAATTGCCTAGAGTATCCAGTAACATGCTGTACAGGTTAGTAGCCTAGGAGCAATAGGCTGTATGGTATATCCTAGGTGTGTAGCAGGCTATACCAGCTAGTTTTATGTAAGTACACTGTATGATATTGCCTTTTTCTCAGAACATATCCCCATCATTAAGTTGCATGACTTTATACGTATTTACATCTATGTTCTCTGTTACATTAATGTCTTTCTCTCTCCTTGTGGCAATAACACGTTGTCTGGTTGAGAAAGTCCCTCTACCTCGTTCTTCTTCAACATTTTGGGGGTATTCTCAAGCTTTTGATTGTTCATATAAAAATTTTTGAATAACTTTTTTCAAATTTCCTGAAAAATAGTCCTGAGACATTGCAGGAAATCCTGTCAGCTTTATAGCTAAATATGGACTAAATTGATATATTTAGGATATTAACATGGGCTAATAATGACTATGGCACATTGCTCCATTTATTTAGGCATTTTTATCTCTCAAAAAAACCTCACCCTTTCCTCCAAAAAGTTTATGCATACATTTTGTAGGATTAATTCCCAGTTACCTTGTATTTTTTATGCCATTGTACATGCTATGCACTTTTGTAAATTACATTTTCCAACTCTCTTTGCTGTTGTTAGAGTCACGATCGACCTTTGTATGTTGATCATATGTCTAGTAATCTCGCTGAACTTTTATTAATTAAGTTCAAAGCTAGAGAGATAGAAACTATATCTGCTCCTTGCAGCTAGGATCCTGGATGTGATGTGAACACGTGAAACTTAGAATGTGAATCAGCTCACCATGAGGACCACATGTCTAGTCTTATTGCCATTTCTGCTGGTAGACATATTCATGAAGGCATTTGGGTTTCCTACAAATTGTAACAGAGGTTCCAGAATCTGGACTCTGGCTTCATGGGCTTCAGAATGCATTTTGCTGGTGCACATCACGGTAGCAGTGGCATGATGCTGAAACCAGAAAAAGTCAGTGCAGCTTTTTGATTCAGCAACTGGCTCCCTGATTGCTAAAAAATAGTACTCATCAAAACTGTCTAAGAAAGAAATAGAAAACCTTAACTGTCCTATAGAATTAAATAGAATGAATTGGACTAAAGTGTGCTTCCCATAAGAGAAATACATTTTAGTCATAAATAAAACCTCTCCTTTGGGAGGTACATTTTAGTTATTAGAAATAACTTGGGACCCAAGGGTTTTAAATGCTAATCTGTCAGGCATACAAGAAAGAAAAAAATAATTCCAATCACATATAAATTCCTCAAGTAAAAAGGAAAAGTATACTTTCCAACTCATGTTGTGTTATGAGTACAATGCTGATATTGAAACATCAAGGATAGTGTGAAAAAGAAAAATAAAATCCATTTTTAGGTTTGACCATAGCCGATGCCATATAGATACACACACTAAGCAGAGATGGGGTTAGTGTTGAAGCAGTTTAAACAGCCAAACCTCCTTTAGCAGTTGGTAGATTTTTCTCCATTTCATAGAAAGTTTGCAGCCTTGCAAGAATTCCAGTTTATTCAGATAAGTGAGGTAATGAATATGTTAATTAGCTTGATTTACTCATTCCACATTATATATCTATATCAAAACATCACATCATATCCCATAAATACAGGGAATTATGATTTGTCAATTTAAAAAAATAACGATTTTTTAAATAAAGAATTCCAGGGTAATGTGAAACTCTCAATTCTATCTCCTATCTTGTGTAGGCCCAAGCATCACCTCCTATGCTTTCTTCTGCTGTTAAAACCTCCCTAAACTGGCAAAGCTCTCAGAGTAGCTGTGGTTTTCAAATTCACTTAACAGTTTGTGTTTATGGCCCTTGAGGATTTCACTTAAAAAAACAAAAAGCAAAAGACTGATTCCACTCAAAATCTATTAATTATCTTGGGGTGGGCATAGGCACACACATATTTTAAAACCTTACCAGGGGGTTGTGCTGTGCAGCCAGGATCCACGGTAGACTGTAGACTTAGAGATAGCAAAGGCACGGAGAAACATTGTTTCCCTGGTCCTGATACTATCAAAAATAGAGACCAAAAAAGTTGGTTAACAATGTGGAAGGATCAGAAAGCATGGATCATTTTGTCATATCACCCTAAGATTTATTATAATCAAGTAAAAAAAAAACATGGACCTCATTCCATAAAACTCAGAATCTATGGGGGTGGGAGTGGTATTTATCAAAATCCACTCAAATGACTCTACTGTGCGACCCGAGTGGAGAACCACAGACCATACAGAGGCCACACTGGAATATTAACTAGTGCCTGGGATTTTGAAGACTGTATTCCAACAAATGGAATTAAATTCTTGGTTCTAGCTAGGGTCTTTAGAGGATAGCATTTTCCTTTGGGGGTAGAAATGTACCCATACTCAGTCAACACTGGCATAGGTTAATCCTGAAACAAGAAGTGAAGATTTAAGGAGGCAAAGCTTGGCCTGAAGGAAGATCTTCCTTGTCTCCCTGAGGTCCAGAGTAAAGTCAGCCTCAGCTCTGAGGCATGGAGATGGCAGAGCCTCCCAGCATGGATAGTGAACCATAGAAAGCCTGCAGTAGGATTTGGGCTGTGGGTTCTGAGAGTATTATGGCAGATACGTAGCATGAAAAGTACCCACATTCTATACCTCCCACCTCTTATCCAAAGAAGGAGGTTTTAATTAAAACTATTTACCTGCTTTTCTGTAAGAGACTATCACGGATAATCCCATCATGATATCACCGTTTACCTCCCTGCCCCAAAGCCATAGCGGCTCCAAAGTATAAACATGAGTTAGTGGCAGGAATGAACATTGTCCCCTCCCCCTGCAATATTTCTGACTCATAAATTACTCTGCAAGTGTTTACAGAGCCATCAAAATGCTCCATTCTGACCTTTACTTTTTCACATTCCCTTCTCCAAATACATTTTCTTTTTTCGGATTTTTCAAATTCTTTTTATTTTTTTCCCCATCTTTGAATGGGCCAAAGAAATGACTGGCTTCCTGGTGAGTTCAACAGGAAAAAGTTTGCTTATGGTATGACAGACTGAATGCAAGAGTTCATTCAAATGCAGTTTGAAGTTTACTTTGGCTTTTGTGCTTGTGCAAAAAATAAATAAATAAATTGATTCAGTAAATTTGGAAATATGCGTTTGCACAGCGCTCTGACGGAAGCAGGTCGGGCCGGGTCAGGTCTATTTGTAGGCTCGTAAGTAGGGCTAATTCCGGCTTGGCTCTGCACAACCACAGCCTTAGAGTGTTCAGAAATGCAGGCATTTCTATTTAGGGGTCAGAGTTAAAAGAAAACATGTGGCCAGCTTGAATTCTGCATTTCAGAATCATAATGTCACAACGACCAGGCTAAGAACTGTAAACTTCTATGGAAAAAGACAGACAGAAAGGGAAGAGAGGGAGAGACAGAGATTTAGTTTGAAAGGCAATTGAGGAGGTTGAGTTCTAAGATTAGCCTTGCATGGAAAAGCAATTGAGTCGGTTAAGATCAATATCCCAAATTTAATATATTTGCATCCTTATTATTAATGGAAATAATCATTTTCAGCATGCCATCAGAATAATGTTAGTGGGTTCATTTTGTATATTTATTCTTTGATTCTTTTACTTACTCAATATTAGTGGAGCACCTACTATGTGCCAGATGATGCAGAAGGCGTTTCAGAAGCTAATAACCCATTCTTGCATGTTAGTGGCTGTTTGCTGTGCATGCGGATGGCACCCATGACAGTCTTCTTGAAACCCGCCTTCCTTCTTTCTCTCACTCCGACTCCCTTTGAATCTGAATTTGAGGCAGTTCTCAGCTCTCAGCCCTGAGCTGGATGCTGACTACAGCTGTGACATGGCACTTTACCTCTGGGCCTTCTCACTCTCCCTAAGTAATTAAGTTCCCTCATGATAACGAAGAATCATTACAATAATATTGATACCTGCTGTAATCACCAGCATTCTGGCTTTTCAATTTCCAGTATTTGCCTTGGATCAAGTAGCTCTGTGCTAATGCAACAGAAGGTCACCGATGAAGGGGCTGATAGTGGAGAGGACAGCTCTACTTAGCATGCACGAAAGGTTATGCTTTCGTGGCATTGTCGAGCTAATCTTTCAAGTTGTCCTTTTTTGACTTTCTCAGTTTAATCAGTTTAATCTCATCTTCCCTCCTTTCTGATTACAAGGATTTTCTGTAGAAACCTTGCCTCCACAATAAAGACCATGTGGCAATTTATTCTCATATTGATTTCAACATTTCTGTTCCTCCACCAATGGGACAATAGTGGGGGGTGGGGGTGGAAAGGAGGTTGGAGAAAGAAGAGCCAGGAGAAGGAGGAGGAGAGGAGAGTAGGGAGCAAGAGCCCTTCCCAGATTTTCCTTAGTAGGAAAGCCACATAGTCCCGTTATTTGGGAAACATAAACCATCTTAAATGCACTAAAGGCAGAAATGACAGCTAAACCAAAAGTCTCTGCACTAATTAAAGTTAGTTAAAGACAACTGTGTCAACAAGACCTTACTTTCCATCTCCACACTAAAGAGATAGAAAGACAGACAGATACATACACACACACACCAGACAGCCAGGCACACACACACGCACACACGCACACATGCACACCCCGTCTGAATTCAGAGCGTGCAATGTGTCTAAGGAGCTGGATCTCACAGCAGCAGCCTTCTTCAAGGATGCAGAGCATTCTGTTTCCATCTACTCTTCCCAGTTCGCTTAGAGGACTGAGCAGAGTCCTGGTGGGCCCTGTAGCAAGAGCAGACACAGCCCACACGGCCATTAGAGGAGAAAAGGCGAGAGGCGGGGTTGGCAGGAGGGTGGTGACCATGTTCATGAGCGGTTATCTGACAGCGTGGTGAAGATGTACAGCCAGCCTCGTGTTTACAGTGCTGGGTTGCAGTAGAGTCACCTGAGGGGCAGGGTGGAAAACTGGAATAAATGGGAGTTTGGTGAGTGGACCCATTTAAAAACCAGTGGTGTGCTATAGGTCACAGTTAGCTATTTCCTATCAAACTGATACGATTGACTGTGCCATTCTTAAATTTGTCAGAAACTGTGGGAAATTGGGCATCCATTTCTTTAACCACAGCATGCCCACTGGAAAATGGCACATCAAATACAGAAAGTATTTTTTTCTTTAATAAGAAAGAGCTAAATAGCGTTTTAGGCATTTAATTTATTGGAGGTCAGATTAAGTGGCAAGAGAAAGAGAGAGAGAGAGAAAGAAATTTCCACAGAAACTCACATGATGGAGAACTAAAAGGAATTGCTTCCTTTTAGATTCTCAATCTCCTTCCATTTGTTCTGAAACAAACTACAACAATCATTTAATGTTTAGTGAGTGCTGAAAACTGTCTTATTTTGCAGTGATCACACTTGGTTCTGAACATCATAAGCCTGTAAATTTAAAATGGACAAATCGTTGCCTAAGATATCTGTCTCCTTAAATGGGTGACGGTGAGTGGGCCAGGCAAGTGGGGACACAGCCAAGTGTTTTGCACAGTAAATATGCTGCATTTCCACAGTCCCTGGTGAATCTTTGTGTTTGATCTTCAGGGTTCCTGGTGATAATGATATACTAGAGCCAGCTGAAAAGAACATCTGTTTTAAGAACTGTGAACTTACAGGAGCCATTTGTCTGTCTGATCTGTTCCCATCATTTTCCTCTCCATTTTGCACCTTTATATTTCTCCATTGATCAAATCTACACAAAATAAAGGGATTGAGAAAAACGCCAAGCCATAATTTCTTCTCCCTTCAAAAGGTTACCTGCCACCTTTCCTGTTAAATAATTCTGCTTGACATAAAACACCCGACTCTTTTTTTTGTAAGCATGTGTGTTTCCCTTTCCCTTTAAATGGAAGTCTTTGGTTCAGTGGGGCTTACATGCTTAATGACAATGTGGTGGAGTTAGCCCAGGAGAACAATGCATCCATTAATCTGCCTCATGCTTAATTGGTAACTACTGTATGGGCTGGCATTTCAAACACAGATTGCAAATGTACTTGAATTAGTTACTGTTTAATTGATACAACTGGCACTCAGCCTAGAACCAACATGCAGCTACTGTAAAAAGAGAGAGGCTTGAAAGCAGAGAGAGACAGAAGAAAAAACAAGGTAT
>CM052441.1:8718769-8772437 GCA_028533085.1 Varecia variegata | reverse complement strand
GTGCTCAGCAAATAGAAAGTGCTGCTATATGACATTGCATGGCCTTATGCATTTAAGCTGTGTGGGCTTTTTGATCAGCAGCAGCACGAAGAAAAACACGTATTTTGTTTCTGAGAGTGTTATGGATCACATATTTGCAGATTGTTTAAGCTATCACTAGATTGTGATCTTGGTTATTTTGGTGATTCAATTCTTCACATATTCATAGGCATAGCAAGTGTTTTTCAAATTCTTATATATCTAGCTTTCTTCGTGGCAAATCTTTATCAGTTTTAAATAAACTTGCTCTCTGGTAAGATGTAATCTCATGATTCAGCTGCTGGAATGGTGACAAAAGGCTGTGCAGATGAGGCCGGAGACTTGGATTCTAGTCCAGCTTAGTAATACCACGTCAGCCTCCTCACCTGTAATGTCCGAGCATCGGGGCAGCTGTTAAATGTTCACTCTAGCTTCAAATTTCTGATTCTAAAAATTCCAGTTCAGTTTAAGGTTAAATATCCTTTAGATCAAGGAAAACAAATGAATAAAACTCTGTATGTAAAATATCACTTCTCTCTGATGTATAGTTCTTATTTCCCTAAATTTCTTAACTCTAAGGAGAATTGATGCTTTCTCAGTTAACTTTCCGTTTCCTTTGAAGTTCCTGAAAATTTCAGGCTAATCAATCCCCAGGTGGCTCTATTTCAAGTGTTAGCCTTTGCAGCAGAGAGCATCTCTCTGAGCTTTAGACCTAATTTGGCTGTGAGCGTTCTCACCTCATTTAAGATAGGAGCAAAGCTTCCTATGTATCAGCCTACACCTCTATGCCTCCTTATGCTGTCCTGTCTTTGATCAAGGGTGGCAGCACTGACCTCCAGGAGAAGCTTAGTGAGTATTTCATTTTTTTAATTTCAAAATTTGAAGGGGGTACAAATGTTTTTGTTATATTTTATGATGCTTAAGTCGGGGCTTTTAGTGTGCTCACCACCAGAATAGTGTTTATTGTACCTGACAGGTAGGTCTTTACCCCTCCCCTCTCCTCTTCCCTCTTCTCAATTTCCAATGAACTTTACATCTCTCTGTGCCCATGTGTGACCATCAATTAGTTCCCAATTATTAGTGAGTACATGTGGTGTTTGTTTTTTTCATTCCTGAGATACTTCACTTAAGATAATGGTTCCCAGTTCCATCCAAGTTGCTGCAAAAGACATTATTTCATTCCTTTTTATGGCTGAGTAGTACTCCACAGAATATATATACCACATTTTCTTCATCCACTCATGAATTGATGGGCACTTAGCTTGATTCTGTATCTTTGCAATTGTGAATTGAAATGCAATAAACACTTGAGTGCAGATGTCTTTTTGATAAAATGACTTTGTTTCCTTTAGGTAGATAGTAGTGAGATTGCTGGGTTGAATGGTAAGTCTATATTTATTTCCTTGAGGAATCTCCATACTTGTTTCCATAGTGGTTGTACTAATTTGCAGTCCCATCAACAGTGTATAAGCTTTCCTTTCTCTCTGCATCCATGCCAGCATCTATTGTTTTTGGACATTTTAATAATGGCCACTCTGACAGGGGAAAGTGATATCTCGTTGTGGTTTTAATTTGCATTTCCCTGATGATTAGTGATGTTGAGCATTTCTTCATCTTTGTTGGCCATTTGTCTATCGTCTTTTGAAAAATTTCTGTTTATGTCTTTTGTCTACTTTTTAATGGAGCTGTTTGTTTTTTTCTTGCTGGTTTGTTTGAGTTATTTGTAGATTCTGGATGCTAGTCCTTTATCAGATGTATAGTTTGCAAATATTTTCTCCCATTCTGTAGGTTGTCTATTTGCTCTGTTGATTATTTCCTTTGCTGTGAAGAAGCTTTTTAATTTAATCAAGTCCCATTTATTTATTTTTGTTGTTGCTGTGTTTGTCTTTGGGGAAAACTCTTTTAGACATCATCCTAGGCAAATAATTTATTGCTTACTGAGTATTTCTGCTCCTTTCTCCACACCCCTACTCACTCCTCCCCAAGGATGAGGCAAGATTGAAATACTCGACCTGCAAGGAGGAAAAGTTGCCGTCTGAATTGTTCAAACTCTACAAATTTGTACTGACACAACTTTCAAATAGATAAAGGTGGCAGTGCCTAAGTGTGGATTTTTCCTCTCTGGTCTCTGTTGCTTCCATGGAGGATAGAGCAGTAATGAGGACCAGAGTCATTTCCCCTCCAAGAAATCTGAGCCATCTCTCTTTATCTTTAGCTCTCTATCTCCCTCTTTGGACCCTCTCCTGCCTTAAGAGGCAGCCTTAGATTAGAATTATTCAAGCCTGGAGCAGGAGACTTCACGTTGGGGCAGGCATCTTCCTCTTTCCCTCCCTCTCCCTCTCTCTTCATGTTCTGTCTCCTCCCATCTTTAGTTCAACCTTTCCACTAACCTAAGTGGTAACATTAGAGACCCAGCTTTCAGTTTAAGGAATAGCCACGTGGCTCAGGGAGGAAGGATGCTCCAAGGACAACTGACTCACTGGAGATCTATGTTGGAGATGGAAGCCAGAGCCCAGGCAATAAAGATGTAAGACAAGGACCTGCTTTGTCAGATTTTCTCTTGCAACTGCATTGCCCTTGGAGCTCACCCCAAGAGGTATCTACAGAAAGGCAGGACTCAGTTATTTCTGAATTCCTTTGCCAAATAACACCACATGATAATCACCTTAATTGCAATTCCATTTACATAGCAGCAATTTGGTATGGTTAATTTTAACTGATTCCATTATTTTCAGCAGCAACTAGATAAATGATAGCTGGCTCCTTTCTGTACTATTCCCTTTTTATAATCAGTGGGAGGGGAAGGGTTGGCTTTTCAAATCTCTGCTTCTTTCCCATCTACTAGGCAGACTTAGCAGAGTCAATTAGGAAACAATGGTTATATTTTTAAAGCCATGTGTCTTAGTAACTAAGTGTTGTTGCTTTAGGACTTGATGCAGAAGCTTTTCTAATCTTGTTCTTTTAAAAATTTTGAATATTTTTTCTTCAATTATTTCCCAGTAAAATCAATTTCTAAACTTTCTCATAGTTATTCTTCCCTATAGAATTTATTCTTTCACTGACTAAATTAAAGTCTGGGGTCTAGAAGCCATAGCCTGTAATTATAATCCTTATCCCCTATCTTGCAAAGCACATAATAGGTGTGCAATAAATATTGACTAGAAAAATGAGTAAAAGTCACAGAAAGATAATCACAAGAGAAATAAAATAGCCAATAAATGTAAAAAAGAAAAAAAAAGAAACCAAATTCATTCTTCCTAGTAATCGTAGAAATGCACAAACTGTCTATCAAATTGGTAATGATACTAATATATTTTAACATTTGATTGATGTCGTAAGAGTTGTCAGAGAATGTCGCTGAAAGATACAAATCTGGGAAGCAATTTGGCAATATGTATTAAAAATCTTTCAAATTTATATAGTCAAAGAATATTTAATGACATGAAACAATTCTTGGTATGTAATGCTAATTTTATTATTATTCAATAAATATTAATTAAGGGCCCGCCATGTGGTAAGCACTGCTCCAAGTGAATAAAACAAAGCCCCTGTCTTCAAGGAACTTCTATGGAAAACAGTCAGCTGATGGTGGGTGCTGTGAATAGTATGCCCACACCCCCCTCTTGCCTGGGACAGTCCTGGTTTAAGGCTCTTGTCCCAACATAATTATTAATAGCCAAGTGCTATAGCAGAGTGATGGGGAGGGTGTTGTGTTAGGCACGGTTGTCAGGGGAGCCCTCTTGGAGAAGGTGACTTTGGGCAGAGGCTGGAAGGCAGCAGAGCAGTGAGCCCCGTTCCTCTCGGGGGAATCATTCTGCAGAGGGGAGACCAAGAGAGAGGGGAGCACCTCACAGGTTTGAGGAGCTGCGAGAGGAGAGGGTGGCCAGAGCAGGGTGAGCGACAGGAGAGTGGGTGGACATGGAATCAGACGAGGCTGACTTATGAGAAAACCTTACTTCAACACTCATCACAGTTTTCCGCAATGTTAAAACAAGTTTAATGTGGACTCAACCTTTTCTTTTGTTCCCCAGACAAAGCTGTTCACGATATGCCCTGGTCAGCAGAATTTGTTACTGTAGCTTACATAGAGAGTGCCATGACCAGCGCACCTTCCACTCGGAGTGAGATGTGTGTCCTTCTCTGCGACGAGTTAAGCCGAATGGTGACAATTGAACAACGGCGGGGCTGTGGGCCACAGGTGGTGAGAAGTCGCTGGCCAATATCCACAGGAAAAGCCTCTCTCTTAGGACACAGCCCTCGTCCACTTTGTTCTAGGTGCTATGTTTGAAAACATTTTAAAGTCAATGTAAGCTTCCCATGTAGAGATTAACTGGCCAACATTTGTTATTTATAGTCACAGAATAATAAATTTTCAGAGGAATTTAGTTTTAAATTAAACCCGGAGACACACAAGTACTGAGCAGGAGGTGAGGACTGGGCTGTCACTTCTGTTCTCTTCACCGTGACCAGTGGACCAGGTTCTTAATCGGGAGGAAATTAGCCAAGAATTACACTCCATCTGTATAGGATTTTGAAAAATCAACATCACTGGTTTATACCTCCTGTTAATTATTGCTTTATATTTAATCCATCTCACACACTGGGCACCAACCACGTGCGAAGCACTCTGTCACATGGGGCAGTTACTTCCTAGCTCTCTGCTCATCCACCCCAAAGAATTTTGAAAACTGAGGTGCACACTCACACATTTTTCAGGTTGACTTCTAAATTTTTAATCACAAATTTAAATTGTGCAAAAGATTTAATTTCTGGTAGGTTGTAACTATAGACATTTAAAAAATAAAACTATTATATCACTCTTTGAAATGTATCAAGTTGAATATAAATACCAAGGTAATTTGCTATCTACCATTATCAATTTAAAAATGTTAACAAGTGCTTCCAGAGTTGGTAATTTTACATTGTTCATTTTTCTTCTTGAACTGCTATTTCCATAATATTTAATCATTTATCCTGTCCTCTAAAATAGGTATATAAATTAAAGTTCATGTGTTTATTTATTTCATCTGGCCATCAGACTCTAAGCACTAAATTATTTTTCTGCCTTGACTTTTCATTAACATTATTATAGTATAAATCTTGATAAATGATTATTAAAAATAAAAGTTAAAATTTATCAATGTTTTTACTATTGCTAGAATTAGATGTTGTTTGGCATTAAATCCATTCTCAATTTTCATTTTTGTAGGTGTAAGTGCTGAAAAAATTTATTGACATAAACAAGTAGATGAGAACAGAAATTTTCTTATAGCACTGTCACTAATTCCATGAACTCCTACCAAGTTAAATGCCAGATATCACAAAGTGATCTATAATCAAACATGTTTATGATTAGCTGAAAACTTGTTTAGGGTCTCCTTCAATTTCATGGAAAGCAAAATATTAAAAACAAATATATTTTAAAAAACATGACTTGCAAAAAGTTCTTTTGTTTTGTTTTAACTTTATCCAGATACTGAACACATCTTTCTCGGTTTCTGGAAAGGATATGTAAAGGATTTATCAAGACGATTCAAATAATTATTAATTATATCAGTTACTCTTTTACTACGAGACACATTGTACTAAATATGCTAATATTTTATATACAATATACTAAGAAAGATTTGTTAAAAATACAAAGTAATGTATTTTTTCAAATGTTCTTTGCTAATGCAGTACAATTTTATCCTATCATATACTTCAAATATACTTTGTCGACATTCAGATTTAGCTCATTGAATTTAGGAGAACTGTCCACCATGTAAACCAGTGACAAATGAGCCCTCTTTGTCAAAGCTACCGGTTAAGCCAGACTTCCCTTCTGCCTGAAAAATGTATGATTTTACTTTTCAGCTCAAAGAGATGAGTTACTATGCATTCCATGACACCCATCTCCCTGCTGTATTCTAATTGTGAAATAGACAAAACATAAAATGGTAGACAGGTAGAGCACAGAGCCTGACCTTGAATTTGTCATGTGGTTGAAATAAGAACCCACTGTCAGTGAGGGGGATGGAAAATGTGATGCGACCTCATGAAAACATTCAGACTACCCTTTTCTTTGGTACCCAGGAGACTTTGACTTCTTAAGGCAATGAACCAAACAATCAGGACGGATGAGAGGAACATCTTTGTCTGTCTGTCTGTCTGTCTAATAAAGTGGGAGAAGGTGATTAGAAAAGGAGAGATGGGGCAGGAGCACCAGAAGCATCCCTCAACCCTGAGCCCACAGTCTCAGTTTGGGGCATGAGCACACAGGGAAGTTCAGGACCAGGGCAGTGACTCCTTTTGAGCTTTTCACCCCTGATTTCATGTTCAGGAGAATAGTGCCCCGGTGTGGATACTGATTTTGCAGAAGAATAAGACCCCCTGCCCTCAGGGAATTTACAACCTACAGAGGAATCTCTGCATTCATCAATTCATTCAGTGAATACTCATCTGGGGCCTTTTATATCCTAGAGACTATGGAAGGTGCTGCTATGTGGAAGAAATACAGAAATGACTTACGTATGGACTCTGCCCTCAGTGATCACAGAGTCTGGTCATATGTGGAAGAAAGGAATAGATGCTGTGAGAGAGACAGAGATGAAGGAGTATGTGAGTTCAGAGATGGGGAAGGTTACTTCCTGGTGTCTACAAAGAAGGTTATACGGAATTAGGCCATGAGCAGACAGAGCAAGAACATTCTATAAACTATATAACATTAAGAAACTCAAAGGGCTGATATAACAAATAAAAAATATATAGTAAATGTTGTATGTACAGACTTACAGAAAAATAGGACTACCAGAGGAATTAAGATGAGGACATTGAAGGCTAGAGGATTTGATGTCTGTTCTAAAGACAGTGGTATTTCAAAAATTATAAAATTACTGTAGAAGTAATGCATATCCACTGTAGAAAACCTGAAAACCATTTACCACCTAGAGATCTTCACTATTATCAATACGTTGTATATATTCTTCCAAATTTTGTGTACATACTCATGTCCCTAGCACATAGACTAGCACCCTAGTACATAGTAAGCACTCAAGAAATAGTTCTTAAGTAAATATTTTTAAAATTAGGAATTTTTACATGACATTTTGTAAATTGATTTTTTTTACTTAAATAGGCGTTATAGACTATTTTCATGTCAATCAAGTATTTACACACCATTTTTTAATGGATGCATGGCATTTCCTTGCATGGATGCATGCTCATTTTTCATTGTCACAGAATTGTTACCAAGTTTTAGCTATTATAAATAATGGTGCAATAAGAAATTACTATATATTACTAAAATTTAATTGGTTGAATTATACACATGTAATTTAGAGGATTTCTGAACAAATTGCACCAATTTACACTTAAACCACTATTCACAGAATATGTTTTATCCTTAAACTCAGTCATATTGGGTATTTTTTTAAAAACTTTATCAATGAGAAAGTTAAAAAAATGTATCTCACTGTAAGTTATGTTTCTTTGCTTTCTAGTAAGGTTGAACATTATTTTTCACATGTTTATTGGCTGTTAAGTTTTTTATTTGAGAATGCCTATTTCTGTTCTTTGTAGACAAAAGTTTTCTGTAAGGGAGGAAATTAATATAATAAGAACTACATTTGAAAAAGTATTTAGCAGGGAGTTTAGAACGAATCAGAGACACAAACAATTAGGCAAAAATGGTAGAGGGGTTGGTTAACTGTGAAAATGGCAGAGAACAGTGTCCAAAGAGCATTGCAGGCCCAAGATAGTGATTTAAGGCATCAAGAAGTGAGGAAGACCAGGCGGCACCACACACAGCTGTTTATATAACACTGACTGAGAAAGAAAGGCCAGGGTACCCTGAGTTAGGCTGGCAGACACTTGGGCACCTTCTTAGGCATTGGATAAGAGCTCTGTCGACATGAAAATAAAGAAAAAGGGGCCTGTGGGATGAAGTTAGATCTCAGAGGAGGTGGCAGAAAAGAACAGTTTGGGAGGCACAGTGGTGGGTTTAGTTCTTTGAATCAACAGGAAAAGAGACAAAGAGTGAGAATACAGAGAACTTTAATGATGCATAAATTAAATAAATGCGTGTTTGTGTGTGAAAATATAAAACAAGGCAGAATGTGGCAAGTCCAATAAATAGACTGTGAAATGGTACGGGTGCAGATGGGGCAGAGGGTCCTCGTGGCAGGGAACGTGGATGACGGATTTAGGACGGTGGCAGCATCTAAGCTGGTCCTTGACGGACGGGTTCCCGCCGGGGCTGGAGCATCCTTGTGCTAGGAAAGGAAGTCAGTAGAGGCACTGAGACAGCAAGCAGGGCAGGGGGCTTGAAGAATAGAAAGTAGGAGGCTTTGGAAGGTGGTGGAGGTGTGGGAGGTAGAGGAAGGGAACCGCAGTCAGGGAGGTCAGAGCCGGACACTCCCAGGCTCCCAGGATCCACACCTGACATCACACCTACACCTGGAATTCTCAACTGTACTTTCGCAGACCTGGGGGCATTTGGACCTCTCTCTGACCCTAGGATTGTTATCCTTCACGCACAGATGAGGAAACTGAGGCCCAGAAGGCTACACATTTTGCCCAAGATCACTGAGGGGACAAGAAAGAACTGAAACCAGAGCACAGGTCTCATGACTTGTGGCACGACGTTTCTAGCTCGCCCTAAATGCCTTTTATTTGACTGCGAAGCAGCAAGAATCCTCTGAAGATTTCAGAGTGGCATGATCAGAGCTGGTGGATGATGTTATAAAACCAAATATATTAGTCAGTTTCAATACTTTGAAAGTTCTCAAAGAACAGTAGAACTTTGCCATGACTGGCATATTTTTATCTAGTTCAAAGGTTCATCAAAGTCCTTTACAGATTAATGAGTTAAAGTTTGCTTGCGCCTGTGTAGGTAAACGGAGCAACCTAATTATGTTCTCGGCATATCAAATACTGCAGCTCACTTTGCCTAAATCTAATTTAGATATTTATACACTTTCTAAAAATAGAAAATTGAGAATTATCCATTATCCAGAACTAGTCATTCAATTAACAAGGAGATAAATACTAAAGAGCCTGATCCCAATCATTAGAAAATGAGGCCACAGTGAGATTGAGGACATAAAACTGCCAACCATCACAGCACACCTTGGCAGGGAGGGACTCTGCTACCCTTGGGGTGACTGGCGTTTTTTCAACTATCGTCTCTGTGCTGGGTGCGTGACACTCTGGGTCTTTTCCCACCCTGTAGGGTATGACCATCATCCCTTTGCAGGCAGAAAAAACAACAACTAAAAAACTGAGGCTATCAATAGATCCCTAACTTGCCCAAAGAGGCCAGGTTATGATTCTAACCTAGACTGGTCACAATGGCCCCCTTTATAAAGAAGTAGCGTTCCATTTCGTGCGGCACGGCACTGGCTCATATCATTTGAGGACGTATCAAAAGCATAGCCTATTTCTAGCCATTCAACTCTATTGACTAACGCAGACAAACTTAAGAGTTTTGCTATATGGTACCCACGGAATACAAAGGAAGAAATAATGACGGAATTGAGGATTCTTCTCCTACTTTTTCTTTTTGCAAATTACAAAAGAAATGTTAGTTATTTTACGAGACACAAATTGGGTGGATTCTTTTATACTTTCTTCTTTTCTTAGGTGTTTGCTATACTACCTGATTGGGTAGAGGCTGGAATGACAGGTGAGGAAATGTAAATGTAATCAGCAGCTATGTAAATGTGATACTTACAGTAAGTGCATGCTAACACCCGCCCTGATTTCTCCCCAGGGCTCCAGAGGAGTCCGAACACCAAGTGTTCGCTGCTGATAGACTGAGGGATGTGAACTTCCAGTAGGGGCATGGTAGGCAAAGGAAGCACTCGAAGGCTTCCATAAAGTTAACTCTCAGAGAATTTAGAAAAATGATGACGTAGAGAAAAGACATGAAGGTAGTTTTTTGGATCCAGGCTAAACTGGATTCAAACACCAGCTTTGCGCTTTACTGGCTGCATGATTTGGGATCCAATTGTTTAACTGGTCTGAGGCTCAGTCTTTTCATCTGCAAAATGGGATGGATAGTATTTGCTTTACAGAAAGGTTGTGAAGTAATTCATAAAGAGCACTTAGAGGTCATTGCCTGACACACAGTAAGGGCCTAAGAAAGGTTGATATCCTTTAATGTCTAGGGAGAAATCAAATTAATAAAGAAATGTCAACAGACTTATAGTATCTCTAAAAATATTTTTGTATCTCACAGGAAGGAAAAATATAAGCTGGTGATAAGCTGGCATAATTCACATTTAATGGCACATAATATGAATAAAAGTTATAAATATTTTTACCTCTATATAAGTAAAAATGTTTCAGTTATATGTTATGTAAGTAATAGTAAAATATGCATAGTGGTATATTCGAAAGACTTACTGTTTTGTATTCCAAATCGATTGGAAAGTACAGTATTTTACAATAGTTTAGTTCCTTTATAATGTTACTATTCTCAGCAGCAACCATTTCCAAACCTAACAAAATCTTCAGTTTCAGTAAACACTTCCCATTATAGGTTAAATTTTACCTCCTACTGAAAAAGCAATGATACTAGGTGACTTTCATCACCTGTAATATCAGAAGATCAAAAAACATTCTGGAAAGGCACGGAGACCTAAATTTCCACTTCCTGTTTCTCAGATTAGAGCTATAATGACAGGATCAATTGGGACTAGATCTGGAAATCAATTAATATAATAGAAAGCCTGAACTTGGGCTATAACCTTAAATTAAGGTAGATTACTAGTTTTACAACATAGAAAGTGAGAACCGATTTCTCGAAATTGCATCTTTTGTATTTTTAAATTTTTTGCTTTGAAGTGGAATATCATTTCCTATATTCTTTCCATAAACGAAAAGTTATTGTTTTCCTCTTGATCTTAATTCCTTAATAAAGGGATAGTTTGTTGAGAAGATACAAATTCCAGGAGTTTCTTTTTCCCATCCTTTAAAATACACTTAGACCCACATTTTTCAGCATATGAAAGAAAAGAATAACAACGTCACCGCTGTGTGTGCAGCATGCTAAAGGCCACACGGTCAGTCGCATCAGGGGTAATCTGGCTGCCTCAACCCATTCCAAGTGACAGTAAAAGATACAGGACATACAGATTGGAAGGAAGAAAACCGTGGTGACAGAACTAGATATTTTTTAAATTGTTTTTTAAATCCTCTAGCACCATATCAAACTTTGAGGTAAATGCACTCTGTGGAGCCCCACTCTCTACGTTGAAGAAATGATTCATCTTTTTGATTTTTCTGATTTAATAAAGTAGAAAAAATTCAAATGTATTCGTGTGCTGTTTTTCTGCAAGGGGAATGCATCTGTGTATAGATGTGTTCAAGGCAGTTCAAAAGTAACACTACTGTGAAAAGAATGAATTTATTCTGTGTACAACAATTATATAAACTCATTTATTCTTTTTTTTTTTTTTTAAGAGGAAGAATAAGACTTGGTACCTGTGAAGAAGGTATGAAGCTTACATTCTCTTCAGTTAAAAACCATGACTCCTCCAACATGTGGAAAACAACTTACAACCATAACCTTGAGCTGGAGCTCACTGATGTTCCTGTTCTCTCAGGCAGGTGGGCTGCTTACCTTGAGACCACCCAGGTTTGGAGGAGACTCAGGCATGGAATCGGGGTCCTGCCACTTACTAACTGGGTGGCCTTGAGAAGATAACTCAGTCATTCCAGCTCTCAGCACCCTCATATGTAAAAATGAACACAACAATCCCTAACTTTCAAAGGTTATTATGGAGATACAATACAGTGCATTAAGCAAACGTACACTGCAAACTGCAAAGCTCTAGCAATTTATTTATAATACTTAGAACTGAGCCCCACTTGGCATCATCTACTCAGTAACTCTACTGGTGATGCTGAGTGAGGAAGAAGGATTGACAACATGATAAAAATATAAATTTCAAGTCTTATCTCAAATTGCACGATTTTAAATACCACTGCATTTAACAGAGATACGTACAGCTTCCGAATTGTCAAGCCTCCCTTTAATTTCTCATCAAACCTTTTTGGGGTTGTACTGATGCATGATCTCTCCTTGTGGGTTCTAAACTTGTCATGGGAAGGTTCTTTACGTTCTCTTTTCCTTTAAAAATTTAATTTCATTTTATGACATGAAAATATCAAAATAATAAATCTTGAAGAGAATATATTATGTAAAAACCTATCAGTAAGGAATACGTCAGATTATGTCAGAAAGATGAAGGACAGAGGGAGGCATGGGAAGAAGGAAAAGGTTGCTGAATTTTTCATTCTATTCAGAGAATAACTAAAGATTTTCTTTCATTCTTAATATTAATGATTAAAGAATCAGTTCCATTTTTGGTTAAATTAAACTTAACATCAGAGGAGGGGAAAAGAGTATATAATTTGTAAACCAGTGGCAATAAATATGCAAAGAAAAGAATCTGTAAGGAAATGGACCAAAATGTTAATGTTGGAAGAGGAGTTGTTTCTGAGCAGTTGAGTTATTTTGTCATTTGGCTTTTCTCTACTTCCTTTCTATAATGGGTACATTTCACTTTCATAAACAGACAAAAAAATCCACAAACACTTAGAATAATTTGTGAGTGGCAGCCCCAGCATACGTGCCTTTCTGCAGAGTTCATGTTGCACAACTCTAGGAGGCGCCCTTCACATCAGCGTCTATGTGAGGGGTTCATTCTAGCTATAAAGGGCACACCTGGGGAAGCCCAGCTCTGAAACAGTACAGGAGGGTAGCATAGTGCACGGCCAGGCATGTTACTCAACCTAGAACTCTCTGGTTGTTTCAGGGAGAAGTCTCCAGACACTTTAAGGTAACTCCTTCTCTAGAAAATTCCTACTATTTGTTAGTCCCTATCAGGCTTAGTATTAGATAGCAGGTGTGTCTCGGGTGCCTACCATTTACTGAGCTCCTGCTGTGGGGAGAAGCATTGTCTTGGGAAATTAATTTATGTTACTTTATTTAATCTTCTGGACAACTCTGTGAAGTAGATATCTCATCCTTTGTCTTACACATGTGGATCCAAGATAAAGCCAGGTTAGGACTTGCCTAAGGAAAAAATTCCAAGGACATCAGTGATTCACAGGGCATGGAAAGACCCCCAGACTGACCTGCTGGGGCGAACATGGTGTCTTTCTGTGCATCCCCACGAGGCCCTTTCTTCTCTGCCTCCTCCCAGGGGTTGCATTTTTCTATTCACCCAACCTCTTGATTTTTATTCGCCTTGATCTATTCAGACCCTCTATTGTATAGTGTATGTAGTATAATTTCTCCAAAATTCTCCTGCAGAAAAGAGTCACTTTATATTTGAATCCTTACAAAATCAATCATATCATAGGGTGCTCTCTCAATGACTTTACACTGAACAAAAAAGTAATTTAAACTGCTCTAATGTAGTCCATGAATAAGTATGTCTTCCTCCTCCTCTATGTACCATTCATCTTGCCTTGGGTTAAAAATTGGCCATCGTACCTACTGTGTCTTTCCTAATGGAGGCAGCTCAATGTATTTGCCGCACATCCAACCGGCAGTGACTGCAGGTAGACACATCTGAGACTGCAAGGTTTCTGGAATACATCCAGGTTCCCTTGGACGCACAGTGTACAACTTATTTGTGCCCAAACCCATGGAAACTGTTTCTGGACTGTATCAGCTCTTTAGAAATGCTGTTTGGGTACTTAATTAGGTCCACCCTCCCCTTCCGGTTAACTTGACAACCTGCTGCCAGAGTTAATAATTAACAAGGTGTCACAATACCTCTCACAGTCACTCAATTCTTTCCTCACCTGCCTCACTGTCTCTTCCTGCTGCTTCTGAATTGCTTGAACTCCCCTGGGATACAAACTCCCTGTAATAAATCATGGCACAAAGGCACAGACTTTTGTGGCTCTAACTGAAATTCACAATTGGGCAAGCCCAGGAGGCAATCACCTGGCCATTGCCCTAACCCACCTGTGCTGCCTGAGCACAGGTGAACATGAAGTTTTAATGAGGCCTTGGCTGCAAATGCATTGTGCAATTACTGTTAAGATGGGTGAACATTTGGCCCAGAAAGAATTGCATTTTAAGCAATAGGGTCTCCCTATTAGCTGTTCCCAGCTATTAATTCAACCAGTTTGTTTATATATTTTGACAATTGTTCATGTGAAAGAGACCTGGGGATTTTATTTGACCACAATTTCATTATAAGCTAACAGTATGATAGGGCTGCTAATAAAAGTTAATGCAAGTTTAGGCTACATTAAGTGAATAGTCTAAATAAAGAAAGGCAATATTCCCACTCTACTTTACTCTTATAGGTACATAGATCTTATTTTCCTCAACCAAAATTCGGCAAGTACAGTTGTGCATGCAGAGACGCTGGCATGGAACATTTGAAAACATAACTGCCCTTAAAAATCTAGGACGTGTGGTTGGCATATAAGAAGAACAGCCATTTGTGCATTCAGCCATTCATTTGTTCCCTTGTTGAAGCAAATGTCTATTGAATACACACTCTGTGCTTGACTTTGTTGTAGGTACAAGAGTAAGGAAGAATTATGCTCTGATTTTAAGAGTTTTTATTCTTTTCTGAGGTATAAAGTGGCACTTAAGACAAGGTGAGCTTTTGGGGCAAGTAGAGTTGCTATAAATGTAGTTCATAGAAATAGCATGAGAAATAAAAGACACATTTTATCTGAAGAATGCAAACCCCATTTAAATTATCAAGCCCAGAAAGTCATGTAAAATGTGATCGCAGTCACATCTCACTCCCCCTTGAGCTAAGCAATCACTTGAAGCTACGTGGGCTCTACACTGACTGACTCCAAGTAGCTGTAAACCAACCTAAAGACACCGCATGCTGGACACCATCATTCATAGCCTGTGGTTCAACATGTAGAGCCAACCACTAATCCATGCTATTTCTGTAAACCAACCAGAATTTCCGACAAACAACTTTTGTTATCATCCCCCGCCAATACAGACATACACCGTTTGTCCTTTTTTCTTTAAAAACTTGAGCCTCTCCTTTGTTCTCCGGAGCACTTCCCAAGGTAATGTGGAAGTGTTTCTAGGCTACAGTCTTCAGCCTTGGCTCAAATAAATTCTCTATATTAATTTTGCCTCAGGGACTTTCTTTAGGTCGACAAGCGTGTGCTGCAGCCTTGAGGAGTTAGGGAGGCTGTCCTGAAGGAGTGACGTTGGGAAGGGAACATGATGGTGGAACAGAGGTGAAGAAAGCAGAATTTTGGGTGTGGGATGGTAGAAGGAAGAGGCTGGGCACCCCAGGCAGAGGGAACAGGATTCGGTACGGCTGCTGTATCCAGAGTGTGAGAGCAAAACCCAGGCCAGAGAGGTCCATGCGGACTGAGTCACTTAATCTGTAAATTCCACTGCAGAAACAATGACATGCACAAATATATAATGAAAACAAACCTAAACAAACATGTCAAGTGCAATAAACAAAGTGCAAGGACTTGGTGCTATAGGAGCATGGAAGAGTCCATGACTAGCTCTGCCTGGGAGAAACCACAAAGACGTGGAAGAAAGTTCTGAAGGGCGAGGCGCCGACCACACAAGAAAGAGGAGGATGGCGCTTCACGCAGAGGACACCGCCATGCACGGCCACGAGGAGCCATTTGTGGTGGTGGAGTGAATGGTGTGAACAGAGGAAAGATGGGAGACAGGACTGCAAAGTCGGGTTGTGTCCTGCTGCAGAAAGGCTGGTAAGACATGGGGGGAATTTCAGCTTCACTCTGAGTCAGTTGGAAACCAACAAGGGAGTTTAAGCTTACACATGATGTTTCATTTCCTATTACTGCATAACAAAGCACTTCAAAATGCAGTGGCTAAAAGTAACAGCAATTTTAAATTTGTAATGATTGTATGGTCAGCAGGGCAGTTCTTTGTGTGGGGCAAGCTGGGGTCTCTCATGCAGCTGCATTTGGCTGGGAGCTCAGCTGGGGCTGGGAAGCCGGGAGGCCTCACTTGTGCCCGCGGCCCTGGCCCTGATCGTTGGCTGGGGTGCCTCATCCCTGCCACGTGCCCCCTCTTCCTCCAACGTCAATTGTAGACCATCCTTACAGTGCGGTGGCTGGATCCCAAAAGGGAAGATTTCTAGAGACCAAGCTCAAACGTGCTAATGCTTATGAAGTCCCCCGATAGCACTGTGATTGTTAATACACAATTCACCATGCAAATCACCTGATCAACCCCAGAGTCAGTGTAAGTTGTGACAACTCAAGGGCATGAACACTGGGAGATGTGACTTATGGAGAAGCCATCAATGTGACTGTCGACCACAAATATGAGAAAGAAACCTTCTCGCAGTGTGGAGGATGGTGTGGAAGAGTGAAGAAGGATGTTGTTTAAAACTTAACATTATATTTCAGGAAAAAGGTAAAGAGAAACTATATTCTAGCAAATAGAGCAAAATTAAAACAAGAACCTCTGCTAGAGCAGAATAGATAAAACTCGGAGACCTGTTTGGTGCGAGGGGTCAGGGGGCAGCAGAGAAAGATTGAGAATAAAGAGCTGAGTTGGAGACACGTAGCAGAGAGCTGTGCACACCGGTCTGGGGACATTTTGAAAATAGAGATAGTGTTTGGAGAATGGCAGCTAAAGCCAGGGTAATACGTTAGATCACAGAAAAGAGAAGGAACCATCAAAGGAGATTCAGGTGAATGGTTAGAAACATAAAAACCAAGAGCACGGTCTCACGTGGAGCTCAGCGTAAGGCACAGAACAGAGGACTCAGTGCAGCAGCCCCCGCCCAGCTGCGGCTTCGCTGTCTTCCATTTCAGTTTCCACCATCAACGGTGGTCCCACCGTACTAAATGCAAAATTCCAAAAGTAGATATTCACATAACTTTTATTACAGCATGTTGTTCTAATTGTTCTATTTTAGTATTAGATATTGTTGTTAATCTCTTACTGTGCCCATTTTGTAAATTAAACTTTCTCATAGGTATGTGTGTTTAGAAAACACATAGTATACATAGGGTTCAGCACCATCCACGGTTTCAGGCACCCACTGGGGGTCCTGGAATGCATCCCCCATGGACAAGAAATATTAGCTAATTGTCAAACTTGAGGTCAAGTAAAAGAAGGATGAAAATCAGTCATTGTGATTGGTAATTAGAAGGCCAATGATGTTCTTTAAAGTTGACAGCTGAGCACTTGGGGATGGTAAAAATTAGAGTGAACCAGATGAATGACATATAAAGCAGTGGCAACAATACTTCTTTGACTTTTTCTAATATCCTGTGACTCCAGCAGCCGCTGGTAGGTCAGTTAGTCCTGACATGCGGCTCTGTGAGCACCGAGAGTGAGTCCATCCATCCGGTGTCAGACTGTTTGGGATGTGGTCCAAAAGTCACATGCCCAGTCAGGCCTCCCAGGGCTGGAGGATTAAGCTTCACACTGGTTTTATCCCCATCACAAAATGCCATTTGCTCATCCAAGCAGCTATAGTTTAATAAGCAGAGGGGAGAGAGAATTTTTTCCAAAAGCAAAGCTAGGACAATCTGAAAGATGGAGGAATTATGTAAATTACTTGTGCCATTTATATTATCTATAACTATTAATCTAATATTATGCTTTCTATTTATAGCTGAAATCCAGGTTGACCATTATAATACAACAATTAGTTTAGAAACATATTCAATGTCAGGTTTGTGACATAAGGAAGCCATATTTCTGAGTACCAGCATCTTTTATAAAGCAAGATTCTAATTACCTAAAAAGTCATTCCAACTGTGACCAAACTTCTGCTTGTGAGTGGAGTAGTTTATTTGATTTTATACAGAAGCCATAAAATCATACAAACTCAAACCCTAGGCCACAGAACAAAAATTCCCTCTGTATCTTATGTTTTATGTTAAATGTTGCATAGATCCAAAAAAAACGTGTTTATAAATATAATTCAAATATCACATGGGCCTCCCTATCCCTTATGTTCTAGATGTTCTGGCCTCAAATCTTCCCACTCCTGCACACACTTAATTCTATTACCTAAGACCTCCCCTCGTATTCCTGAGAATCCCCAGGGCAAGGAGAGAGAGAGTTAATCTCCATTTCTGAATTCTTCTACTTTCTGGGCGTCTGCTGCTTCGTGTCTGTTTTTGGTTCTGCTCTGATTGACACCAGTGTTTCATATCTCAACCCACACAAAGCATGTGTAAGAACACAAACTTCATTAGGAGTCCCAGTGCAGTGCGGGATTGAGCAGTCTCAGGATTTATTTATCATTTTGGCTTCTCTATCTTCTTCCCTCATGCTCAGGGCCAGTCACCATCTTTTCCTCTCCATTTGAAATGCAAAACCAATCTACTTCTTTCCTGGTCTCCCGCAGGGAACCCCTCGTCTGATATCTCCACTGGTTCTCACCTCCCCAAGAGGGATCCATAATTTCCCAACAGAGATATTCTCTAAGAAGTAGAGGCTGATGCCAGCTCCTAAAATATCCCCAACTCTATTACATATGAATAATACCTGCTCAAGATCTAGTCATCACATCCTTGAAACTTTTCCAGGGTGATTTTAAATTTCATGCAATGTTATTGTTTTCAATAAATGTGATTCATTCCAAATATAAAAAATAATGTCATACCTTTCTATAACAGTCTATAAATAATTATACAATGTAAAATTAAGTGTCCCATAGTCATATATATAAGCATATATATAAATTCAAAAACTTGAAAAAAAATTCATCAGATGATGTGTTTAGTTTTTACTATTTAGAAAACATGGTCATTGTCTTGGTGGTAGCCATGGCTTGAAAAAGTGAGGAAAATGTCTTGGAAGCCTCTATAATTACTGAGACCATCTCAATTTTTGCAAAAATAAACTAAGAAGGTATGGATATGGTGTTTCGGCAGCGAATAACCATAGCCTGCCTGGGCTCTAAGGGCTCACCCATCTAAGAGTAACAAAATACTCCTTGCAATGCTTACATAAGCCTCCTCATGCAATCTTTGCAACTCTGAAGTTGACATCATAGTACTTGTTTCACACATGAAGATAGATACAGGATCTCAGAAAAATCTGCAAAGACTATTCTCATCAATTTCTAGAATGATAGTGACATGCGTGGCTCTGCAGTAAAAAGCTTTAGTTTTGACTGTGGCATTTATTTTAGGCTTCTAACTTAGGACAAACTACTTGACTTTCCTGTGCCCCAGTGTTTGTACCTGGAGAATAACAGCATCTACCTCCTAGGCTCACTGTGACTTTTAAATGAGTTCCTACGTGGGAAGCTCCTGGAAGAATGCCTGACACATAATAAGCACTCATTGAAATCCAGCTGTTTTAGCTATTTTCAGACTCAGATTAAGGGGGCATTTTCAAAGGTACCATCTGAAGATATTTTTTTGCTCTCTCACAGAAGTTTCGATAACATCCTCTGCAGTAACATATATTGGATTAACATTTTGTCATTTCTTTGATATTTCATTTATTTACTGCCAGCAACATGAGGAGTTGCAGGATCCCCAAATGCCATGGGCTCTAGATGGCCGCTGCAGTGTCTGTGCCAGCCCTTCTGGTCCCTCCTCAGGCTCCCTGACTCCGAGGAAGATGATGTATCACCTGCAACCATAGCATGACCCAGGGACGTTGGTCCTATGGTCATCAAAGAGTACATGAGGTTGGAGGGGATTGCTGAAATTTCTGCTTGGAACCTCAGAATTCAAATTCATTTGACAAGGGTCACCTCAGAGCAATTTTTCAGCAACTTTTTTTTCTTAACCAACAAAATACCGTATTCCAAATAAACCAGTCCGCTGCATTGACTTTTACAGCAGATGGTGGATACGGCCCTATAAAGTGAATTCCTCTTTCCTAAGCTGTGCTACTAGTCTACCTTGTGGTCAGAATTATATTTTCTCTATGGTCTTGTTTTTAATTCACTTGGTATGAATTATAAAATATAACTGACAATGTTCAGCAAAACTAAAAAAGATGAATATGACCAAACTACCAGGAGATAATCACTATTATATTTGGCATAGATATCCAGAATTATTTCTTGCACCATAGGCACTCAGAAATACGCACTTCCACAAATACAGAATGACATAAAAATAGGATTTCATAACTAAGTTTCTTATTTAGCACCTTGCCATGATCACAATTGGAACTCTACATTATCATTTTTTGCTATATACTCTGATTTAGAAAACAAATCCCTTCTTCATATACATTTAGATTTTTTTCCACATGGAATTTTAAAAACTGCTAACTTATTTCTTTAAACATAGTTACCAGAATATATATAAGAAAAGAGATGATACAAAAGAAGAGACTGAAAAATATAAGCATTCATATGTTTGGGTTTGCCCCTAAAATTATATATGTGGGTGTGTCTATTGCTCTAAGTGTGAAGTTACTGCTACGGCTCCTCATTCAGCCATGCATTTTATTTGAGCTCTCAGTGCACATGAAGCCCTTAAGCTCTGTAAACTCTCTGTAGTTGGGTTTTTTTTTTTAAGAGTTTAATAATTTAGCAGTTGAAAAGTCTCATTGAAGTCTATAATTACGGGCTCCATGAGTGCCTCACCATAATTTTAAAGCATCTTCAGTCATATAAAAACCACCTGAAAAGTGCCCAGCTCAGGTAGCACCTCCAGTGCTCACATTTCACCGGTCGTAGCCACATGGGAGATGTTATTCAAAAGCAAACAACTGTGACCCAATAGGTTGCCTAGGATATTTATGATGAAAAGTATTGTATGTTTAAAGAAACTTGTTTTTAGCTCTCTGTGTGTACATATATAAAAACATACATATGTACATATATATGAAATGTACATACACAAATATATACTTATATATATGCACACACATAGCATACAATCCTAAACCTCTAACGATCTTCCCCATTATTTTGATAATTGTTTGTTTGGAGCTTTGGCTAAAATTTATCCAAGGAATATAGGCTAGAACAACAAATCCTTTTCTGAGACTCAGCTAATAATAGCTCATGCTGACTGCAGCAGCTTCCCCCGAAGGATCCCCAAGCACTCAGCAGAATACATGCATAGAATTAGCATCACTCACCCAGCAGAGGGAGGCATGTGGAATCCAACAGCCATTCTTCACCTGCCATGTTCCAAAGCCCAGTGCAGTAGGATTTAAGAGCATGATCAAAGAGTAACTTTTCTAACTGAATCTCCAGGGGAATACAGGGTGACAGTATAATTACCCCAGTTAGAATTTAGCCAGCCACAGAATTAATACTACCACTACTCTTGCAGGAAACAAAGAGACAGGAGAGGACCCGAAGGTCTTTAACGGCCAAAAGAGGTCAAGCCCTCAGTTTTATATCTCACCCCAGAGACACGTGAGATATGTCCCCCCTGACCAGGATGCCATCTAGGGCTGTCCCTTCTATTTTTTAACTAGACTGAAGAAATGGTCATTATTTTAATAGTGTATTGTACTTACGTTGCTGAGGCTACCTAGAGCCCCCAAGGCCTAAAGCCTAGGCAGGTAATCACAGCGGAAAAGACAGCTTGGCCCCCCTGCCATGGTCATGGATAGAGAAATGACTCTGCCTGCAGAAGAACCTTCTTGTTTGAAGGAGGACACATGAGATGAACGAGTGTCCTTTAAAGATGAAGAAGCCTTGAGTTATGTGGCTGCATTGCCATGAATTACAAACCCTTGGCATTAGGAGGCTCAGGTCTGCATAATGTGAGAAGGGACGGTCCCGAGATTTTCTTGAGTGTCGCCCCCAATAGCTGCAGTAACCAGAGGCCAGGCCAGGAGCTCCTCTCTGCACCATCTGTACTCTCCTCAGTGCAGCCCCATCTCAAAATCCCTGAAGGTCACTGTGAGGGCCTGAAGTCCAGAGAAGCTGTGCAAGGCCTCAGGAGGGAAGCTCAGTGCACGTAGGAAGAGCTTTTCTAGAACTTCTTTGTAGCTGTTTTATGAGAGTTGATCAAAAGTTTTAAGTGTTCATACATCCTTAATTAGTTGCATCTTGGGTACTTCCACCAAGATGCAGGAGGCACCCATGCCCTCAAGAAAAGCAGGCTAGATCTGGGCATTTTCTTCCTTTATGCTAGGAAGGTTTGAAGAATAATTTTACAATTAGATAACATTAAGGATGATGAAAGCTGGAGAGCGGAAAGCAGCCAGAATTAATTACTTACTTGAGGGTCTGCTCAGGCCTCTTTGGCAGTGCTCACGCTGATTTTATTATGGCAAATTAACCCTTGGAATTCAACTCCAGGAGAGCTCAATGCAGCTGCAGACTCCAGGCCCCTCCAAATGGAGAGCTCTGTCTCCTCCCATCCTCACTGTCCCCTCCTCAGCTCCAGCAACGGCCTCCCTACCAGGAGCTCCATTTCCTCACCATTCCATTCTCTTATTAATTTCATTTGTTCATTCACTAAGTGAACATCATATTTTTAGAAATAAAACTACATTTGAAAGACATTATCGCCATAACTTCCAGCCCACTATCCTTCTTCAGGTCCCTAAAGGCAATTCACATATGTCTGCCCTGTATTAGATGGATGTGTGTCTGAGTAAATGAGTGGCCAATGTACAAAATTTAGAAATTTCTGCTACTCCTTTATCCATAATTTATTTAAACAACATTGATTACATACTTTACTATGCCCATGGAGCTCTTTTGGGGTTATGAGGAGTATAAAGATGTATAAGATGTGGCTCCTGACATCAAAAACATAGGTAAAGGGAGATAGGCATTTGAAAAAGAACAAGTTTATATATTCTGACTTAGAAAATGATACCATACTTTCATAAAATGGCATAAAACTATTCACCATAATGAAATATACTGCTCTCATTATGCTTATTTCCATACATTCAAGGTAGAAGGTATTTAGAAAAGCATAAGAAAATAATTATTAAATACTTTAGTGTCCATGTTTTGTCTAAAGGCCATTTTGGATTAAACCAATCCAAGAGGACTAAAAATGTTCCAACAATGCCAGTGCACTAATGAAATTTCTAGGAACCCCACGAGTTGGTAAGAAGCAGCATTATCCATATTCAAATATGAAGAAACTGAGATACATGTCATTTATGTTCAGAAGAAACATGAAGCTGCTTAAACTAAAAGCAGATATATAATAAAAATAAACATTTAATAGGAAAACAAGCATGTAGGAGAGTGAACACGTTTATCAAAAACCTAAAATAACATAGTTTCCATGATTAAGCATTAAATTCAGCACTGAACTCTCTCTGTCCAAAGGAAAATTAGAAATATGATGAGAATACAATTCTCATTTCATGATGGAAAATCTCATGCTCATTATTTAGGAGAGATAAATTGTCCTTATACAAGGAACTATGTTTGAACAATATAAGAAATTTAACTTCAACAATAATCTTATAAAATGTGCAAGAATATTTTTCATGTGGTCATTCTTACATCAAATCTTCATAAACATTGAGAAGACAAACAATTCAATAAAAATGGGTAAAACATATAAACAGACATTTCATCAAAGAATATATACAAATAGTCAAAAAGCACATAACAAGATGTTTAACATCATTAGTGATCAAGGAAATGCAAATTTAAACCTGAATGAAATACTGCTACACACCCATTAGAATGGTTAAAATTAATGACTGAAATTCCAAGGGTTGACAAAGATGTGGAACAACTCAAACTCTCATACATCGCTGGTGGAAATGCAAAATGGTAGAACTTTGGAAAATAGTTTGACAGTTTCTTATAAATGCAAATACCCTTGCTACATGACAGAGCAATTTCATTCCTGGGTATTTACCCAAGAAAAATGAAAACATATGTCCACAGAAAGACCTGTACATAAATGTTCTTAGCAGCTTTGTAATACAACCCCAACTTGGATAAAACTCAAATGTCCATCAACTGTTAAATGGATAAATGGTTTTATATCTCTATAGTAAACTATTCCTCATAAATAGGAGTGGACTATTCCTCATAAATAGTTACCCAAACAAAGTTGTCCCTACTTTCCTGGAGTGTGCTTTCTCATGACAGGGACACATAAGTAAGCAAATAAAGATGAACAATGGCAGGTAGTGAAGAGTATCATAAAGAAAAACAAAGATGATCAGAGAATAGAAAGCAAAGGGTGTGAGCAGGCAAGAGTTGGGATTTTCGAGCATTTTAGGGTGGGTGGTCAGGAAAGACCCGTATGTGCAATTTGAGCACAGCAATGAAGGAAGGGAAGGAGCAATCGAAGAAAATATCTGAGTGTATAGGAGCAGAGTAAACAGAAAGTACAGACCCCAAAGAGGGAAGCAATACAGCATGTTAGACAAACAAATATATTCTGTGTTTCAGGACCATAGGAAACAAGGGCACGAGAGGGAGCAGAGACAGACCAGGTTGGGCTGCCCAAGCCTTGGCGAGAACCTGGGTACCATGTGGATGGATACAAAGTCATTTTCTATTGAGTGTGTTACAAATCTCATCTTCCCAATCTTAGATGAAGGGCACCAGACCTTTGACAGTAATTCACGTATGAACACTGTTCCGCATAAATGGCAACATTTGCTATTTGGTCTTCCCTCAAAGGGGCAAAGTGCAAAGCAGTTTCAACACTATATGTACAGTTTGTTATTAATAATAAGCAACTGGTTAGGCAAAATTAGAAAGCAGTCTATATTTTTGAATCCCCAAGAAAACTTTCAAACTGGCTACCACATCTGAAGCTGAGTTAGAGGTTTGACATAAGACGTTCTGTTGCTGCGGCAACCAACATTCACACCACTCCCTCTAGCAACTGTCAGAGCAAGGTGTGGACAGAACACGCTTTAGTGATTTTACCATCTTCTGATGTCAGGAGGAATCCAGGGAGATGTTATCTCGAGTAATTGTCACTTATTCTTGGGAAAACATTCTCAGAGGGATTGCAGTTCCTAAATCAGCCTTTCATTTTCTCTTACTTAAGGAACATGACTGTTTCAAGTCCTTATCCAAGATCTGTGATCTTCCTTCCTTCCTTGTTTACTTTCTTCATTTCCCAATTATTTATTGACGACCTACTATTTGTTAGAACTATTCTAAATACTGGAGACCCTATGGTGGAAGAAGCAGACAAAATCCCTGATTCATGGAGTTTACATTCTAATAAGGAAGGCAATTAATAAATATACTAATAAGTAAATACATAATATAAGTGGAAGTAGTGATAAGTGCTATAAAAATAATATTGTATAAGTAGGAAGAGTGTAGGTCCAGGTAGTATTTTAGAAGGCATAATAGAGGAAGATTATCTATGGATTGATATTTAAGTAGCAACTTGGAGGAATTGAGGGAGTGAGGAGTCCTATTTGGAAAGGGAGAAACAGTACAAGGAAGCTGGTGTTAGAATATATTTGGATTATTCAAGGAACTTGTACAATGCCAAGAGAGACGGGAGTGAGGCGAGTGGCAGGAGATGGCACAAGCAAGATTTGATTTATACAGGATCTTTTCATAGATAGGAAAGATGTTGGGTTTTATTTTAAGCATGATTATGGGATGTCATTGGAGGATTGGATTGCTAACTGGAATGTCAAGATCTTGTAAATATTTAAAAAGTATCACTCTGACTGTGGAGTAAAAAATATGAAGTATAAATGTTGGAGAGAAAAGTTGAAGCAGGAAAGATTAAGAGGTTACTTCTCTATTCCATCTTTGAGATGACTTAGACTTGGGTGGTTGTCTTCTTACATTACATAACATTTGAATTTAGCCTTGAAGGATGGTGTGTCAGGATCATATTCATCTGAATGTAGAAACATGATTGCAATGACTTAACTGCATAAAGAATTACATTATTTTTCAATGAAATAAAAAGTCTAGAGGTATGCAGTTCAGAACAAGTACAGCTGCTCAGGAAAGTCACTAAAACCACAGGCTCCTTTTTGCTTCCTACTCCGCTACCCTTAGCATGTGCCTCTCGTCCTCATGGCTGCAAGATGGCAGCTACACCTCCAGCCACAGCATCCACATTCCAGGCAGAAAGAATAAGGGTACAATCAGGAAGAAGGAGCAGTGCTTATTATATCAGGAAAGTAAAGTTTCCAAGAAGCCCTCAGGGAGCTTCTGCACCTGTTGTATTGGTCTGGACTGGATGACATGACCAACCCAAGAGTCAAAAGATCATGAAGATGGGAATATTTTTAATGATGCTTATTTCTACCACAAACAAAGTTGGGACTCCATGAGTAAGAAAGAAGAGAAAATTGATATTTGATAAGTAACTAGCAGTGTCTGCCATGGATGGTATCATTTCCACAGGAGAGAAGGGGATGGAAGGTAAAATCATTCAAGAGAAAGGAGAAGAAGAAGACATGAATGAAAGGTGAAAAAAAAAAAGCATAGGTGTGCAAAAGGAAGGATGGGGTATTCGGAGAAGTCTCCACCACCCAGGTGGTTCACTTCTAGGGGTAGTAACTATTAGATAAATCTAGAAGGTTGGTTGAAGTCAGGCCCTGTGACTGTTAAGGGCATTTGGACTTCAAGCAATAGGCAAACCAACACCACTGCAAATTCAAGAGAACTAAAGGAAAATCAATAGATTGCCGGCACAATAACAATCCCTAGCCCTCGGGGCGCTAGTAAAGACACACTGAGATAATTTGTGCAAAGTGCTCAGCCCAGTTCCTGGCACACAGAGGAGTGGAGGCCTTTACTATATGATACACTAAAATGGAAAAAGACCACAGGTAGCGAGCCTAATTAGGAAGCTTTTGCCAGAGCCCAAAGAGGAACAGAGGGCCCGAAGCAGGCTGGATGAAAGGAAGGTTTCATCGTCTTACCACAAATATGTAAGAGCCACTCAAAAGGTAAAAGAATGTAGCAGTTTCCCATACATTGGACAGGAGGAGAAGGAAGGGTCAAAATGCTTGTTCTGATCCATGTTCTAGAAAAGTGCTGATGTCAGCATGGCAGAAAATGCTATTTATACATTGATTTGTGTTTTGTTCTAATTTAGGCAGAAATAAATATTTTCCCTACTGCCATACCAAGAACACTTTGTGTTTCGAGCCTGGTATTTCTGAACTTCGGAGGTAGCTAACAACTTTTTATTATTGTGGAATTAAAAATCAGAGATTGAAAATACCACAACACAATCTCCCACTGAGGCTGTGGTTTGGGGAGTTTGGATCCGCTGGATGAACAGCCAAACAGAGGAGAGAGGAGGAAGGGCTGTTTCCCCAAGACTAGCAAGGTGCTGGGCTCCAGGGAGGATGGGCGCCTGTCTCCACCTCTCAAAGCTCAAAAGCTGAAGGGTTTCCTTTTGGGTTGGCACAGAATCAGGGAGACGGTAGTATTGCCAGAACTAGTAGGTGGGATGCAGAGCACAGAGGCCAGGTGGGCTTGGTCCTGGCAGACAGAGGGGAGCGCGACAGAGGTGTGGGGTAGAGGCCCGAGATGACAGAGCAGGGGTGGAGGGAACCTATTTAATCCCTGGCTCCCCTGAGATGCAAGGGTGGGGCAGGACGCGCCCCTCCATGTCAGCTGCAAAAGGCCCAGGGACAGCACACCCGCCCAGCCGAGGCCAGGAGTGTTCACTTCCCTGAAGGACTTGCCTGTTCTTCTCCACCGAAACCTAGAGAAACCACCTTCACTAATACATTTTGAGTGCTTAAGAAAAAACATTTATTTGCCTACTACTCATTGTCCAAGGAGTCAAGCATTCTAACAAAACGGAACTGCAATTTAAAGGTTTGGTGATTTCTTACCTCCAGCAAATTTGGGAAAGTAACCATTCTAGCTCTTCACTTTGTGGCCTCCCAGAATTTAAAGATGACGAGTGGGGAACAGTCACCAGATGACGTCAGGGGCTTGCAGGTCATGTCTGCTGCAATCAACGAAAACAGATCCATGTTAGAGAGTCCAGATTTAAAATGTTATTTTAAGGTTTTATGGTCACATCATAAAACAAAACAGATTTATGATATAAATAAAATACAGCTCCTTTCCTTAGAGCCTGGTCACAAAAGTGTTCTTCTTCTTTTTTAAATCCTGGGTACTATACTCATTGGGGCCCTGCCCTTTGTCTGATAGGGAAGCGTGTCAACCACTTACCCTATGGGAAAAGAGCAATAGCCTGCCTGCGGCCCCTCTTTTTTCTACTGGGGCCATCTTAATTGGTCCCAAGCTGATTTGGAGAGGAAAAAAAGAATGGGATTCTCACCTGGAGAACTGACTTCCATTATGATTGAAGAGCTGGGAGATACCTTGGGGGAGGGGAAACGCCTGCCCCTGCCTGCGAGGACGAGCTCTTCTTTGACACACTCACCCAGTGCAAGGAACACGCGCTGGAGCAAGACATCTCTCTTGCAAATCAAAGCCTAGAAGCTGCCACCAGCTGCCCCTTCGCTTTGCTCAATCCATTTTTGGTTAACTAATTGAATTTCCCTTTTATATTCTCCATGCTCATTTCAGGCTGGCAGACAGCGGTGCCACCGGCAGCACACTTCCATGTCTGAATTGGCTGCCAGACGTGCCGCAGTCAGCTCCTTCTTGAACTCTCTGTGTGCTAGTTCAGAGAGCACTGTTCTACCATCATCCCACCATGGCACTTCCAAATGGCTGGGCATAATTGGGTTCAGAGGAGTTCAAAGCCATGCTCCAGCATCCTTGTATCAAAGCTCATTGAGCAACAGGGGGACCGTGCACTGAAATGCAGGCATGGGGTGAGGAGAGTTATTAGTGGAATACATTCAAATCTGTCACGCTAGATTCCTGGGTACACAACTGGTTTTTGGTTCAGCTTTTAAGAGTTCAGGTGTGGTCCCCAGGAGATGGCTCCTATAATCGTTGTAAAAATATCTCATTTGTACTAATGCACTTTGCCTATTTCATAGCAGATCCTTTTGAGACTAATTTACATTTTTTTTAAATGTCAAGGCTTTCTCCAGAGATTGTTCATTCATTATATTTATTTTCTCGGACATGATTTTAACAAACCTTCCCCTGAAGAGCTTGCAGCTATTAACTTTACCGAACAGTTGCTCGAGAGAGAGCTAAAAGCAAATGGTCTAAGGGAAAGGATGGGGCCAGAGCACCTCAGGGGTATTCATCTGCCCCCAAACTCATTTCATTAGATCTTCATTCAGAGGCCATGAGCAAGAAGAGAAAGAGGAAAAGCCTTTTATCATTCAATAGGCTAAACGCTACATTCTGGCACATTCTGATTTTAGTGTGCCGTACTTTGGGACCCCAAGAACAGAAATCATGTCAACAGAGGTCTATCAAGGGATCAGGAAAGGAATGGGAAGAGCATGAATTGCATGGGTGTCAGAGGGCTGTGTGATATATTCTCCTTAGGGTCTCTCGTCAACTCGGTAATGGTAACATCGCCAGCCCACACCTTGGGGAATTGCTCACATCCCAAAACACCCACCTCCAACATTTAGAATCAGGGATTTTTATAGTTAATCTGATCCCAAATATCTCCTGAAAAACTCCCCATTCAGTGGAGGAATGTCCTTGGACTCCTGGCCTCAAGTGATCCTCCTGCCTCGGCCTCCCAAAGTGCTGGGATTACAGGCGTGAGCCACCGTGCCCAGGCAAGGGGGAATGTCCTCTATTACAAAGCTCTTTGAGGTCGTCCTCCCTTTGAGTACTCTCAATGCCTGGAAGTTTGCCTTCTCTTAAGGCAATGGTGTCTGTGATTAACAATCTGAATTATTGTAAGATTCTCTCTTCCTGGAACTGAATTCTACTTCCGGCATTATCATTGTTACAGTGTATCTTTTACAGCAATAACAATTATTAACTCCAATTCTCACAAAAATAGCTTTTCCACTTAGGAAAGTATACATTTCTATTTCTTACTCATCCTTCATGCATTTCACAAACATTTATGGAGCACTGACATTATGCCTGGCCTGGCTGGGTGCTGGGGCTGTGACAGTGGGCTCACAGGGGCTCACAGGGGCTCACAGAACTCACAATCCAAGGGGAGTCACAACTCAGGATAACAGCTGTGCTAAGTGCCACATTTGCCTTCATTTACTCCTCTCTAGATAGAGCATTCCATGCCCTTCGATGCTTTCTAAATAAAGACAGCATCCGCCCTTCTCCTTCTGGACACCTCTAACCACGATGCCACTGACAGGTGCTACTGAGAAGTGGACACAGATCTTCACATTTGTCCCCTCGTTGTTTCCTCTAGTGCTTGAGCCTAACCCAGCATTCCTAGGACACACTATGGTCTACGATTTAGTTTATGTGCAGGAAAGGCTGTTCTATCCTGCTCGAAACACCAGGGAGGAGGGTGTGTGACCAGGGTGGGGAATTGGCTCAACTTAACTGATACAACCAATGCCCTTTCATCAATATAAGGGAAGGGGTCTAAACTAGGCCCAGACAGTTTTGGTGAGAGCCCTTTTCATGATATCACGCTCAGCATGTCTCAAACGCCTCCCACTTCGCTCTCCCGGGCCATGCTGGTCATACCTGGAAATCACAGTGGTTGTGTTTTTTTTTCCACACACCAATTGAGAACATGGTTTTACTAAGAATTAAGAGTCCTTGAAGCATTTACCTCAGTGATTTCAAAGCACACTTAGCAAGAAAGGAAATAACACAAAACTGTCTGGGGCTCAGCTCCCTTCCCACCCCCCCTCCCGGGGCCAGGGCTCACAGAGCCCCCCAGCCACACGGCTGCCTTCCCCCCCTCTCCCACCCTCAGGACTGGTTCTGTTGTCACTTCAGAGGGACCTCCCTGACCACCTTGTCTAAAGTAGCTTGTGCATCAGCATCTATTCATTTTTTCCTAGCAGTTATAAATAACTAAAACTGTATAATTTTCTATTTATTTATTTGCCTAATGTTCATCTCCTTCAAGAGCCCATACCTCCAGGAGGCCAGCAACTTTGTTAGAATCAGAGTGTTTTCTCTGGCTAGTACCTGGAGGAGAAGTCAGAGAGGTTTCCAGCAGCGGTCCCCAACCTTTTTGGCCCCAGGGACCAGTTTCGTGGAAGACAATTTTCCATGGCTGGGAGTTGGGGGGAGTGAGGGGGAACTGTGGAGCTCTGAGGCCTGGTCCCTAACGTGCAGCCCAGGGGTTGGGGACCGCAGGTTTAAAGCACAAGGGAAACTTGACACAATGTTTCTGGCTTGAAGCCGGACTCACTCCCATGAGAAGGAGTGCGAGTGGTCTAGAGCTGAGAGGGGACCCCAGCTCACGGCAGGCAAGGAACCAAGCTAGAGCTGCAGGGAACTACATCTGGCCAACAACCTGAATGAACTTGGAAGCAAATTCTTCCCTAGAGACCCAAGATAATCCAGCCCAGCCAACACCTTGATTTGAGCTCTGTGAGACCCAGGGCAAAGAACCCAATCAAATCGAGCCACGCCAGACATACGACCCACAGAACTGTCAGTAAAAAATTCGTGCTGCTTTAAGCTACGACATTTGTGGTAATTTGTTACACGGCAATAGAAACTAATACAATAGCCATCAATTTCATCACTTATCATGTCCCAGGCCCTGTGCTAAGCACTTTACATGATTATTGCCTCTAATCCTGGCACCAACCCCTACTTGGATAGTGCAAAAATCCTTATTTTACAGGCCACAGAGGCCTTTAGAGTGAAGTCCAGATATTTATATAGTAAGTGGTAAAACCGTATTTCAAATCTAGACAGCATGAGTTCAGAGCTAGTGCCCTTAATCAATATGGTTTTCTGCCTCCTTAAATTACCATGTTTCAGGTCCAACCCAATAATTTTTACACAAAGCTCTTCCTCCTCAGATCTTACCCGGCCATATTCTTTATTTTTTCCAATTATTTAATTGGATCATGACTTTTTCCCATGAACCCTTGTCTCGTTTCCCACCCCCAAGAGCTATGTCCACAATTAACTAGAAAAGAAGTAAAAATGTCTGGGTGAGAATAATGTCACTTGAGAAGTGATGGATATTTCCAGGCATCCCTCAAAGCCCAGATTTCACCTTCTGCTGTATCACCAGGGAGGACCTCATCACAGGAATTTGGACATCCTGGTACATTTTGGCCACATTCGATCATGGGCTTAAATGCCAGAGAAGCAACTAGAAACTTTGTCTTCAAATCACAGGCCTGACCTGAGGATGAGGTGCCCACACAGTAACCTACAAGGGAGAGTGGCACTAGTCGCCTTTTAAGAATGTGTGTGTGAGCATGCACTTGTGTGTGTGTGTGTGTGTGTGTGTGTGTGTTTAGTAGGCAGATACTATTGCTCTCTAAAAGCTCTTTGCATCCTGGTTTTCACAAATCACACATGCTTTCCAAGCTGGGCTTTGGAAAGCCCTGGAGCTCTGGAGCTAACCAGAAAGGCCAAGTTCAAAAGGAAATTTTGAGAGTACATGCTGCACTATCCCTCGAGAATAAGACCCTCAACTTTTAAACAGTGATAACCTTAGATATGAAGATACTGCATGGAAAATATGCAAGATTTTCCAGCATTAATTTTAAACATACAAGATTATTACAGCATTTTTCACTGAGATATTGTTGATAGTAAAAATAAAATGCTCTTGTAACTTTAGATGTTCTCCATCCTTCCTTGATTCAAGCAAAGTAAAAAAAAAAAAAAAAAGTCACACAGCTTTTTGGAAGTAGGATAATCCTCTGAGCAGAGATAAGGCAAATGCAAACATATTTGGGTTGGAGCAATTATCTGGTATATGGAACTCTAGCCCACCCCTGCCATTACCATGCTTCCTATCAGGGTAGATCTGTGGTCAATTTCTTCCAGAAGTAGTGCGTATGAAACAGAGAAAAGTGTTTTCCTTTACACTTCGATAGAATTACAACAGAATCCCATTACCTCAGGAACATTCCAGACTTAAGTGAGCTGTCTTAGCAGGCTTACTGCTCCAAATTTAGATTGATCCTCAAGAATTTTATAAGTCCTGTAGCTAGAGGAAATATCCTTTGTTATGGAAGGGGGAGGGAACTTTCTTCAGTTACACCTGATAAAAAAATATCCAGCAATAATGGGAACAATCACTGATACTGTCCAAGCTGCAGATATGAGTGAGGGATTGATGCAAGTGGGAATGATGCAAGGTCAAGGTCACAGGGTAAAGAAAGTGTAACAGGGAAAGGTTTGTGGCAGAAATCAAGGAAGAAAGGACCTCACTATGGCTGTCTGTAGATTTCCAAATCCGGACTACAACTGAATTTTTTATAATATAACACCAAATATGAAGGAGTATTGCAAATAGCTAGAACAGCCAGTGATCCTTACTCCTGTATGTCACATGGAGGGAAAGTCACCCCAAAAGCAGGGGTGTCGTATCAGTTAAAGCTGGGTTCAAATGTTGGCTTCACCAATTTGTATAAATTAGCAGAAATAATTTAACTTTTATACATTTGTTTTTCTTTTTCTGTATCACGAGCATAAGAGTGTTACAAGACTGAAATGTGATCACACATACAATATAATACTTGGCATGGTGGCTGCACTTAGAAGATACTGAATTATTATTGACTATCATTATTATCATTATTTAAAAACATAATTGTCTCTGACAGCAAGAAAATATATAAAGGATTGCCAAGTTTTATATGGATCACATACATGTGACACAGTAAGATGAGTAAAGAAAATATGGAACCATAAAGACTGTGATGAGTTGAAAGAAACATAAAAGGAAGGGTCAGAGGAATGCAAAGGAGCAGAAAAGAGTCATCCTCATCCTCAAGATCTTCTCTCCACATCCAGTTTCTCCTTTCCTGATTTTCAAGACATAAGAGACAGAGCTGAAGGGCGGGCATCCCAGTTTTTATTTCTGAGCATTGCTGGTCTGGAGTAGCATTCAGCTCTATGCCTTTGCAGCTTTGGTCCCTTTTGCAGCCAGGGTGCTGCTCCTAACCTCCCTCTATTTTTTTCCAAGACTAGGATCCAGGTAGACATCACAGGGAGAAACCTATACCAGAGCACCCTAGTGTGTCTTAGGCACTGTGTTAAAATTGCAAACAGGGACCTGGAACAGTCTCCAGTCCAGGCAATACTTACTGGTTAGAGAGAAATAATGGATTAAAGCCAAAAAGGGCAACAAGAATCAGGAAGATACAAATTGTAAGATTAGGAACAGAGAAATATGAAAACTTGTGGTAGACACAGATATGGAAAGGCGAGACAAAATAAGTCATCAGAAAGCTAGGCTGATTTTAACTATCAAGAATCAAGAGGTTAACAAAAACAAAAGGTGCAAAGCGAATCACCCAGGGGTAAGCCTGCCAGATGTAGCAAATATAAATACAGGACTCTTAGCTGAATTTAAATTTCAGATGAACCAAAAAATGTTTTTATTATACATATGTCCTGTGAAATGTTTGGGACACACTTATACTGCAAGCTATTTGTGGTTTACCTAAAATTCTAATTTAACTGGGCATCCTGTATGTTACTGGTAACCCTACCTAGAGAGCTCATTAATTCCCTAAATTCACTAGCTGTTAGGTAGGCTATGACAAAACCAGATCAGTATCAATGAGATGTTAGAGAAAACAGTGGATGAGAAAGAATTACAGAAACAAAGGAGAAAAGTAAGATGAATTAAAATCAGAGATGCCAAGAGCAGGATGGAGCAAATTTAGCATCAGAGTTGTGAATGTTAAGTCAAAACCAAGAACAAGCAAAGGCACATAGAGAGCAGGAAATGTTTATCACAGAGAGCAGAGTAGATGCTTTACCCTAAAGCCAGTCAGAAGGTCTTCTCATAGATCTTCTTTGAAGTTCCAGGGCTTTCCACCCTGATGATTAGCAGTTTCACCTTCCCTGTCCTCCTAACAGGAAACTGAGCCCTTGATATTTGGATAGAGAGTTATCCCAACCAGTAAGCACTGCCGTGTCTTACTGGGCAGGCCAGCCTACCATTTACACATTGTTCCATAAATGTCTACTGACTGCTTACTCCACGTCACACAGTGTTCTGGGTGCCTTCTATGTTTATCAAGTGTTCTTTAGAGGCAACCCAATTGCATCAGCTTCACTAGGTTTGCTTCCTAAAAAATGCAAATTCCTGGGCTCCATACCAGCTAAGGGACTCTGGGAATCGCATTTTCATAAATGATTCAGAGGAGTCCTACATTTTTAGAATCACTGATGTTTAATACAAGTAGGTATGTCAGTACCTTTGCCTAATGAGAAATATGTAGGAGAAACCAAATGCAGATGAGGACATCTGGAAAATTAAATGTGGTTAGCCGGGTACCAGGTGAAGTTAAAGGACTTGTGCAAGCTGCTTGGTTAATAAGTGTCCGAGATGGGACTCACACGGATGTTTTCAGTTTCAAAGTACAGCTCTTGTTCCACTGTGCCCTGCTACATTTCAGAGCCTGTGCCTCAAAATGTGAGTTTATCTGTTACACGTGTGTGCATTTGTGGGCACACATCTGCCGTGGGTATGTGTATGTGTGCACTGTGTCAGCGCCACGCACTTGTGAGGACTTAGTACAGACCACTGTGATGATGTAGCACCGTAATGACGGACTTCAGCCCTGCTGGGAGAGAGGGGCACACATTCAGTCTCACGGCATATTGAGGTCAATGGGCACTGATTCTTCATCTCAATCTTCTGTAAGTTTGATTCAATGCTGAAAAGCACCTTGATTTTTAAGGCTCATGAGACGTAGCTGCCAACAGAAGGTGCTCTTGATTCACAGAGAGAACCCAGCTCTGAAGAGTGAGTGCCACGGTCCCACCCTGCCACACTCGCTGTCGCACACAGAAGTCACGCTCCATTCAACAGCACCTGCACTGGGAGACTCTTAAAGTCCTTAATTGGCAAAACTTGCTTATTCCCACCAGACCTCTGTGAAGTAAAAAGGGGGGAGATTGTTTTATCCCCATTTTACAGGTAGGAAAACTGAAGTAGAGAAACCAATGGTAAATATTTTTTGAGGCACTAGAGGTAATAAATTAGGCAAAAACTGAGAACAAACACCACCTTATTGCTTAGCTGGAATTCTTTTCTCATTTCTATCTATCTCCTTCCTAACGTTCCCACCTCAGCTCCCAAATCAAGGACGGCAGAAGAACAGAAGATTGCATCTAAAAGATTGGGAATGAAGTTAGAATGAAGAATGTTCTAATGTCTGTTCAGTGCTCTGTGACTTCCAAGGATCAAGTGTAAATACAACCTAGGATTCAACTAATCTCTACAATAAGCTCACCAAAGAATACCTAAGGTATTATCTGTCCCATTTTATAAAAGAAGAACTGGGGAAAATGGAGAATAAGAGAGGCAGGTGACAAGCTTGACACCCATAGGTGTAAGTGGCAGGGCCCAGAGCTCCTACCACAGACATGAACTTTCCACCTCCCATACTAAGAACTCAGAATATCATCACATTTCAGCCCAGGCAAAGACTCTGGGACCAGTGTGCCCCTGTGTTGATCATAAGGGACGTCTCACCAGGGGATCTGGTGAGCGTTGTCAGGTTTGAAGTTCGTTCCCTAGTTAGTCTCCCCGTTATATGGATATGATGCCTTTTTTAAAATAAAAGGATATTTTTGCCCCCTCACCCCAAAAGCTTTGTAGGACCCCAAATTCACCAAGTCTGACAGCTACAAAACTGTTGAGTTAAAGGTTATAGCTGAACAGGAACATGAAACATAGCATATCAGATAAACTTAGATTATTATAAACCCAGACTATTATAGCTTCCTTGGGTTTTTTATAAGTAGAGCTTTTTTAACTCATAAGAAATATTCATATATATATATATATATGAGAAAAAGTATATATAGAGACACTCCCTTATAATAAACACAGAAGCACACTGTTCCCAGAATCTTTGGCTTGGCTGAAATATGATGATATTCTTAGTTCTTAGTATGGGGGGTGGATAAAGCCTCTGAACACTCCAGGCTTTTTATAGCTCTGGCTCATGGGCAGCATTTGCTGCAGTAGCAGCCCTGGATAGCAAAGGAGCCAAATAATGCTAATGGGGCAAACAGAATGTAATTGCTTATGTGTGCTGGTTATATCCTGAAACAAATTGTTTCTTAATGCTGAGGTCAGACAGGGTTTAATTAGGAGAAATACAATTGGTGTAAAATTCTGCAGCAGGCTGCTTGTTTGGTGTCATGCCAAGTCCACATCTAGTCTCTCCAAATGGAAATTTTCATTAGAGGCCACTGGCAGCCCTAGTTAGGCTGAGTTTCAACTTTTCCAAGTCTCCTGGTAATGCAAACCTGAAACTCAGCATATCTGTTGCCTAATAAAGGGCTGCCGCCCTTGCATTTGCACACACGCGAACATGTGCACACCGTCTCTCTCTGTTACTCTCTCGCCCAGCCGCCCTGGTCTTCCCACCAGCAAGATGCAGCTCCCAGGGGAGCAGGATTAACGAGAGCAGCTTCCTCTTTCCCTGACCAGCTTCCCTGCATCCCCAGCCCCACGTTAATAATACTCAGTCTTCAAGCAGCATAGTTACTTAGAAATATTTGCATATGTGTCAATTCATCTAATCTTACCAACAGACCTGAGACGTGAGTGATTTTTATACTTATAGGTAGGAGACTCGGGGAAGGCCACATCTATGATGGGCTAAGAGCAGATCTTAGACTTCCAGGTTTGGGGTTCTGGGCTAAACCACAGGACTCAGCGCTCACATACACCAGAAAACACGCACCGGTTCATGGAAACGAAGCAGGCGCAAAATCATCTCTGTTCATTCTTTCCCTTTTGCTTCATTTTATGGAATATCTATGAAGAAGTAAGAGTGAAAGATGCTATTATTCAAAGCTGCACAAATTTCCTCAAGATTTTGCAAACACTTTTGATGAGATGTGACCCCTTCTTTTGTTGTACCTCTTTGGAGACGTGTCTTTTCATACACTCAAAGATCTCGACAGAAGCCTGAGGCAGCAATACTGCTATTTACATTAATTTTAAGAGCCTACATCTTCACACCTTCAAGGATAAGGTTTTATCAGTGTTTCTAATATAAATCTTGTGCCTCAAAAGTGTTTAATTTATCTGGAAAATTTTGCTTCTAGGCTGCCATTGTTTCTCTATCTTCCTCTCTTTTTTCCTTTCAGCTAAAGGCAGTTTTCATTACAGTGACAAAGGCCCCACTATGTTAAAGAAAATTGCACAGAGAGACCCCAAAAATCCATCTACCCAACAAAAATCTAAGTCATTTTCCCCTATGGTATCATATCAGCAGTAACCGTCATGGGCTTAAAGACATATGGGGCTAAGTTTTCATTTTGATATGAGATTCTGATTTGCTGAGGCCCAGGCTCCTTGTGAGTTGAGCCACATTTCATTTAGGTGCTGGGTCTCTGGGCCCATGGTAATGTGCCCGGTTAAGGTCAAAGTAAAGCTCTGCACAGGGCAAGCAATTACCAAGCAATCCTTACTCCTCAGCCCCGCTCAGCCAGAAGGCCATAGGAGGTCCCATTGGAAGGAGAGCTTTCTCAGCTGCCCAGAACTCTGTTCCAGAGTAAGTTAGGTTGGAGACTGGGAGTTACTGAAACTCTGGTACCATGCAATGTCTGATGCACATTTCTCAGCCACCTGCATTCCCACAGACTGATGTCCCACTTAAGCTACCTTTGGCTTTAGACTACAGAGACCCTCTTCTACATCAAGTTTATACCAGAGATTAAAAACACACTTACATTTGCTATCTACACAATTTAAATTTCTAGTATTTTAAAATTTTCCTCTGTTACCATTAGTACAGTTAAGTCTTCCATAACACTTGTTCTGAAATTGTGTATTTGTTCCAGTGCAATTGATGTACTAGGGAACAATTTGAGCATAGCATGAATTTTGCATTTGTTGATGCTCAATTTTGTCCCTGAGAAACAGCAAACTGTATCCAGATGAAATGAGCTGCACAGGAATACACACACACACACACACACACACACACACCCCAGACAGCTACCAGCCACTCTGGCCTGCAATGAGTGTTATTCTACAAGTCTGTGTTTTGTAATTCTCTCACATTTGTGAACTTTTTTTATTAAAACAAAGCACAAAAGCAAAACAAACAAACAAACAAAACCACACACATTCAATGAACATCCCAAAGCTTTCTATGTGTCCTGGGTCAAAATACCAAGCAGTGCATGCTAAAAGGAAAGCACTATTTCCATTCAAAGACCTTCAGTGAAATTGCTAAATCGAGAAGTGGCTCCTTTTGATGCTAGTAATGGCTGGTTTAGTGGTTGCAAAAACTTCTACTATTTCAAATCCATAAAAGAATTTCCAGCAGTGATACACAAGTTAATTAAAGAAGAAGGATATACACCACATCCAGTTTCCAGCTTTGATGAAACCCATATCTCTTTAAATGCATACCTTGAAGGACTTTCATCTCAATGGCAGGAAAACAAGCCCCTGGATTTAAGGCTGCAAAAAGTGGCTTAACTGCGATGTTCGGTGCCAACCCTGAACCAAGAACAATGAGCCACACCCAACCACATGGGTCCTGTGACTTTCCATCCGATTTCAGATTATCCTGCTCCCACCACTTCACAACAACTCACGTGATACAGTCCTTCGAAAGCCCACTTCCACAAGTAAACGCCTAGTGTTTTCAGGGCAAAGTGCCATATTTATTGTATTTATGTATTACATAAGCATGTAACACATGTGAAACTGTATTTTTGTTTTTGACATATCACTGAAAAAGTTTTTGAGTGTTTTGCCTCAATCCTGCTTTTTCCAAAGCCTTATGCATTTTATTGTATAATTTTGCATGGCAGGATGATGTTTACGGACACATGTGTCCATTATGACAGAACTGACTATACTTGATTATTATCTGGGCATTGCCATTGTCTTCAAATATTTGGAATATCACTAAATTCCTTGTTATTTTCTCACAACCTGTTTCACCTACAGTCCTTGCCATGTGGGTTAACTGGTGGCTCCATCCTTTTATTTACTGAGCCTAAAAACCCAGCAGTTATTCTTAACTCTTCTCTTCTTCTTACTCCACATCCTGATGGCTCTATTTTCAGAATGTATCCACTTGTCAATGTCCCCACCGCTGCCAAGTGACTGGGTTACTCCAACAGCCTCTCAACTAGTCTCTTTCCTTGGCTTTTGCCTGACCCACCTTCCTCACCCAGGTCTATTTCAAGCCCAAGAGACAGTGCTCCTTTAACACCATCGGCCAGGCCATGCCACTTCTCCAAAACCTCCTGTGGCTTCCCACCCCATGCTGGGTAAGAGCCAGAGGTGCACAGAACCTGCACTGTGCATCTGTCCCATGCCACCTGGCTTTCCACCCCAGCGTCTTCTTCCACCACTGTTCCTCCGCCTCACACTACCCACCTGGGCTGCAGGCCACTTGCGGTCCCTCACGCACTCCAGGTACATCCTTTCCTCACAGTGTTGGCTCCACCTGAAATGCTACTCATGCAGGTGCCTATGTGGCTGGCTCCCTCTCGCACTTATTGCAGGATTCTGTTTAAATATCACCTTCTCAGCACGTTATTCAAACTTGAACCCAGTACTGCCAATCCCCTTCCCTGTCACATTTGCTCAATAGCCTTATAATTTTTATCTTCCTGCATAAGGTGCCTGTTTTGTTACCTCCTTCCTCCATTGGAACGTAAGTCTCCTGAAGACAGGGACTTTTGTCTGTTTTATTCACTGCTGTATCCCTAGCTCCTAGAACAATGCTTGGCACCTAATGTATGCTCAATAAATATTTGTGGAATATATGATATAAGGGGGTGATTTCTCTGCCTGAGGTAAAACAGAGGAATGTGGACCAATGAGCAGAAATTACAAGGAGGCTCAATCCAAGAAATAATAATTCCACTGTCCAAGGTTTTTGTAAGAGTAGAAAGTTCTATGTCATTGCAAGTGTCTTGGGGGTGGGGAGATCCACCGCACCATGAATGGGTGATGTGGTAAGGGGACGGGTGCCTGGCAAACACCCATGAATACACAACATCTTAGGTGCCTTCCTGCAGTGAAAGTCTTTGATTCCTGATGTTTGTGTTGAATTTCCCACCAATTGCATTCATTCCTCAGAAAGAGACAACACAATCCCACTTTCTTTTAACTATGTAGTAGTCTGGGGAGGAGGTTTGTTATGCTGAAAAATACACTCTACCACAGATAAGTTACAAATTAAACTTTCCTGTCCCAGCTGCCTCAAAGGGCCACAGGAAACATCAAAGAGGGTATTTATGAAAGCACTTTGAAAAAATAAGTCTCTCAATAGAAATATAACATCGACATGGTAACAAAAAAAAAGCACCTATACAATGTGCTCAGTGTTTAATATCTTTTTTTGAAATGTACTTCTTAACAGTAATACCACAGAATGAGTCTCCATCTGCATGGTGTTAAGGCATAATTATGAATTTTTCTATCTCAAAGTAAAGCTGCAAAAAAAGGTACTCATTACCTGTTGCTCATTGTGTTCACTGGGATGAGGAAAGTTTTCAATGATAATCTGTCGCTCTTACCATAAATAATGTCTCTGTTAATTTAATGTTCTTTAATATAAAATTAATATCAATATAATATCAATATCAATGTTGACAACCTTTATCAAGGTTAGTGAGCTTACTGCCACCCCTTCTATCAGGGAAGGGGCTCAAAGAAAGAAACTAAAAGAGTGGGAATTTTCAACCTCACGTTCCTATGTCACTCTGCAGGATGTCCCACAGCTGCCTAAGTATGGGACTGACTGCTACACTCTTTCCTGGGACCGGAAATGTGCTTGCCTCTTAAGGATGAGACCGAGCTAATGAGCTCGGGTTGTTGTCATGGCACTGTCACTTACCAGCCAGCACGGACAAGCCAGCTGCCTCCAGCCTGTGCGGCTGTACGTGGGGAAAAGGAGGAAAGGCCTTTCCTCCTGCATGGAGACCTGCCTAATACAGCCGGAGCTGGGCTCTGAGAACAGCCCGGCGGTCGTCTGCAGGCCAGGGTATGAGGGATGAGTGTCCTTCAAAAGCCTTCCACAGAGCGATGGTTTTTGGGGGCTGAGAAAATCACAGGGAAGCCTGGGAGAGCGATGTTGCTCTGAGACTGCTCCCATTTGCATGCAGTTCAGGGAAGGAGGAAGCTGTTTAAAGGCGAAGATTTGAGCTGCACTGGGAGCTTTGGCCTTTTCAGCGGAGAGACCCCAGAGACCGCCTGTCAAAACAGAAGTCTCCTGCTGCAACTGCCTGGCTGCGGGAGCCTGGGCGGCCAGCAGGGGCTGGGCGGGAGGAGGGGGCCATGCGGGAGGTTCAGCTCATCACAACCAGGGAGTGTGGATAACATGCAGAAAGAGGGAAGAAATAAAGGAACAGGCAGCGGCTGTGTGTCTCCAAACGTATTTCCCCCTGGACAATGTGCTGTAGCAACGCATATTTTTAAAAATTCATTAATTCAGTTTTACAAATAAGAAAGTGGGTTCCTTTGCATTTTCCCTGATTACATCTTCCCTGTCCCCTGTTCTATCTGATTCTCTCAGTAGTGATTCCCACTGCGAGACTGGCTTGTTGAAGCGGAGCTGAGAAACTGTAGGGTATTCTGCTATTTCTTGTCTCCCTTCCCTTTTAAAAATCGAGTCAAAGTCCCTTTCCTTCAGTAATCCTTGATATTCCCTCAGGAGCTGAGTTAAGATTTAATTGTGAAATTTGCATAGTAACTCAACAAATAAATTCTCCCATCTCTCATAGACCTTTCACTGCACAGGGCCATTTTCGTTATAAATCACTTACTTCGAGATCTCGACTGCATCAGCATTTTGTACCCCGGAGCAAAATGAAAAGAGGGGAATATCCAATGACATGCAGAGTTAGCGACAGGCTTTCAGCCTTCCGAGGAGGGGAGGGTGGAGGCAGAGGCTGGAGGAGGAAGGAACTAGTGAGCCCCGTCTTCTCACCTGCTGCTTCTCTAAGGAAAACCAATGTAATGGTAGCCTGGGCCCCAGACTCACTCCCGGGAAACTTCACACTCCGCGTCCCTTTTCAGCATGTGTCATGCTGGGAAACCCAAAGAGGCGAGCAGAAACTGCACGCGGGTGATGGTTCACATGCTCCCCGCCTTTTAAGAAACACATGGAAATCACCAACTGCTAGGTGATCACAGTAAAAGATGCAGGAAATGAGTCTAGCAAGCAATAGTCCAAGGAGGGTTGTATTCCTATGGCGATGTCAAGGTCGTGGAAGACAATGTGTCCCTAATCCCAAGTCCAGCTGGAGGGCCGAGGTTCCACTTGAGCTATAAAAGAAGTTTGTTTTGTTTTGTTTCTTTTCCTCTTTCCCCAAGCTGAAAACACTCAATTCTGGACTGTTCCAGGATGTTGTAAGCATGGTTGTTTGTTTGAATCAAATAAAAACAACTTCATCAGAGCCTAGAAAACTTTTTAAATAATATTTCTGTATGTTTTATCTTAACAATGCAACGAGCTTCCCCTTTCTAGCTTGGGTCAAACCCAAGCATGGTTTAGACTATACAAGGCAGCCATTGCAGGCTGCAGAGCTCCGATAATGGAAGAAAGAAAGGACAATCAGGAAAACCCAGGAAGAATACAAAAAAGTCTAAAGAAAGGGAGAAAGAAGTATATATTTGAGTATTCGCCCTGGGTATCCCATATCTCTGCCTGGAAATAAGGAATGTGAGTGATACTGAACGGAGGTGGCTATTGGACTTGCATATTATCTTATGGCCCCTGAGAACTTTCCAGTCTCCAGGAAAGAAGTCCTAGCAGCCCTCTTGGCACAAGCCACTGATGTGGATTATCAGGGGTTAAACTGCTAATGAACCGAGGCTTGATAATCCTGTTTTAAAGAAAGTTGCTTCCCGTTAAGAAAAAAAATTTACCAAGAACAAACAAGGAATTTTACACAGATAACTTGCATTCACCTAAAAACGTGAAGATTGCTGATCAAACGCAAGCCCTGTAGTCATATTTCCTTCAAACAACTGATTTCGGTTCCTTATTTATCCTGTAGCCGATCAAAACATGGTGCCCTAATTTTCAAGTCATGCTTGTCAGCCCCAGGAGAGCAGCGAACACTTGAATCCCACAGATGAATCAGCAAGTGAGCACATTTCTGCAGGCGCATCCCCCCAGCCCCGCGCACCCAGCACCCTCACGTTTCAGGACTCAGTTGAAACTGCTTTTTTCTCCTGACTCTATAACTCTATACACTCAATAATAATTTTTCCCAAGTAAATGTTACCACAAGGAATCATAATGAATATAACACAGCTAGCTAGAAAAACAATACCTATTTGAAACCAACACTAGGCTTGTGAGTGAAATACTAGTAACGTTACACTAAAATCAGGAAAAAGAAAAGGTTTTTCCTCTGGCCTATTAGTTATTGTTTTGGAAGTTCTGGATAATGTAATGAGACAGGAAAACATCAAATATGCATACGCATCCTCAATTGGAGCTATCATTTGTAAATTATAAGACTGCAGGCCTAAAGATTGTTTTTTTTGTAATAAAGTAAACAAAGACCACTTGCCAGAGGCAGATAAAGGACCGACTCTACTGACTTTTCTGCTTAGTAAACAGACGAGGAAAAAAAAAAAAAAAGACTATAGGTTTAGAAAATCCAAAATAATTCACCTAAAAATCTGTATGAATTATTGTCAAGATAACAAGAAAGTATGATTTTTTTAAAAAGCATCTTATGTACTTTAGCAATAAAAGTAAAAATACCAGAAAAACTGGAAGAAATAGAAGAAGGCTGGAATAGCAGAGAGGGAGCTTCCTCGCAAAACCCTGGAGAGTCTCACCATTCCAAACCCCAGGAACAGAAACTGGGAATCGGACATGAAGCCTGAAGGCAGGAAGATTAATTGAAACTCAGAACACACAACAGTGAATTTCCTTACCCCTCACTCCTGTTCTGGCACGTAGAATCTCTGACAGCCAGGCATTGAAGGCCACCATCCCTTTATAAAATGATGGCTCTTTATTAAGTCAAAAGAAGGAAAGCATGGAAGTTGGTTGCAAAGTAAACCCACCCTCACTTCAGGGGTATCAGAGCTGAATCGCCACCTCACTGTTTCATCTAAAGCCACTGGTCCACAAGCCTCGCCCACATACAAGACAAGGACTCCAGGCAACTTCGCAGTTGCTCAATCCGGTACATACGCAGGTAACTTGAGGAAGAAGGGGACAAGAAGGAGAAAGACAAGACAAGCAACACAGAACATAACATACAGGAACAAATCAGTAAAGAAACAAAAGAAGGCTTGAGAGGAACAACAGCCTCTCATTAGTACCCTCAAAGACATTAAGACAATGCTCATTTACACAACAAAAACAGCATGGCATTAAAAAGAAACAGAAACAGAAAAAAAATGTATATGAAAACAAGAAAGATCTCTGGGCTGGGAAAATGGTTTGATGAAACAAAGAATCTCATAGAATGGCTAAAAGAGAAAACCATTCTCTCACAAAATAAAAAAAGAAATGAAAAAAAATATGAGGTAAAGGTAAGTGACAGAGTTGATCGCTTCAAGAAATACAATGTCTAGCTGAGAGGAATTTGAGAATGAGAGCGAAGAAAACAGAAAGGAGAACACTGAAGAAACGACGCAGCAAAGGTTCCCCAGAGCCGTAGGAAGACGGGAGTCCCCAGGGTGAGAGGACCACGGAGGAGCCCAGCAGAATAAATTTCAACACAAGCACAGAGTCTCATCAGACGCCACAACCGTGGAGACCATTCCAACAGCCTTCAGGGAGGAAAAAGCATGTCACAGAAACAGGAGTTGGATGGGTGTCCCCTGTCTCACCAGGAGCATTGTATACAAGAATGTAATGGCGCCTACCCCACAATGTTCTGAAAGGAATTATATTTAACATCGAATTCTATGCCAGGCAATCCTCTCTCTACCCTGGCAGAGGACTCTTAGAAAGGGCTTGGAGCAGAGTGTTCTCCGGACTCAGGGGCACCAGGCACCTCTTGGGCCAGGATGTGCGGGGACATCCCAGAGACCAGGCTTAAGTGCAAGCCTGCACACCAGCAACGAGGGTCTCAGACCCTTCCCCAGCTGGCTTCCAGGATACTGGTTGAGAAGCTTATGTTTAGCAGGCAGAAGATGGGAGGATTTCTCTCCGAGGGAACTGATGACACTGAGAAAAAAAAGACAGAAACTAACATTCCGAGTGCCACCAGTGAAAAGCCTGGGTCCCCGCCCCACCTCCCTAGAGTGAGGGCCACTAGTAAGAATCCTACATTTTTCAGTACTTCGCCTTTATATATGAATGGACAAAAAAGGATCACTAGGCATTTGAGGGAAGCTGCAACATGAAAGAAAGACAAAGAGAGACAAAACTAAACAGGTTGAAAGGGGATTTGTCTTAAAGACGTAATGAATACAGGGAGGAAGGGAAAAAATACTTCCAAATATATTCTCAGTAAGATAAAAGAAGACATTAATTCATAAAATAAGAACAGTAAGGTATAAAAATAATATTCAGTGAATAAGAAAAATGCATTAGACTGTAAATTAGAATGGCAGAAAATTAGAAAACGTATCAATAGACGGCATAAAAAATAAGCTTAGGAAATCTCCCAGAAAGTAGGATACAAAGCCAAAGAGATGGCCAACAAAAAGGGCATAATATTAGAAGATCAATCCAGAATGTCCTAATATCTAAATATTAGGAAGTTAGAAAGAAAGGACAGAGAAAAAAGGGGAGATTTAATAAGAGTTCTTGGATATTAATTTCCACATTGAGAAATACCATCAAGAGTCCATCCCATTAAATTAAAAAATACCCTCACCTATTTATATAATTTTGAAATTATTTTGAAATATACACCAGAGAGAGAAAATAATCTTAAAAATTTCCAGGGGGGATAAAAGAGGCCACATGCAAAGGGATCAGGAATATGAGTAGTAATTGACTTCTCAAAAGCAACACTGGAAGCCTGAAGGCAATAAAGAAATTCCTCCAAAATTCTATGGAAAATTATTTCTAACCTTGAAGTTTAATTCACCCAAATACTAATCGAGTGTGAGTATAGCATAAAAATATTTCCAGATGGCACAAATACATTCACAGGATCTTAGTATGCTCCTAGAGGCTGTGCTTCACCGAACAAGAAACAAACCAAAACAGAGGAAGACACAGGATTCAGTGAACAACCGAGAGAGGCTCTGGGAATTTCTGGGATGAAGGCCCAAGGAAGACTCCAGAGGACAGCTGCACATCAGGCCCAGAGAACCGTCAGTCCACCTGGAACAGGAAGACCACCTGAGAGAAATAATTGAACAGATAGATTTGCTGATGTATTGAAAAGAGTTTACAGTTGTGTGGCTAGTTCGGTGATTAATGAGAAGTGTACAGAAAAATGAATGAAACAATATGTAGAATTAGAGGTAGTAACTAACTCCAAGGGAAACTGAAATTTACCTGGAATTTTGACTCTCTGTGATTTAATGGTGAACAATGTGTTATGTGAACACTTATCAATTCTAGGACCAGAGTCTTGAGTTGTGATTCCATCAGCATCCTGTGAAAGGTGGAGAAACTACAGATTTCAAGGATAGGAAGACCTCAGCATTCACTGGGCGGGCAGGCACCAAGGTGAGGGAACTGGTTGGCCCTTTGGTAAAAACAGATAGGACAGTCATTTACGCTGGAAGAGTGGTAGGACCTGCTAAACATAAGTGCCTCTAATTTGTAAGCCGCGTGTCTACAAATTAAGAATGTTCTGAATATTTTTAACAGGTGTCTTCTCAAGTGTCCCTGATCACCCTTCATAAGATAGCAGCCCCCTCCTCCCCCACGCCTCTTATTCAGCTTTGTTTATTCATCACCACCACCTGACACAGGATACATTTTGTTTACTCATTGTCTGTGTTCCTCCACCCCAGTTAGAATGCAAACATCAGGAGATCAGAGACTGCTTTCCTTCATGGTTCAATTGCTGACACCTAGGGTAGTACCTAAAATAAAGCAGGTACTCAATAAATAGTCGCTAAATAAAGAATATCAAAGTTCATTCTACATTAAACTTCTTTATTGTTTAAGGGAGTGATGTTTATTTTAGGGTAATTTTTTTCCAACCTTATTTAAATAAATTGTCTATATTTAAAATGTCCAATGTGATGATTTGGTCTGCATACACATTATGAAATGATTACCACTATCAAGTTAATTAACACATCCATGACCTCACATGGGTACTTTTGTGTGTAGTGAGAACACTTAAGATCTACTTTTTTGGCAAATTTAAAACACAGAATATAATATTATTAACTATCGTCACCATGCTGTACCTTAAATCCCAGAACTTATTCAACTTACAACTAAAAGTTTGTACTGTTTAATCAACATCTCCCTATTCCCCCTAAACCCTGGCTCTTGGCAACCCCTGCTCTTCTCTCTACTTCTTCTGTGAGTGCCACTGCTTCAGATTACAAATACAAGTGAAATTATACAATTTTTCAGTATTTGTCTTTCTGTGTTTGACTTATTTAACTTAGTATAATGTCCTCCAGGTTCATCAATGTTGTCACAAATGGCAAGATTTCCTTCTTTTTTTTTTCTGGTTGAATAAGATCCCATTGTGTATACAGACACATATGTATACATATTAAATCTATATACACACATTTTCTTTATCCATTCTGTTGATAGACACTTAGGTTGTTTTCATATTTTGGCTATTGTGAATAATGCTGCAATGAACATGGGGTGCAGATTTCTCAAGATACTTGATTACATTTCCTCTGGATATACACCCAGAAGTGAGATTCCAGTGAGTATCATATGGAAGGGCTATCAATAACTTTTTTAAAAACCTCCACACTATTTTTCATAATGGCTGTGCCAATTTATAGTCCCACCAACAGTGTATAAGTGTTCCCTTTTTTCCACATCCTCACCAACACTTGTCTTTTGGTAATAGCCATTCTAATAGGTATGAGGTGATATCCCATTGTGGTTTTAATTTGCATTTCCATTATGATTAGTGATGCTGAGCACTTTTTCATACACCTGTGGGCCATTTTTATGTCTTCTTTGGAGGAATGTCTATTCAGGTTCTTTGTCTGTTTTTTAATTGAGTTATTTGATTTTTTGTAATTGAGTTATATTAATTCCTTATATATTTTGGATATTAACTCCTTATCTAATACATGGTTTGTGTATCTCTTCTCCCATTCCATAGATTGCCTTTATTATTTTGTTAATTGTTTCCTTTACTGTGCAGAATCTTTTTAGTTTGATTTAATCCCACTTGTTCATTTTTTGCTTTTGTTGCCTGTGCTTTTGGTGTCATATCCAAAAACATCATTGCCAAGACCAATGTCAAGTGATTTTCCCTTGTCCATTGTGTATTCTTGGGCCCATTGTGTATCCTTTGGCACCCTTGTCAAAGATTAATTGACCACATATAAGTGTTGGCTTCTTTCCATACTCTCCATTTTATTCTATTGGTCTATGTGTCTGTTTTTATGTCAGTACCATGCAGTTTAAATTACTATAGCTTTGTAATGTAGTTTGAAATCAGGAAGTGTGATGCCTCAAACTTTATTCTTCTTTCTGAAGATTGCTTTGGCTGTTTGGGGCTTTTTGTGATTCCCTACAAATTTTAGGATTTTTTTTCTATTTCTATGAAAATGTTACCTGAATTTTGATAGGGATTGCATTGAATATACAGGATCACTTTGGGCAATATAGACATTTAAACAAAATTAATTCTTCTGGTCCATGAACACTGAATATCTTTTCATTTATTTTTGTCTTCTTCAATTACTTTCATCAGTATCTTATAGTTTTCAGTGTACAGATTTTTCACTTCCTTGGTTAGATTTTTTCCTTAGTATTTTATTCTTTTTGATGATATTACAAATGTTTTTTTTTTAAAGTTCTTTTTTGGATAGTTTTTTGTTAGTGTATAGAAACAACTAATTTTTATATGCTGATTTTCATACTAGAACTTTACTGAATTCATTTCTTAGTTCTAACAGTTTTTTGGTGGAATTTTTAGCATTTTCTATATAAAAGATCATGTCATCTGCAAATCTCCTTCCTTTATGATTTAGATGCCTTTTATTTATTTTTCTTGCCTAATTGTTCTGGCTAGGACTTCCAGTACTGTGTTGAGTAAAAGTGGTTAGTGTCAGCACCCTTGTCTTTCTCCTGATCTTAGAGGAAAACCTTTCAGCTTTCCCTGTTGAGTATAATGTCAGCTGTGGGTTTGTCATATATGGCTTTATTATGTTGAGAAACATTCCTTCTATACCTACTTTTTTGAGAGTTTCTATCATAACAAGATATTGAATTTTATCAAATACTTTTTCTGCATGTATTGAGATGATCATATGAATTTTATTCTTCATTCTGTTAATGTCACATATCACATTTATTGATTTCTTTATGTAGAATTGTCTTTGCATCTCAGGGATAAAACCCCTTGATCACAGTGTATAATCCATTTAATGTGATATTCCATTCAGTTTCCTACTATCTTGTTAAAGACGTTTACATTTATGTTCATCAAGAATTTTGGCCTGTAATTTTCTTTTCTTGTGATGTCCTTATATGACTTTGATATGAGGGTAATGCTGGCCCCATAAAATGAGTTTGGAAGTGTTTCTTTCTCTCCAATTTTTTGGAATAGTTTGAGAAGGATTGGTGTTAACTCTTCTTTAAATATTTGGTGGAATTTATCTACAAAATTATCTGGTCCTGGGCTTTTCTTTGTTGGGAGGTTTTCGATTATTAACTCAATCTTCTCACTCATTATTATTCTGTTCAGATTTTCTATTTCTTCATGATTCAGTCTTGGTAGGTTGTATGTTTCTAGGAATTTATCCATTTTTCTAGGTTATCCAATTTGTTGGCATATAATTGTTCATAGCAGTCTCTTATGATCCTTTGTACTTCTATATTATCAGTTGTAATGTCTCCTCTTTCATTTCTGATTTTATTTATCTGAATCTTTCCTCTCTTTTTCTTAGTCTAGCTGAGGGTTTGTCAGTTTTATTTAGCTTTTACAAGAAATAACTTTTAGTTTTTCTGATCTTTTCTATTCTATTTCTAGTCTCTATTTCATTTATTTCTGCTCTAGTCTTTATTATTTCCTTCTTTCTGCTAGCTTTGGGCTTAGTTTTTTGGGGTTTTTTTGTTTGTTTGTTTGTTTTCCTTCCTTTTTTCCTACTTACTTGAGATATAAAGTTAGGTTGTTTATTTTAGATCTTTCTTTTTTCTTATGTTGACATTTATTGCTATAAACTTCCTTGTTAGAACTGCTTTTTTCATCTCCTAAATTTTGCCACATTGTGTTTCCACTTTTATTTGTCTCTAAATATATTTTGATTTCCCTTTTTATTTCTTCTTTAACCCTTTGGTTGTTCAGGAATATATTGTTTAAATTTCCACATATTTGTGATTTTTCTAATTCTGCTCCTGTTGTTGATTTATAGTTTCATACCATTGTGATCAGAAAAAATACTTGATATGATTTCAATCTTAAATTAGCTAAGACATGTTTTGCAGCCAAATATATCTACATTAAACTTTAACGTTTACTTCACAAATTGTTACATAAAATTACATTACTAATTTTTATTTCTATGGCACTCTTTTTTTTTTCTTTTTTGTTGCTTATAAAACCAGAAGGAGAAATGTAAAATTACAATCTGACATACTTTAACTGAGCAGACCTATTATTTGGAAGAAAGTCATTCACTTCAAAATCTCATAGGACTTTACTATCATGAGATGCTTACCTTTTTAACTAATCAAATCAGTTCAGCATGTAGGCATTTAAAAAACGCGAAGGCTCTACTCAAAACTATAAATTTCTATTACAAATGAGAGTCACTTAATGAATTCTGTCAAGGGGCAAAAAATTTAAGAACAAGAATTATTCATATCTTTTTATGTCAGACTATATGTTGAATGATATTTACTAAATTTATGAGACTCTAGCTTTTGCTTTAGGATCAAACTAAGAAAATAAACAAAGAAATTTTGATGAAAACATCTTGGACTGATGTTGGGGAAAAGCTAAGATCCAAAATAGCACAAATCTGCTCAGATAACTAATGTGGCATCAGGCCTACTTGTGTATTTCCTGGGGAAGGCAATTCTTTTTGAAGTAATTTTCACCCCCAGACCCCAGAATAAATTAAGATTAGAAAGGCCAGGTCAGAACGCATACAAATTTGGGGTGCACATTTGATTATGAACATGAGATTGGTTGACTTAAGCAATTCTGCTTTAATAGTTCACTAATTAGGTAGGGGACAGTTCTGATTGTGATGAGATTGTCCCACTCTATCTCAGATTTCCTAGGAGACATATTAATTAAAGCAATTCTCTTTCCTTGTGAACTAAAACTTTACAGAGAGCTAAGTGTACCTTCCCCACTCTCATCCTGTCACACACTCAACTCTGTGTCTCCCTCCTGAGAAAAAGAGTGACAGCAAAAAAAATAGAGAGAGAGAGAGAGGCAGAAATAGCTTTGCAACCCTGGTAAAGTTGTCTGAACATTTTTAGAAAATTCCAAACAGTACAGATACAATAAATCACCAATGGCTCAGAAAGACATGATATAGTATGACAGGTCTTGCTATAACCACAGGGAAGGAAATACCATCAAACAAAAACTTTTTAAATGTAAACCTGCAAAACCACATGCAAATGCATTAACTGAAGTACCATATGATAAACAGGTAGACGAAGAATTAAAACTAGATATATACCATCCCTTATATATCTACTCAGACCATCATTTGAAATGAGGTGCCCTAGCATGTCTATACAAAGAATAGTAATAAACTCTAAAGAAATCTATATGACGATGGGTTGGGGGTCTAATGTAGATCCTAACACAGGACAAATGACGTGTCTCCTGTCATCAATTCCCCTACATCATGGGAAAGACCATAGAATCAGAGTACGGCAGAAAGAACTATTCCCTCTTCTCCTCCACCTCCTCTTTCCACCATTACCACCCACAGGCTCATAGAAACACACGCGCACACCTGAGATGTTGGGATTTGACACACAGACAGAATGCAGCAAGGTAGAAAGAGCACAGTCTCTGGAATGACACCAATCTAGGCTTGAATCTCATTTTTGTGACTCCTTATCTATAATTTCTCAAGCAGTTTCTGACCATCCATCCTCATCTTTAAAATGTAAATAATAGTAAAGACTTTGCAGATTTTTGAGCCAATAAGACAACGTAAAGTTCTCACAACAGTGCTCACCACAGTAATTTACTGCCATCAGCACAGATCAAAGATCACCCTCCCTCAGCCCACTCAGTATGTTTTAGGAACGAGGAATCGTAGAGCATAAGCAGAAAAGAGGAGATCGGAAGATTCCGTATATCCCTGTTAAGCAATCTAAAATGAATGCCTTCTTATTCAGTTAACAATTGTTTATTGGCTACTATATGCCAGAAATCACCTCTATGTGTCTACTCCTCATCTTATCTAACAAGACTACCATAACAGAGTGGTGATGACTTGCTGTATTAGTCATAATTCGTATTAGTTAGATGTACTTATAACTATATATTGGATTAATGTTCATTTAGTTGTGTATTTAGACAGAGATCAAGAGAGGGGGGGGAAAGACAAAGAGAGAGAAAGAGAATGAGAGACAGAGAGAGGAGGCCAACCTATATATTTAGGGATCTTGAACCGAAGGCAGCAATGTTACTAATCTATAATATATATTCCGGAGTCCCTAAGAACGTATCTTATTATT
>CM052441.1:8661765-8718669 GCA_028533085.1 Varecia variegata | reverse complement strand
GTCTGTCATGGAGTTGGTATCGTCCCAGTTCTAGAACCGTCAAGGAACAGTGGCATACTCACAGCAAACACCTTTTGAAGGAAACCCAGGAAAACCCAGGCAATAGGTCACTGGGACTCAACTCAGAAGGCATCGTTCTATTCTTCACTATATTTCTGTCATGATTTGGAGAATAAATTCCTTGATTTTTCTAACCCTACTTTCTTTCCTTTTCTTAATAAAATAAAAGTAGTTGTTTTATAGACTTGACTCAGAGAAAGTCATGAGCACATACGCAGCAGTTTTATAAGGAGGTTTTAACAGATCAGAAGAAGTAAAGGTGTGGATGGTTGAGCACACAGCATTGGTTGTCACTGCTGTCCCGTCTGCTAGAGACTGGAGTATTCCACAGTCCAGTCACAAGCTACTCCTGAGCCTGTAGGCTCTGAAAAGAGAGACACATATCAGCTCACCAATGTTCTGTAGTAAAACCAGGGTAAGAAATCAGAGCCACCACACAAAGCTAACAAATGAGAGGAGAACTGGTCGTACCAGGAATGCTGTGGCCTTCCACCTGTTGGAGAAAATGGGACTCAGAGTGGGTTGATTTTCTTGGCATGCCCCTAAATAAGAGGTGGTGAAAAGCTCCCATTCCCTAATTCTTTCAGAAACCAGGGAGAAGCATGATTCAAGGGAAAGCCTTGATAGAAGGTCTAATGGGATGAGGAACCTGTGGCCTTGGGGCCACATGTGGCTTTCCCAATCCTTGAGTGCAGCCTTTTGACTGAATCCAAATGTAACAGAACAAATCTTTTTAATAAAGGGATTTGTTCTGTGAAGTTTGGATTCGGTCTAGGGGCTGCACTTAAGCCATACATTTGTGTCTGTCCCTGGGTTGATACCTCACTGGAAATGTCTCTGGGCTCTAATTCAAATTCATGTTGATGCCTAGAAAGAGATATTACTTGTTATAAAGCCATGCCAAGATTGTTTCCAGCCCAAACACTTCTTTTTCTAAACCCAGGAACCCATGTTGGGATGTCTTTAGATAAAAAGTGACAAAGATTTAAAAATACAGGCCTGATGCTGCAGAATTTAAAATTATATACACATGACTTTTCAGAAATCTTTTTAAAGATACAGTAAATCCAACTTTCTAAATGCCCTAGGCTGCAATGATCTCTAACTATCTTTGGGGAAAGTGTGATGCCTATTAATCCACTTTTCTGCTTCCTCAGCCCAGGGTTTATTCAGTACTATACAAACTACCCCCTTTGGAAGCCTGTTACATGACAGGCCTTCCCCAGTCTTAACTTCTTCAGCCATTGGGGAAGGGGCTAGGAATGTGGGGATACTAACTGTGAAGCTATAATACACCTGCCAGAAATAAGTTTCCTATAACAAAGATATATTCTTTGTCTATTAGGAAGATAGTGACTGTTTAGCTTAGAGGATTTTCTTAAAAGGTCTTTTTAAAAAGGTAGATAAGGGAAAAATGAGTGCACAAAATAAATTTGGGTTTCCAAATGATTTTAGTGACTTTTTGAGGGAAAACTTGTTGACTACATAAGGCAATATGGAAAATCCCATTATGGATTTTTAGAACTGGTTAAGAGACAGAAACTAAGGAGCAGAAATCAATGGTCATTTCTCAGCCTCAGACAAAGTTAATAGTTACTGCCTTAAGAATCTGATTATAGTTAATCCTCTAGTGCTAATTTTCTTCAATATATTTATTAACAACCTGGAAGTGAAAATGTGCTGATAAAAATAATTACACAGTCTGTCAAGGCTCAGAGAAACTGTGAGCAGGGCAGAAATAAGTCACAAAGATAGCCAAGGAAAGAAATTCAGCTTAGCTAAGGGAAGGTGATGTCCCACTGGAAATCATTTCCTATAATCTTCCCAAAATCCCTTAAAGTGAATAGGAGATGCTAGGCAGATGCCATTACATGTAGCAAAAGCACAATCTCCCTTGATTCTAAGAACCAAGTTCAGTTTTAGCTAGGTCAGTTAACACAGCAGAATTCAGAATTAGCCTGAAAAGGATGACCCAAGTAATAACAGGAATAAAAACAAACAAACTAAAAGCTTGGATATGCTGTTCTGGGAAAGATGTTAACATATAATAAGTTCAACCAGCCATACCTTGACTCCAAGGAATTGTAGCGAATAAATGGAAACAATAGCAGATACAAAAGTTACCCCTGAACAATTGGGTACTTGTGGGAACACATACAGTTGTACATTCTCCTGTAAGTTGGACCCAAAGACAATACACACATTACTGATGGAAATATCAAAATAACACTTACAGCACTATACCCATCAGAACCGTAACGTTTGATTATTCAAATATTCCACATTCTCCATAATAAGGTATTCCTTTGTTTTTGTTTTTAGAAAAAAAACAATTCCACTTGGGAAAATTATTTTAAACTAATTTATTTTCTAAAAATATTTGAGTAGGTAGCAAAACAAATATCTAAAGGGAATGGAATTATAATTGTAAAAAACCTAGCAATTTCTTATAATATTAAAAAATAAATTCTTCAACATTTTCTCCCAAGGCCCACCACACAAAGCCAATCAATCTCTTGCTAGTCCTGTAGTGGACCTTGTACTTGCTCCATTCCCAGCTGCTAAAACCACCGAGATGCCTAAGTAATTGGAGAAGAATCCATGTTTATCAACTCCTGGGAAATTAGATTCAAGAGTTGATTCATGAATAAGTATTTACTGAGTGCCTGTTTGGTGCTTCACCAGCCAAGGGCTAAGGACAGGAAACACCGAACTCTAGAAACAGCAAAGGGATCACGTGGAGAAGTGGTTGGCGACCTGAAAGGAAAGAGAAGAAGGTGGAGAAATTCCCAGAGATAGTGCCATAAAAGCAACAATGGCAGGAATTGAGTTATTATATGTAAGAGGTGCCAAGTAAGTTGTCCAAGGGGGTCACATACAAACATGTGGCAGATCCAGGATTTCAATCCAAGTTGGTCAACCCCCAAATGAGTGTTTGCACATAGCTAATCAGAGTTTTCCAGGTCGTGCAAGTCTGAGGCACGTTCTTTATTAGAACTTGTCTTCAGAGCATGGAGATCCAATGATGGGATAATTCCTGGGCTGCAAGGGAAAGGACTGAACAGTTAAACAAAAACTAACCATCACCTGGTGACCATCGACGATGAGTGTAGCACCGTTTTAAATCCTGAGCAGAAACAGCAAATCCAAGAGAAAAAACTTGATAATCGAGCACACTGCACACTTCATAGTTGTGATCACTAAATCTTTGTTGAATTAATGCAGACAAATGGGTGAACGTCCAGATAAATACTGTGACCCTTAGACCCTGAGTTTACTAGAACATGTCTGTCTGATGGAATCACTACTGTCGTTACTGAAGATGCAAGCACCAAAGTACTTATTAGAGAATCTCTCGAATTTCTCTGTCTGTCACACACACACACACACACACACATGCACACGTGCACATGCACACACAGCAGCAGCAAGGTGCACACCCATTCCTGTAGACACAAGTCCTGCCCCAGACTTGGCAAACTGCCTTTTCTGCCCAACCCACAGGATTGAGAATCTGAAATGAAGTGGAAAATAAAGGCTGAAATGAAGCCATATTTGGGCACAACCCTTGAAAGATGAAAAGAAGAGAGGAAGCGCAAGCACAATCAGAGAGCGTTAAATACAAAGCGTTATCAGACAGAGGGAGAAGAACATTGAGCTGCAACCTGTCAGCCCAAGTGAGCAAATTCCAGGTGTTCCTCCCCCACTTCCCTCTCCCTCTGCTGGACCAATACGACCGAGGAGACACCCTCCCAATCTCTGCAGTGTGTTTGGGTGGGATTATTTCCCTGCTGACAGGCAGGCATTGTGCTAATGCGCCGGCACTGTCATGAGGAAAGATTAGGGTTACTCAAATCCGTCCCTCGCCCTGTTGAAGCCTTGGCTGCGATCATTTTTTCCTACAGAATATCCTGAGCTGAGAAAGCGAGAGAATGACGCCTCCTCACTCGGGGCAAGAAGGATGCTCTCGGGGTAAATTGGAAGCGCTCAAGGCTGTTGGGGAAAATGTATTCGTCCTGGAAAGGCATTCCGTTGTCAAACGCCGGCCAGGAAGGAGAGGGATAAAAAGACACGGAAAGAGAGAAAAGGGAAGGTAGACTTTCACCACAGTGGAGGCTCTCCGCGAGAGAGGAGCGAGTGAGCCTTCCACGAAACAGAATATTCGGGAGGAAAGGCTTCTTGTAATTCTGCTGCCCGGTGCTGACAGCTTTTGGCATATTTTCAGCATGAGGTACATTAACAAATAAGGAAAAGCATCCCCCCTGGGCCACTAATAACATTTATTTCATGCATCATTTCCTCAGAGGAATAGTAGGCTGTGTATTTTTTATTCCCGGTGTGTCCTGTCTAAGAAATAATGGCCAAGCTCACCTGCTTCCTTGTGTGTATTTTACAACCCTCCTTAAGCTTTGTTTGTCTTTCCCCAGCTCTTCTTCTTCTTTCTATGCACTCCACACTATGCAGGTCTACATAAAAGGGACGCAGATGCTAATACACAAGCTGGAATTACTGAACCTGTGGTATCTGGGGCAAGGCATCTCAAATCTTTTCTGGAAGGAGGCAGAGTAAGGATCCAGAATAAATAAATCAAATGGCTTATGCAGTGTTTACTGAAATTAGAGTAAGTAAGCAAAAACGAGAGTGATTCCCAAGGCTTCATCAATTCTATCAGCCCTAGACACCCACCAGGCCCCTGGGGCTCCTCTGCTGACCAGAGTTAGCCTGAGTCTCGACATGTGGTCCCATCCCCGGCTGCACAGAATCCCTGGCATGGTGAGCCTCTGCTTGGCCCTGTGCTCAGGCTCCTGTGCTCCTGAGGCCCATGTCTGGTGACCAGTGGAGTAGCTCCAAGGTCTGAGTTCTCTCTTCTCCATCTGCCCATCAGACCCATTGGCACCGTAACCCCAGCAAGCCCCAACAGGGCCCACATTGGAAAGAAAATGGAAAAGTTGATCTTTCCATGCAAACTCAAGGACCCTCGTCCCCCACCCCTCAGTCCCCATGATAAAATAAGCCCCTACCAAGCATTCAGCCAGAGTGGGCAGTGGGCAGGCCCTGCTGCCCCCGAAGGACAGACCTCACCCAGCGCTGTCTGACACCTCCTCAGGGGAAATGGCAAAGCTAGATGCAACACATGCTCCAGGCTGCAAAGCCTTGGGCGGCAGTCATGACATAGAAAAATGGCTGTGATAAAATGTTAAATGAAAAACAGAATATGGAACTGTGCCTACATTATAGCTATAACCACATAAAATGTATTCATTTGGTAAGAGAACATAGAACATGAAAAAATGAAAATGGCCATTTATTGCAATGGTGAATCACAGGCAAGGTTTTTCTTTCATTTCAATTTTCATTAACGTATTGTAACGTTATTTGTGCAACATGGAAAATAAATGAAGTGTCCAATCAGGCCAAGCTGCATACTAAAGTTAGCCCTGTTGTGAGCTGAACTTGCAGTTCAATTTCTTCAAACCTGCAAACATACTGAAGATATAACCAGCTCACTACCCCACCAGTCCTGCAACTCAGGCCACGGATATAACTGACTTCAAACCCTCTCATGTTCACGCTGTCCCTTACTGCTATGGTTTGAGTGTTTGTCCCCTCCAAACCTCATCTTGAAATTTAATTCTCAATGTTGGAGGTGGGGGCTAATGGGAGGGGTTTGGTTCACCAGGGTGAATCACTCCTGAATGGCTTGGTGCCCTCCTCGGGGTAATAACTGAGCTTTCGCTCTATTAGTTCACACAGGAGCTGGTTGTTTAAAAGAGCCTGGCACTCCTCCTTCTCATTCTTGTTCCTTCTCTTGCCATGTGATGCTCCTGTGACACTCCTGCCCCTCTCCTTCCACCTTGACTGGAAGCTCCCCGAGGCCCTCACCAGAAGCAGATGCCGGCGCCATGCTTCTTGTACAGCCTGCAGAACCCTGAGCCAAATAAACCTCTTTTCTTTATTTACCACCCAGCCTCATGTATTCCTTTATAGCAGCAGAAAATAGACTAAGAAACTTAGCTTATCCCAAAATTTATACCAGAACAAAAGCATTTGTCTTCTGCTGCCTTTTCAACCTACCCAGACAAATGCCAAGACTTTGGTGAGTCAGTGTGTTATGTTGAATAAAAAGTCACTTCTGCACACTTATTAATTGCCCAGTCTTATTTAATGTCATGTTAAGTTCTAAATAGACTTAATTTTATGTCAGTTTAAAAAATCCTTGAAAATCATGCCGTATTCTCAGAATGGTGCCAGGTACTTACCGCCAGAGACCTGAAAGAAATAAAAGGAGAAAGGCTGCAGCCCTTGGCAACGCCCATCAGCTAAGCGAGAATTTGTATCTGGGGGTGGGGGACGGTGGTGGGGTTGCTGGTCTTGGGAGATTCGGAGGAGGAGAGCTGCTGCCATGCAAGGTGTGCTTTCCCCACGTGCCGGTGGGAGCTGAATCACTGTTGTAACTTAAGAGCTGTGCTCTTTATGGCATCGTTTTTAAGAAGGACTTCAGAGCAGTGCTGTAAATCACTCACCAGGCACACATTGCATGGTAAGAAAGGAGAGAGAAGGAAGAAAGTAGATGGCAGAATAATATTTATGAAAGGATTAAAAAATAAGCAAAGCAGAAAGTGAGTAATTAGGTTGAGAAAGAATTAGTATAAAGGCAGTCCCGAAAAATATACAGCAGTAATCCCTAATTCTTTTCACCACCGAGGGTCACCTTTATTTCTTTCCTCAGTAGGATGCACATTATCACAAATTTTTGTCTGCTAACCACAAAATACTTATTGCTTACTGATTAATTTGTTTCTTCACTTGTGTTTGCTGACAACACGCAGAATTGCCAGTCGGAGCTTTTAACCATCACAAACTAATTTATATTAGTACAACTGGTTTAAAATGATTTCCTCCCCCTCAAATGGTGACTCCATGTGTAGTCATCACAGCCTCACTGCAGATTCTCACCAAGCTTTCCGAAATATTGAAAATAGTTCAAGAGTCCAGTTACTACCTCACAGTCCCCAGTTAGAAGAAGGGTGGCTCTAGCAGAGAGTAGGGACCAGGGAAGGGGATGGAGAATGTTGGACCTTCTGTAGACAAAGCTCATGCATAAAGAAGCTCTCCGGACAGGAGTTGGGGTTTAATCCACAGTGAAACCACCACTGTAAGAGCCATTTCCCAAGGAATATTCCATACATAATAAGTCAAGGAGAAGTCCCAATAAGGAACTAACATTCTTTCACTTTGTTTAGCCCAGAAATTCCCAAGGTAATTCAACCCTAAAAATCTTCTTCTGTGCAATATGTATTAACACCCTTCACGTCCTATTAAGTGAATGGAAACAGTGAGCAGAGGGTTTAGAATATGGAAAGCCCGCAAGCTGGCTACAAGGCAGTTGGAATGCTGTGACCAGAGATACTGATTTAGGAACTTGTAGGACGCACAGGCTAAGAGAGGGACACTCAGGGAAGAGAATATAGAAAAAGAGAAGTTGAATGAGACCAGGAGCTTAAATTCTCACTGCTATTTGGGTATCCTCAAAAAACAAACAAACAAACAAGCAAAAAGCAAAAGGAGAGAGAGGGAGAAATGAAAAGTGAGAAGGAACTACCAGAGAGTGTGTATCAGTTTCTTAACGTCTGCTGTAACAACTCACCACAAAGTGGCTGGCATAACACAACAGAAACTTACTCTCTCACAGTTCTGAAGGCTAGAAGCCCAAATTCAGTGTTGCTGGAATGAAGGTGTCAACAGGCTCACATTCCTTCTGGAGGCTCTAGGAGAAAATCTGCTTTTTGCCTCTTCTGGCTTCTGGCAGCTGCTGGCATTCCTTGGCTGTGGCCACATTACTCCAGTCTTAACACTAGCATCTCAAATCTCTCTCTGCTCTGTCTTCATGTCCTACGTGTGTGTTGTCGAATCCCCTGCTACCTTTCTCTTTTAAAGACACCTGTGATGGCATTTAGGGCCCACCTGGATAATCCAGGGAACTCTCTCCACTTTAAGATTCTTAAATCAATTGCATCTGCAAAGACACTCTGCTCCTTTTTTAGGAATTAGGACATGAATGTCTTTGGGGGCCATTTTTTATCCTACCATTGAGGCTAAATAAAATGATTTGGAAATAGAGGGAGAAGAATCTTTTAAGAAGCTTCTTGGGAGCCTGGTCAAGATTATAAAATGCTGCAAGGATAACAGGAGAGAGGCGAATTTAAAGGGCAGCTTGGATTGGGCAGGTAGGGGCCACTGGAGGACACGGGCAGAGCATTCCAGTGAGGTGCTGTGGGCGGAGCCGCCCTTCAGTGTGCCGAGGAGAGATGGGAGATGAGGTGGTAGAAACAGAGAGACCCCCTTTCCTTTTCTCTCTGTATTTTAATGACCACAACCCATAACCAAATTATATTTCACAAACATAACTATGGTTGTATAATAGGTTTTCATGTAGCTGGTTTAATACGAGAAGAAAAGAAACATTGGGGTTAGTTGTGTGCTTCTTTCCTTGTGAGTATTGCTGAGCAATATTTTCCCAATGCCTCTGCCCTCGGCAGGTAAGAACGTTTTCATGTCTTCTCTAATTGATGCTCTACTTTTCTGTCACAGTTCCCTGCCTGCCTCCTTCTCTCTCTTACATCCTGTTCTCTGTCCTCCCGGGGGACCTGGCCTTCCCCCGTCTCCCAGTGAGGAACCCCGAGCGTGCAGCCCTCACCTGAGTACAGGTGGGAAGGAGGGGTAATGGAAGTCACGGGAAGAAAGGGATTTGCAAGAGTAAGAAAGATTTTATTATATTTCTTTTGGAGGAGCTAAAATCAGTAAGATATAGGAAGGAAAATGAACAAGAAAATAGTTGTAAACAACATTTGGTACCAATCACAGATAGACACACATAATCAAGTAGGTAGAAATATAGCAGAATTAGCTAAAGATAATAATGATTACTGAATGAAAATAATATTTGTATGAGTCTCCCCAAGAACACATATCTTTGTAGTTGTTTTGTCCCATTTGATTTTGATACTTATTCTTAGAAAAAAATGAAAATCCAGTGATGTAGAGGAGCTCAATGTATCTCATCTCAGAAATACCGTATGATATCTAAGAGGTTAAGGGCTTTGGAATCCCAAAACTTTTGGAATAAATAAAAGGAGAGTTCACAGGAAAATTTGGGGAGTGGATAAAGAAATTGTTGCGCTTCCGCATAATAGAAAACCACTTAGCAGTAAAGAGGAATGAAGTACTGATATGCACAACAACATGGACAGATCTCCAAACCGTCATGCTGAGTGAGAGAAGGCAGACTCGGATGCATACGTTCTGTACGATTTCATCTGTAGAATGGATAGGAAAGGTACACCCAGTCTATACTGACAGAAAATACATCAGTGGTTGCCTGTGGCCATGGGTTTCAGGGGCATTGACAAGGAAGAACACACTGAACAATTTAAGAATGATGAGAATGTTCAACATCTTGATGTCGTGGTGGTTATGCGTGTGGATAAATTTGTCAAAGCACACTAGAAGGTACATTTAAAATGGGTGCATTTAATTACATGCAAATTGTGCCTCCATAAAACTGATTTTTAATTGTGTGTACTTTGGGGGGAGGTACTAATATTTCTCAGAAAAATACTCATGGTTTTCCCTCTGCTTTGGAAAAGACGAAGTAGGCTGACTATTGAGTCTAACCAGGGTGAGGGAGCACGTATTCTACCCCCAGCGACCTGGGCCAGGCAGCGCAGTCAGCATAGCCCACGTCCTCCGTCCTCTGGGGCTGAGAGGGCTTTGCTGGTGGAAGGGCCAATGTATCCAAAAATCACCCACCAACAGGCAAGGACGCAAATCATCCACAAAGTAGGGACAGGGAGAATTCACAAATTGCCACTTTCACAGAAAGAACATTAATTATCATTAATGGTGATAATAATAATATTTTTATAAAGCAGTCACATCTGAAGCCCTCATGCCAGTCTCCTGTTCTGGCATTGTGGTGATCCATATAATTTAAAAACCCTATTGCTATAAGCACCTAAAAATATTGAAATAAATATAGAAAACATTCCTTTAATGCAAAGCTGAACTCATGAGACCACCAGGGACATTTTCAGAGGCAAATAAGAAATGAAAAGCCAGTGGTGATTGGCCATGATATGACAGGGGCTTTAGTAACTAACCAAGGATAGGAGGTGACGATCTGTAGTTGCATAATGTGGGAAATCAGACTGTGAGGCAGAGCTTAGCATGCAAAAGAGTTTGCCAGGGCTGCTGTTAGGATCGATGCCCATGTGGGGAGGAGTGGAGCAGGACTGGGCAGAGGAAGAGGCTGGACTGCTGCACAATCGCAGCAAGGCCTAGGCCAACCCCACAGGGAGTTCTGAAGCTCGATGGCCCTTCAGGGGTGTCCTCAGCTGGTATATAGGGGTCCCGGCTTTTGTACCCCATTGGATGCAGGCTGCTCCTGGGAAAGGGGCCTGACCTTTGACTGAGGACAATTCCCAGGCTTCAGCTATCACTGGGTAGAACTCCCAGTAGCTGGGAAAATAAGTCCTTCAGGCCTGAAAGGAGGTATATAAGTGAAGAAATCTGAATAAACTGTGTGGTTTCTATCGAGGCCAATTTTCTGGGGTTGTAGAGCACATCCCAGCATACATTATATTGTCTTAGTCTGTCTCTCTTATCCTGAGTAGACCAAAAAATAAAAATAAAAAATAAATCCCTAGAATTATTAACAAAATGGTCTGCCCTCACATAGGTTTCCGGTTTGAATTTACACTAATTAATTGGTCTGCAAAGTTTCAAGCAAAGGACTCAGTATAAAAGCAGTTCCAGACTAGCCATGCCCTGGGGTATCTGGCTTAAACAAACAGAAAATCTCTCTGCAAGGGTACAGATTCAACCTAGGCAGCAAAAGAGTCCCATAGATAAGGCCCCAAACAGCATGAGCTCACAATGCAAAATAACAAAGACATAGGAAAGTAATCTGCTATAAGTAAACGTAACAAGTTGAAGAATTCGATGCCTAAGAAATCTACCTAATAAAATTCTTAAAGATATAAAATAAAGGATATTCTATTACTTAAGACATGAAGAAAAAATCATGAAAAAGGCAACAGAAACTATTAAAGGAATCAACATATATGAAAAAAATTATAAAATAATTTAAAAAGTAAACACAAGTGTAGATATAGAGAAGGAGAAATTTGGAAACTAGAAGATATAACTAAAGAAATAATCCAGAATAAAGAGATGAAAAATTTTCAAGAGGGATTAAAAGACATGGGAAATAGAAGGAGAAAACTCAAAACTCAAACCCTTTATCAATTAGGAGAAAACGTGAGAAATGAGGAGAGGCAGAACTGGAAGTGATTAATGACTGTGATTTTCTAGGAAGGATGAAATATATGAATCCTGTGATTCATGGAACTAAAAGATTCTAAACAGGAAAAGTGTGTCTATGGATCATCAAAACAAAAAGATCTTAAAAGCAACCAGAAGAAAAAAGAATCTTTCAACAACAGAAAAATACGTAAAAGTTACTTCCCAACAGCAAAAAGGAAGACAGAATACAGAAATGAACTTAAATTTTATTTTTTTTAAATTTACAAACAGCTAAATGGTACTTTAAATTTGTGAGGGTGAATATGACACACCAGTTGCACTTTTGGGCATTTGCCCCAGAGAAACTTATACCTACATGAAAATTTGTACATGAGTGTTCACAGCCATTCATAATAGCCAAAAACTATTAACTACCAAGTGTTCTTCAGTAAATGAAAGAGTAAATTATTGTCTACCCCAGAATACTACTCAGCAACAAAAAGAAATGAACTATTGATATACACGAAAACATGGGTGAGTCTCTGCAGAACCACACCGAGTGAAAGAAGACAATCCTAGAAGGTTACACACTGCTTGATTTCATTTAGAAAACATTGTTGAAATAAAATTATGGAGATGAAAGGGAGAGATCAGTGGCTGGACACCAGGGGTTATGGTGGGGGGAGGGGTGGGTGTGTCCTTAAAGGGTAGCGTAAGGGAAACCGTGGTGATGGTCCAGTTAGTTATCTTGACCCAGTGGTGTTACATGTAGCTACACATGTAATAGTAATTGAGAGGGGGGAGAAAAAGAGAAAGAGAAATTAATGCATGTATGGGGGATGAAATCTGAATGACCTCAGGTTTGTACCAACACCGATTTCCTGGCATTGATACTGTGCTATACCTGGGCAAGATGTTCCCTCTGGGGGAGGCTGGGTGAAGGGTGCACAGGACCTCTCTGTACTATTTTTGCAACTGCCTGTAAATCTATAATTATTTAAAAATAAAAACACAGCATAGAAGAAATCAAAAATGGAATAAAGGCATGTTTAAAACAGAAGTAATAATTTATTTTCTGTTAAAAGACTCTCCCTGAGAGAACTTCTAGTGGGTACATTTCAAGAGAAAGGAAAGTTATCTCAGAGGAAAAAAAGCAATTGTGAACAAAGAAACTGTTATAAATGTAGATCAACCTCAATAAGAATGGATTATTTAAAAGGGTAACAATAATACTGTCTAATTTTGAGTGGTATAATAATAAGATAGAGTTGAAGCATTATAACAGCATATAAGAAGGAAAAGGGTTTATACAAAATAAAGGATTTTAAGATCCATATGACATGCTGGAGGAAGCCAGAGATGTTAATTGATTTTAGACTTTGTTAGCTCCATTATTCATGTTAACATTTAAAGGGTAAACACTAGAAGAAAACATGAACAAACCAAAAGAAGACAGGAAAGGAAGGGGAAAGGAAGAGTAAAAGAACAAAATATGTTAGTAGAAGTAAATCCAAAAATTCAAAATCACAATGAATATAAATGTAATAAATTCCCCAGTTAAAGATTAGAGATCAGCAAATCAAATCATTATAATAAATATGAAAATAAACTCCAGCTATGTTTTCTTTATAGAAGTCCCAATTAAAACATAAAAATATAGAAAGTTTGAAATTAAGAGGAAAATATTAACCAAAATAAAGTTGATGCAGCCATATTAATATCAGACAAGGGAGATTTTAAGGCAAATTATAAAACAATCAATATTGTTTATATTAGTGACAAACTTGTAACAATCTAAGTGCTCATCACTAAAAGGATGAATAAATATTAATAGATTTCTTTAATAAATACCATGCACTCTTTAAAATCATTGAACTAGAACAACATATATTAATGTTGATATCTCAAAAACTTACTGGTATGGAAGAAAAAATCAAATTGCATTAAAATATTTAATAAATAAACTATGATACTTTTAATATGAAGTTTAAGAATAAGTAAGAGTTTTTTCAACCTGGTACGTTGTCAGTGACATTTGACTTCTCTCATAGCTTTATGCCCATGGAAACTGTAAAACTGAGTCATCTCTTCACCCAGACCTCTATTAGGATAGGAGTCAAAAGTCTTTGAATAGTCCAAGGCAGGGCCAACTGGACTAAAAGGAAAGTAAAGTGCATCTCAAATGATCGGTGTGGTGAGAACATGAGCACCAAGGACTGACCAAAACCAGCCTACATTCTAAGTGGACAGCTTAGTTTGGAAATAAGGGTAGCAGAGGCTGATGGCGGCATTTGATCAAGTGCACAGAAAACATCAGATCATCCAGGATGAGACTTTCATCATGGGTAATTCCAACCCACTCCACATTTGAATATGGCAATGCCATTCCATAGTTAGAAGGACAGATTAAGATAAATCAGGTAGGTATGCATAATAATAGTGTTATCAGTGCCAGCAGATGTTTACTTTCTTTGGCTATTACTGTAACACAATTAAGTGGAAGAGGTTTTGCCCTGACCCCTTCTGTCTACCAATTCTCTATCCTGCTTTAAAAATTACTATAGAAATTCAGTCCTATACAGGAGTCTGTTTGGAATGTAGCTTCTATAAGAAATCTCCCCCAATCCCTGTCCTTTTGGGAATTATTAAGGAATTGCTTTATTTAATGGCTAGCCTATTGCATTCAGGAACCCCAGACTCAGCAAGTGCAAAACAGAATTCATTACTCCTCCCTCCACCCAGCTAAGATACTTGTAAAAGTTAGGAGCCCCCTTCTGTACTCTTGCATTCAGTTAAAGCCTCCGCCCCCTACTCAGGTTCTCACATCAGGATGCTGGCCTCCAGCCTGCCCCTCCCCCCGACTCCTGTCCACTCCCAGGGACAACAGCCCTGACACTGCCTCTTCTGCCTATCCCTGCTCCCGGCCTTAACTCATCTCTTCATCTCTTTTCTGACCCGGGACAAAAACCTCCTCAGTGTTTTCTCCTGTCTAGGAGAAGGAGTGTCCTCTTAAATCCTAATTCCATGTGACAAAGAGTGACCAGTGGATAGGGTCTGGCTGTGCCACTTCCCTTGGAAAATCCTTCAGTGGCTTCCACTGCCCGCAGAATAAAGTCCAAACTCCTTAGATGGACACGCGTGGCCTTCTATCACCTGGCCCTGCCAATTTCTCCAGCCCCACTGCATACCCCTCATTTTCTCCTTCGTCCAAACCAAATTGGTCACAATGTTACCAATGGCACTGGGTCTTTGTTCACACGGGACCCTCTCCTGGAATGCGCACTCACATTTTTTCTCTTCTGGCCTTCTCCCGACTTTCAAGACAGGCCCCGGGCCTCGTGTCCTGCAGGAATGCTTCCCTGACCACCGGGGCGGGTAAAAGGATGGGCGTCTCCACCCCAAAGCGCGCAGGGGTATGTGCAAGGAGCGCATGGATAGTTCTCTCTCAGAACACGTGGCCTTGCATGGAAATGATCTATTAAAATGATTTTCCATAGTGTAAGTTCTTTTTCATCTCGTTCTACCCAGTGACTAGCATGATTAGGAAGCATAGCAGCTTTTGAAGAGATAGATATATGCCCGGCACTCTCTCAGGCCTTTTTGGGTGTGTTTTCTTATTTGCTTAAGATGCTAATTCCCTGCTGATCAGGTTTTTCCACTCAATGTGTGGGAAGATCTAACAGGAGTCAGGCATTTCTCATCCAAGGCAAATGGGTCCTCAGCCTCCTTCCTCCCGCTGAATGCAAGAAGGTCCCTAATGCCTCTCACATTTCAGTATCTCAAAACAGGTTGAGGTGGAGACGGGAAGAAAACAGTCGAAATGAAAATGGTTAAGTTAATTAATTGCAAGCTCGCTTGTAGGACCAGCACGTTTATTTAATCAGTTGCCTAGTAACCCTGCCTGTGTATGATGTGAATCTGATCAGCCTGCCGCGCCAGCAAATGATGGGCCATTTTTTTCTAGCAGCCGCCAGTGCTCCCAGCCTGTGTCCCTGTGCTTTGGGGGTTTGGAAAACCCAAATCCCCCTCCTGCCCACTAGCAGGGAGGTGGTGAGGTGGAAACAAATCCTTATCATTTTGTGTGTGTGTGTGTGTGTGTGTCCTCTCAGTGTCTCTCTCCAAAGACTGAGCAGAGAAGGTCTTTGCATGAACATGACCTTTCAGCTGGTGAATCATACGACAAGAAAAATCACCCACATTCATTTGCTGTATGGAGTAACCTACCCACCAGGCGCCAGCCGAGAAGGGCTGCTCGGCTCTCCTGTTATCATATATGTACCCAGGTCGATAAACAAGTAATATTTCCATAAACACTGCAGGTTAGGTCCTCTGCCCGTGGCAGAATTGAGAGGGCTAAATAAAGAGGCAGCTTTGGGCTGTTGGTTTTGTGTCGTGTGAGCTTTTTTTAGCGACCTTTAATGGGGAGAGAGACTAGATGCTGAGTTTAATCACGTAAGACTAGCTCAAGACAAACTGTGCAGTTTTGTTTCCTGTCTGAAAAGAAAAAAATAAATAACTCATGCAGTAACAGGCAACTGAATGCTGAGCACTCCTTTGGTGCTCGATTTATTGGAGGATTTGACAACAAGAATTTCCTCCTAGTTTTTCACCTTATGTATGCCATTTTCTTAGCTGGTCGTTTTGAACACCCCTCCCCCATTTTTATCCCCCAACCATCCCGGTTCTTAAGCCAAATAAAAAGGAAACATCAATGAAATAAAGACCCGTGTTTCTGCTTTGACACACCATGACCACATTTTTATACTATTATGAGGTGGGGTATTTTTTTTTCTATTCATCAGTCTCTGTGGATAAAAGACTCCATCTTCCATAAAGAATTCCCACCAGAAATCTTTATAAACCCTCCATCAGAGAGACACTCTGCCATCGTGCTGTGCAAAAGCTAATCTAATTAAGACAGGATCTGCTAAATTTAATAGCCTGCTATGAATTTTTACAGACATCTGGTAGCTGGAAGTTGGAACAGCTCTACCATATAAAATTCACATTGTCCAGATGACCAATATCAGGGTCAAATATTTTCTTTCTTTAGGGAACTCACATTGTTTGGGTATAAATGCTATTTCCAAATCATGATATCCTACAGGTAAATGCACTGCAAAGAAGATTGAGGACTGAAATGTCTAAATCTTGGCTTTCCATCTGCACTATAGTGGCAATGATATTGACGTTGTCAGGTCATTTTATGGACAAACCTGAAAATGTACACACAGGGCATGCAACCTGTGCAGCCACACAGCACCCCATGTTAGAAAGCCCTTATCTGCTCTCCCGTCTTGAAATTCTTAATTTTTGAACAAGGAGACCTGCATTTTTTATTTCCCACTGGAGCCCACAAATTATGTATCCTGTCCTGTGTACATAAAATGCTTTTCATGATGCCTGTTGCATCATAGACACAAAAATTATTAGATGCCTCTCTTCCCCATCTTGGCCTTCAGTATAAAATTATAAAATCCAAGCTAGTAGGTTTTCTCCCATTTCTAAGTAGAACAGCCTCTTAACCAGTGGTCCTGAGGGGGGGGTCTAAGAACCCCTGCCACCACCTCCCCCAACAAGGTCCATATCCATTTTGTAAATAAACAATCATACTTACAAAAAATGTTAAATTTCATACATGCCCTATATGCTTGTATGTATAAAAATGACTCATTATACAAAAATTGATAATGATTATCTCTGAGGCAGAGAACTGGTATCAGGGGCTGGGTTCTGAAAGAGAAACTGTTTTCCGCTTCCTGTTGTCCTTGTTTTTGTTGTTTTGTTTTGTTTTGCCATATGTATGTCCTGCCTTTAAAATATAAAACAAAACCTAATTTTGTTTTACTTAGGCTCCAGTAATCCTATCTACACACATATGTGAATATATAATCACTCCTAACTTTAACTTGCTTGGAAAGGTGAAGCCAAGTAGGGCATACTTCCTAAAAATCCCAGAGATTGTCCTGAGTTCTAGAAGCATGAGCTCTGTTCCAGACCCAAGGCACTTACTGAGGGTGATGGAGGTTTCTCTACTTCCAGTGTGGTCAGTAGCCCAGTCACTGGGGGAAAATGAGGAAATGGTGTCAGTGTTATTCGAGGGAAGACTCTGCCCCACAAAATCCTCTGGGCCCCAGAAAGCATGTTCACGCCCAGGAAACTTTCCTAGGCCGCAAAACAAAGAGAAGTAAAGCAACCCATTAAAAACGTATGTTCTGACAATATTTTGCTCTGGGGCTGCTAAGAAACATAGCATCTAATAGGCTTTGAAGTGAGAAGCAGAATTCCTGTGAAATGAGATTTTTCCAAAGTATCTGATGAAGCAGTTCCTTCCCCCGGCCCCCAGCACAGCATGAGTGACCTTGGGCAATGACAAACAATATAACACACCCCAATCAGCCTGGATAATTACCGTGCTTAATAATTAAGCATGTGGTCTAAATTTGTGTTCAGCATTTCTGTAGAATTCTGTGGGGCACCCAGGGGTGACTTGGGTACAGAGTCGGGCTGACTGGCCAGCTCTCAAAATGTGAGTGAAGAAATCTCCCACCTCTTTTCATCCAAAGAGTTCCAGTCTCCCATGATGGAACCTGAGCCGTCTACTTAAAGGAGGAATAAAATTCCTCCAGTATTCTTTTAATCCATTCCTCTGGGGCAGCTAGGTATTGAAAACAAACAAACAAGAAAACAAACCAAAAAAGGCAAGGGCTACTCACCCTGTTGCAGAAGCGTTATATGTTTTCTGATTCTTCTGTCTGACAAAAATGCTACCTAGGCTATTTATTCAATTCTTTTTCCGCTCAGTGTGTTGCTGCTTCTCTGCTGCGGTCTATGGGGGACCAGACACAATTCGTGTGCCCTAGAAAACAGCTGCAGGAGGCTAGAGAGTCACCTTGCCCAAGAGCCACCGAGACAGTCAGTGGGTGTTGGGCGATGACACGCAGGTCACGCCTGCTCCTCTCAATCCCTCCCGGCTGTGGTCCCAGCATTTTTGCAATTCTGGTTTCCCCAAAAATCTTGTCTGGGGCATCAAATATATCTGTTGTTGTAGCTGGCAGTTCTAGGAATTAAGGTGAGCTCTCATAAAAGCGATTGTTTGTGTGTCTGAAGTGACACTTGGCAGGATGGAACTATTTTGTGCTTCACTTGGCTTAACGCTTGCTTTTCCTTCCCAGCAGTGCCTGGAACATCGAGAGGGCAGAATAGATATTTGTTAAAGGAATAAATCAAGATGGAGATTGGTATCATTCCCTTGTGTGCTGAGAGGCCCAACGTACTTTAAATTCCAAGTCTCATCTGCTTCAGCCTATTCCTTTCCGCTGCTTGTCAGAAAAGAGGTGTTGACTTTCTTAGCTTCTTCATAAAGAAACGGATTTTAATCAGTTTAGGCCGTGGAGGAGGCATAGTGCTAACGGTGAAGAGGGTGGACTCAGGAGCCAGATTCCCTGAAGTAGTGTCCTCCCCACACCACTTACCAGCTGTGTGACCTTGGACAAGTCACTTTGCCTTTCCATGCCTCAGTTTCCACATCTGTAAAATGGACATAATGTAAGATCTAATATCCCATGATTGTAATAAATATAAAGTAGTTAATACTTTAAATGCTCAGAATGATGCTAGTACATAGCAAGTGCCAGATAAATGTTTACTGAAAAAACAAAATGCTATTCCTGTGAAAGGGTAATACTAACTCATGGATGGTAAATAACTTTCAGCATAAGAGTGAACTTATATTTATTGGCAGGAAATAACTGGAACCACATTAGGAAGGAGTCCAAGGCCACATTTGGGCTCAGGTGACTAGTAGAAACCTGGTGATTGCTGGATGTCGGCTGTGGGCTCTGATAGGGGAATTGGGAAGACACGTGCCCCATTGCTGCTATTCTTGGTTTGCATATAATTTTTGCAATCTCACATGTTCCAAGGATCCAAGAAAATGGGTCACAAGACTAGAAAGCTTGAATAAATTTTTTTGAGAACATTTGTGCACCACATATTATTCTAAGTGCTAAAACACAAAGATAAATAAGGCAGCCACTGCTTTCAATGTGTCCAGAGACCAAAAAGAGATATGGACCGGCAAAGTCTAAGCTAAAATACAGTGTGTAATGGTGGAGTGTAAGCATAGAGCTTTGAGGGCACAAAGAGGTGGAAACTACGGTATTCCAGTGTCGGGGGAGACATAAGAATCTTTGGGGGAGTCCACTTCCTCATATAAAAGTTCACATACTACTCGAACTTCCCTCTTGTCATAAACAACTATATTAATGAGCAAAATACATGAAGTGGTGTTTTCCAACACTGGACAACAATTAGCATTGGACTGTGATCTCAGAGAGAAGAAAAACAAGGTGATTTTGGCAACTGTTCTGGCCTAATGCTGGAAGCAGATCCAGGCCAAGGCCCAGGGAGGAGCAGCCCAGAGCCAGTGGTGTTGCTGAGTGGGGAGATAGAGGTGGGAGTCAAGAAAGGCCAAAGCAGCCAGCACTGTAGGACTGAGCATCAAATAGAAGGTGCTTCGTGGAGAGAAAGCTAAGATCTGCAAAGGGCAACCTGGAGTCTTTGGCTGAGTACTGCTCTGCCCACAAGCTATAAAATATGTTCAAAGATATAAAAGAAAACATGAACATGAGGAGGAGAAAAATAAAAGACCCATGCAACATACACAAATTGAAACTCTAGAGATGAAGGAAAATACCTGAACTAAAAATTACTCAGGATTCGTTCACAATACATCATGAACTTATAAGCATTTACCATCAAGCAGTACTCCACCCCTTGATATATAAGAAGCTTCCAACGGCACACTTCTAACACCTATCTTTGTGCATTATTATATACTTTATCTCTACATAGATAATAAATCCACAATACATTGTTATTGTTTTTTCTTTTGATAATTTATTATCTTTTAAATAAATTTAAAAATGAGGAGGGAAATGCCCTTTATGTTTACACACATATTTACCATTTGGGGCACTAATAATTGCTTTTTGTAGGTCCCTATAACTATCTGGCATAATTTCCCTTATGCTTGGGTAAGTTTTTTTAAACATTTCTTTTAGTGCTTGTCTTCAGTGATGAATTCTCTTACCTTTTGTTTTGGTCTTAAAGTCTTTAATTTGCCTTTATTTTAGAGAGGCATTTCTGCTGGATATAAAATCCTGGGTTGACAGGTTTGACCCCCACACTTTAAAGATGTCTTTCCATTGTCTAATGGCCTGGATGTTTTCTAGTGAGAAATATGCTGTCATTCTTTTCTTTGTTTCTCTGTACAAAATGTGTCTCTTATCTCTGGCTGATTTTCAAATTGTCTTGTTATCACATGTGTTCATAAATTTGATGATGAAATGCCCTTTGCACTTTTCCTTATCTTTGTTCTGCTTAGGATCTATTGAACTTCCTGGATCTGTGGATTTTTTGTTTACATCAGCTGAATTTTTTTTCAGGGATTATTCTTTCAAATATTTTTTCTTCACTCACTACATCCCCCTGCCCCATATACACACATACATTTTTGGTCTTTTTTTTTTTTTGGTCCTTTTTTCTCTGTGTGTTTATTTTTAATAATTTCTGTTGCCATTTTTTCAAAGTCTTTAATCTTTTTTCTTACAGCATGTAATTTGTTCTGTAATTGACAGAAAAATTAAACAAAAGATGGTATAAATTACTTGAACGAGACTTTAATTTTTTTTGTAATTAAAATTTTGTAGGACTCTCCATTCAACAGCAGAAAATACATTCTTTTTAAGTGCATATAAAACATTCCTCAAGATAGACCACATTCTGGAACATAAAACAAAACTAATAAAGTTTCAAAGCTTAAAATAATGCAAAGCATGTCATCTGACCATATGAAAGTAAATTAAAACTCAATAAAAAACAGATTTCTGAAAAATTTCCAAATATTGGAAAATTTCTAAAAACTCATCAAAAAAACTAGAAAAGTATTTTTAACTATATGAAGATAAAAACACAACATATCAAAACTTGTGGAAAACATCTAATAAAAGTGTTTAGAGGAAAATTTATTGTATTAAATTCTTCTATTAGAAAATTTTAAAAATCTCTAAAATCAATTATTTAAACTTATACATAAAGAAATTAGAAAAAGAAGGGCAATTGAAACCCAAAGTAAGCAGGAGAAAGGAAATAATAAAGATAAAAATGGAGAGAAATACAAGAGAAAACAGAAAAACCATACAAAAAAAAATCAGTAATACAAAAAGCTGGGGGGTTTTGGAAAGATCAATAAAACTGATAAACCTCCAATGAGTGATTGAGAAAAAAAGACAAAAATTACCAAAATAACTAAAAGAAAGAACACTCCTATAGTTGCTATGTGATTTAAAAGCATAATAAGAGAATGTCATGAACAATTTGATACCAATAAATTTGACAATTTAGATAAAATGGAAAAATTCCTGAAAGATACAAACTACCAAAGTTCCTTCAAAAAGAAATAAGATATGTTGAATAGCTCTACATCTACTGAAGAAATTGAATTTCTGGTTAAAATCTTCACATAAAGGAAACCCCGGGTCCAGATAACTGCAATGGTAAATTCAACCAAACATCCAAAAAAGCAATAAGCAATTCTACAGAATCTCTTCTGGAAAATAGAAGAGGTAGGAATACTTTCCAACCTATTTTATAAAACCAGCACTGCCTTGGTATTAGAACCAGATGAAGATATTACAAGAAAAGAAAACTCTAGGCCAATAGTACAACAAAAATAGTGGCAAAAATGCTTAAAAAATTACTAAAAAAAATTAAATTCATCAGTAAATGGAAAATCAAAATATTATGACCAATTGAGGTTAATCTGAGGAATCAAAGGTTAGATTAACATTTTTTTAAAAAATCAACTTTATTCACCATATCAACAGACTGAAAAAAGAAGAAATATATTTTCATTTCAATAGATGAGGCAAAAGAATTTGACATACTTCAATGTCCATATAACTCTCAGTGAACAAGGAACAGATGGGAACTTCCTAATATGAACAAGAATATTTACAAAAATCCTATACCTAATGCCACACTTATAGTAAAAGGTTGAAAGCTTTTCTCTTAAGGCTGGGAACAAGGTAAGACTGTTCTCACAACTTGTACTCAACATTGTAGTGGTCAACTTCAGTGTAATAGGGTAAGAAAAAGGAAAAAAGCCATCAGATTGGAAAAAATGAAGTAAAACTGTTTTTCTTCATATATAATATGATTGTATTTGTACAAAATCCTCAAGAATATTTTTTAAAAAATGATCTGCAAACAAGTTAGGAGAACTAATAAATGAGTTTAGTAAGATCAAAAGATAAAATATCAATATAAAAATTCAATCATACTTCTATACCACTGGCAAAATAGAATTGGAAACTGAAATGAAGAAAAATCTACAATAGTGTCAAAACCCTAAAACAGTTAGGGATAAACTTACAATGCATGTGCAAAGACCTTTACTTGTGAATTACAAAGCATGGCTATGAGATGTTTAAAAAGACCTAAACAAATATAAAAATATATCATGTTTATGGATCAGAAGTCTTAATAATGTTAAAATGTGAATTCTCCCTAAATTGATCCATAGGTTCAATACCTCTCAATCAAAATCCCGACAGGCTTTTTTGTTGTTAAACCTGACAAGCTAATTCTAAAAATAGAGAGAAATGCAAAGAACCTAAACTAACCTCCAAAATTCTAAAAATAAGAATTAAGTTGTAAGCCATACACTACCTTATTTCCTCACTTCCTTTAAGACAGTGTGGTGTTGGTGTAATTTAAACATATGGATCTATTGTACAGAATAGGAAGTCCAGTAATAAACCTACACATATGTAGCTAGTTAATTTTGACAAGAATGATGATGTAATTCAATGGGAAAGAATCGTTTTCTTCAGCCAATGGTACCAGAATAATTCGATGCCCATGCGCAAGCCAGCCTACAAGACAACCCCCAATAATCTTTGCTCCTTGGCATCCAGGTATTTGTGTGGTGCCCTCCCATTGAATTGGAGCTGGTGCATGTGACCAATAGAATATAGCAGAAGTGAGGAGGTATATGACTTCTAGGCCGGCGTGACCCTCAAAGTATGGCGAGCAGATCCCTTTGCTCCCCTGCTCAAAATATTTGAATAGCTTCCTGTCTCACTCCATAACATTTGAAGTCTTTACCTTGCCTAAATAACATCTTTGATGACTACCTCTCTGACTTCATCTTCCACCCCTCTCTTCCTTTCCTTGTCGGCACATTGACTTCACTGTTCCTTGCATCCGCGTTGATCTTGACATCAGCATGGTTTGCTCCTTCACTTCTCTCTCGTCTGTGATTACAGTGAATGTCATGTGTGAGTCCATCCTGGCTACTTGTCTGAAATAACCCAGCCCCCCAAAATCACAGATACTGAATCCCTTACTCTGCTTATCTCTGTAGCACGCACCTAGTGGCACATGTGACACGTGGTATATTTGCATGTTTGCTTGTCTGTTGTCTGCTGCCTCCCACCTCCATGCAACACACCGGAATGTGAGCTCCGGGAAAGCAGTGACTTTGTTCTGTTCTATAAACGTGAATCCCCAGTGCCTAGAAAAACGCCTGGCATGTGGTAGGTGCTCTTTCAATGTGTTGAATAAACAAATAAACCTTTGTACTTTATCAGACTGGGAGAACAGAGGACCATGAGAAGTTAAAATGAGGCCAAAATTCAAAAGATGATAAATGCAGGGAAAAAAAAAAGAAAGAAAATGGAGGCCAACAACTAGCGGTTTATCGCAAGATCACCCCTCTCCCGGAGAGTGTTCAAAAGCTCAGTCTGGGTCAGCTAATGAGAGTGAACTAAAGAAACATTCCAGAAGCAAAGCCAAGATAGAAAATCTAGAACCATCCAAGCAGCCCAGCTTGCAGGTATGTGGCCCTGTTGAGAAGACCCCAAAACAGAAAACAAAATGGTCCAGAAACAGCGTTGGTACCACCTGCTGCTGGAACAGTCATTACTCTGACACTGACTAATTTCTGGGTTTCGTGAGGAGCAGGCGAGTGGTGTGAAAGAGCCAGTTAACTCAGGTGAAATAGAAATTTGGGGCCAGATCATGCTCTGATCTTGATATATATAAAGAAGCAGGATCTTAAAATCCAGGATTCGGGAGCTTTCCTCAGTTCTGCTTTCTTCACTACCCTTCGTCCTGGAGCCCCAGCTATTCCTGCACTGATTCTTTCGCCAATGTGGCGGGCAGAGGCACTGTGGGTGCCTTAGCTGAGGTGACAGTTGTCTGCCAATATCCACTTCCCCCTTTCCTTTTTGTCGGGGAACCCTCTGGGTTTTGCCTCGGCACCTGACCACCAACTATAAACTACGATGCCTCACACCCCCATTGATGCTGTGGATGGACGTGGGCTGATTTTAAGCCAGTGGGATTCAAGCGGAACTGATCTGTTCAAATCCTCAGTCGTCTTCTCGGGCACACTTGCCACAGACTGGAGCACAGCAAAGCCATCGGGCCAGCCTGGATCCCTACACGACTTTGCGGAGAAAAACCCTCTGACCTACAATGGTCCGTTTAGCAAGAGAGAAACAAACTTTCCCCTTAGGTCTTTGTTACGGCTATGGAGCTGGGATCCTAAATGCTACAGTGGTGCAACATGTAGAGAAAAAGGTCAGGAAGTCAGGAAATCCCAAGTTCACAGCCTAGACCTACCACTCACCGGGCATATGGTCCCAAGTCTAGTTTCCCCAAAGTAAAAGAGTGATAATAAAACCTGCCTTGCAAGGGGGTACATGTTAATAGCTTTAAAAGTGTGAATAGTACCTGATCCTTGGTATTCACTCAGCGAAGTGATATACCTGTTACTAGTTTTATTGGCCATACACAGATGCCTACCAGAAGTGAACAGCACTTAGCATGTCAGGGAAGAAAGGGACAATGGAGAAGAGAGGCAGGAAGCTCCTCGGGTCTTTTCGCCCAATTCGCCATATCCTCCTTCCTCAGTTCTTGGGGAGTCACACTCAGCCAAGTATTTCATGCTGAACGGTGAAGACCATCCTCACAGGTCAGGATGGGAAGTACTTATGGCATGTCCCTTCTACAACTTTCTTAATCTGACTTAAGTAAAGTTATTTTCCATCACTAACCCGTCACTGCACAGATGACTTGGTGACAATTCACCGCATCCTGCTTTCAGTTATGTGCTTTCCCTTTAGCTCAAAAAGGCAAAAACTGAAGGCAAAGCAATATTTCCATGATCCTCCAAACACGATTGCTGTGGTTTCAAACCCTCAATGAAGAAATGGCTGAAAATAACTTCTCAGCTGGAACAAGACCAGTGTCGTGCAAGTCCTCCAAAAATCCCTGGGGATGCTCTCACTTTCCCTCTCTCTAACTCTCCCTTTTGAAAAATCTGTGCTTCGGATTTGCAACTTTCACATCAACTGCAGAAATCTCAGACAAACACAGGGCAAAAAAAAAATATTTTTCCAGATATGATGTACTGTAATGTTTACCATTTTAAAAGAGTCACTTCTTAGTGTGTTGCACAGTAAATAACCCATTTGTTTCACTCAAATCACTTCACATAATAAAGGACTTGTGTAAATTCAGCAGGTGTTCTGTCATCCCTAGGTGATGAGTTGGCATGGGAGGATTTATCGCCACCATCCACCAGTATGAGAAGCTGGTGCTGCGCTTTTTAACACGACAAAAACAGTGAGAAAGTTGCAGTTCTGGCTTGTGAATTCATCAAGAGCCGACTTCATGAAATCTTAATGAACAGATTCAAGCAAGGGCTGGGAATAACTCATTCAGGCAAACAAAAATGCATTAATGCAACATTAAGCCCAAGAAATATAAACCTATAGAGCCTAAAAATTTAGTCATTGCAGGTGAAATAAATAGTATCTTTTTGTATATGCATATTTATGCATATATATAGAGAGAGATAGAAACAGAAACAGAGAGACAGAAAGAGCAAGAGTGTGTAAATCAGCGTAACTCAGGGTACAATGATCTAATGTGGTACTTTGAAACTTTCTGTAATGATGGGTATAACCTCAGGTCAAAAGCTGCCCACGGACTTGCTCCAAAAAAATGCTGTCAGCAAGGGAGAATTTGACCTGGCATTATAGTAAAAACCCCTGAAAGCAGAATTTACTCCAACATATGGAGGTATAGATACATAACACGTTGAAGGTGCCCAATTTGTGGGTTTTTTCCTGGCCAAAGATTATTTTTCTATGCCAATAAACCCACCTGTCTTTCTCTGCCAGCATCTCCGAGGTGTGCTCTGTAGACACTGATGGTCTTTGAGGCCTTCAGAAGCCCACCCTTTCATCTGGAACTCGCAGCGGGACGGGCTGAAGTCTGGGTGAGGTCTCCAGCAGAAACGGTGTTAGGAGGGTAGAACCTTGTAACAAGGCTATTTATCTCAAATACCAATAACAGAGTGAAATTATGGCAGACTCTGAGCTTCAGCAAATATTTATGGTCCACTATCTAGTATGCCAGATGGTCACTTCTTACCTCAACACCGTGGAGGGAAGTTTCACTGTCCTTGCCTTTTCCCGGATGAGGGGGCCAAGACTGGTGAGGTGAGTTGCCTGCTCATACACAGCTGGCGAGCTGCCTAGCCGGGACCTGAACTTAATCCTGCCAGGTCTGCTTTTCCACTTGTCTGTGCTGCATCACGTAATTCTTGCCCAGTTCTGCTGCCCCCATGGAAGTCCTTACCACTGCCAAGAACACGTGGCTCCTTCCTTCGAGGTAGCACCTGCGAAGTAGCAAAGCTCCAGAGTTGAGAGTGAAATGCAAAGGCACTGTCCCCAAGGAATCCATTAGCATTGCAAGGAGGGTTGGACTAGGGCAGGTTTTGTCCCTGCATCCATATGTACCCGGCTGCCACAGTTCCTTTCTCTGAGCTGCTCCCTTACCCAGTGGAAATCAGTCTAAGCAGCGAGCTGGCACGGCCTGCTTTTTAAATAAAAGTGACTCACACCCAGAATTTCTCGAAATGACATAGACACAGAGCCATAGAGATATCAATTGGACTGTTCGAGCTCATGGTCGTTTTAGCTTCCTATGAACATTTTATTATTAATTCTGTAAGTGGTTAATATGAAAAGCTTTATAATGCTTTCATTTAGAAGGACTTGGTAAAATCATCCACTTGTTAGGTATATAACTGGGAGAATTACAATGCAAATATAAATGTTCATATTTTGGTCACATGTGGTTAATTTTTCTTAGATAAAACACCAAGGAACCCAATATGAAAATGTCAAAATTGCCTCAGAGTGAAAAAACTCAATTTGAATATTTATGTACATGCTCCAAGTTGAGGCAATCCGGCAAACTGTTTAATAAAGACAAAAGGATTCGGCTGTTTGTGCATTTTAATTTGCGAAACAAAGAACATCCCATAAATGTGATTTAGTTATATTATTACACACTTTAATTTATTATTCATGCATCTTATTTTCTATAACCAAAACAATAAGACATGTGTTGAAAAATATCAGCATTGCCACAATTCAAACCGCTCACAGCAAAACTTTGGTTAGCCAGCGCACAGGCAGGCTGGAGCTCAGTGCAACAAGGGCGTGTGTGTGTGCACACCCGTGTGTGTGAAAGAGAAACAGAGAGGACGTTTTTATCAGTAAAGGTAGAAATAAAATGAAATAGGCCAGAATGTAGAAAATAGTGAACTTTCTGAGCTCTGTAGCACCCCTAGCTATTTTCTTATACAATGTGTGTGTTTATTTATCATCTCTAGTCCCGAGCAGAATGTCCATCCTGGAAACCGAGGCCTTGCTGCTCTTGTTCTCTGTTGTTTCTCATCTCCTGCGGCAGTGTGGGCCTCTTCACAGGTGCTCAACCTTCCAGCTGCATAAAGGAATGAAGGTGCAGTCTCTCCAGCTCAGTGCGTGCCAGAGACTTAGCATCTGCACAGCCAGTAAGAAATGACGCCACCATGACCCCAGGCCCCAGTTGGCCCACAGACACATTTGTGCTCTGTTTGTTTTTCTTAATTGTGGCAAAACATACATAACATAAAATTTACTATTCTAGGTATACGGTTCAGTGGTGTTAAGTATGTTCACATTATTGTGCAGCCATCGTGACCATCCTCTCCAGAAACACTTCATCTTGCAAAACTGAAACTCTGGACCCATTAATGATAACCCCTCATTTCCCCCTGTCCTCAGCCCCGGGCAACCACCATTCTATTTTTGACTACTTTGAGTACCTCATATGAGTGGAATCATGTAATATTGACCGGCTCATGTCACTGATGTCCCCGCGTTGGAGCACGTTTCAGAATTTCCTTTCTTTTTAAGGCTGAGTAATATTCCATTGTATGTGTACACCACATTTTGTTTATCCGTTCATCTGTCAATGGACACTTGGGTCACATTTGGTTTTGATGGCATGTCCTGTCTGGTATGTACTTGTTTTATTTCATTTAATTCATTTTGAATGTCTTTAGAGAGGGCACGTCTTCTCCAATTATTCAGCCCCCCGGGACTCCTCCCCCAGGTTTACTATTCACTCCATCTGTCCATGCCTTTCAATGAACATTAAATTATGCTGATTATATTCTGCTGCTAAGGCAGGAATAGGGATACTCCCTATTATATATCAAGACTTAGAGGAGTTTTTACTTAACCTGTAGTTAATTTTGGTAACCACTTAAGAAAAAGATCTATTCCTTGAGCACCTCAGGCATTTGAGGTTTTAATAGGTAAAATCGAAGGGAATTCTCTTCTGGATACCAATTCCTAAATTATTCTATATAGTCTAAGATGGTCAAACTGGCATTTTTGTGTACCTAGTATACTTTGGCATAAATAGGGTAGGTTGCTTGAACTTCTTTTCATTCATTCATTCATTCATTTATTCAATAGATTTTTATTGAGTGCCTGTAACTTGTAAGGCTTTGTACTAGCTTTGCAGACACAAGCATTTAGCAAAACTTATGTAGCGTTGGCCCTTGTGATGATCACTATCTCTAGAGATGCCAATATTGAGCAAATAGTACTCAAAGTAATACAAAATTTCAACATGAAAGCTTGCCAGCTGAATTCAAAACAGGGAAAGGAGTCGGATGCTACAACAGCAAATAGCAGAGAAATTTGACATAGACTCATACATGAGTGTGTGTTGGGGAGGGCGGTGGTGAGCGTGGGGGTGAGCGTTCTTCTGCCAATCTGACAGTAAGCATGGAGTATCCATCGGGGAATAATGGCACAGGTATCCTCACTTCCCTCCCTTTCCAGTCATTCATTTGGACAGTCAGAGTCAATAAGTCAGTCAAGTTTATCACACATCTACTACATGCCTGGCAGTGTCAGGCACTGGGGATGTAATGATAAACAGGATACACGTGGTCCTCACCTGCATGGAGCTTCCATTTTATGGGAGAAACCCAATAAAACATAAGAAAAACAACAGAAACAAGCAAAATAATGCCAAATGCTGCAGGTGCTGTGAAGGAAACCAACCAAGGCTGAGATAGAGAATAACCTGGGGGGAAACCATGTTAAATGGGTGGTCAGGCAAAGGTTCTTTGAGATGGTGTCATTTCAGTGGAGTCTGAAAAGATGAGAAATAACTAGTTGTTCAGTGAAATGGAAGGAAAAGCACTGTGGCCCAAAGAGAACAGTCTAGGTGTAAGACGAGGTTTGCAACATGGGCAGCAGACTTTTAGGCCTCGGCAATGAGTTTAGGGATTGCTGTTGGCTGTTTTTCTGTTTGTCTGTTTTGGTTTTTTGACATAATCGGAAAAGTGACAAAATCTGACCTGTGTCTTAGGAAGACCGCTGTTGCTGCTGTGTGGCGTGTGAATTGGGGATGCCATTAGGTGCAGCCCAAGCAAGAGGTGGCTGTGTCCTGGCCTCTGCGTGCTCATTACTTTGTTTGCTTTGGACGTCCTCCCCCGCCAGAATGTAAGCTCCACAAGGGAAGTACTTCTGGCTGATTTTGGTCACTGCCGCATCCCCAGAGCCTGACAGTGCCTGGAATGCAAAGGCTGGTACTCCACAAATATTATTGTTATTGTTAAGTAAGATCATGAACCCTCTGAATAATGCTCTTGACGTGTTTACTTTAACACACCAAGATACTGACCAGGATAAATTTACTGAAACATTATCTGCTGTGGGTGTTCTTATCATTTTCACTTGGCCTGGAAATTCTCAGTGAACATGCCAGCAGCTTCACTCTACTTTCAAGCAAAGATTTAATATCTAGAAGCAGCAGTAAGATTGCAGATAGCTAAGGCTTCATTACCTTTACAAAACAGACTACAGGGCATTTACTTGTGTGCTCTGAAATATCATAAAACTAAACTGCACTTGTCAAAACAAACAAGCAAAGTAAATTCCATGAGGCATTATAGCCTCAATAGCAATTGCATTATTTTTACAAGCTAATTCATAAAACCAGATAATTCATAATGGTGTACCCCTTTGTAAATGTGAATGTGTGAGACCCTATAGCATTAATACATCAATGCAGATGTGTAAATAACTATATGGAACCCTCAATAAAAGTGTTTTATTCTCATCACTATCAGGTAAATATGCCACTTGAATAATTTACTTCTTCTTTTGCCTCTTGAAATAATATTTCTAAAGGTAAAATTTAGATTCAGAAAATTTTTAAAAATTAAGTTAGATTACAGTCTGCCACATTTCAAAAGAGGAATATGAATGATAACCAATTATCATAACAGCAATAATAAGAAAGCCTTTGGTATGGAAAGCCCAATACTTCACATACTTCAGCCAATTAGTAACCTGAATGTTTCCAATTATTCATGTGTTTTGGCAGTGCACAAATAAAACATCTGAATGACTGACTGCATTTTTCTTTTCTCATTCAAATGTTTTTACTCAAAGTTATTGCAACTTTTAGAGGAGAAACAGTGCTGTTAAAGGGTACTTATACACAACATGCTTTGATTTGATTTATCATCACAGTAAAAAACCTATTAGTCATTTAGCTAAACTCTCTCTCCACAAATCTGAGTTCTGCTCTATGTATGGCATAGGATAGGTAAATCTTACAGATACTAACATAAAATAATGCCTAACATGCATAAGATCGTTTCAGTTCCAAACACCCTTTCATATTCCAAATTGAGTAAATATAAAAAGAGTCAAACTTATTTGAGATCCAGCTGGAGCCTTCTAGAAGATGATACTTTGTACACATATTATGTGGAAAAGCAAACTCATTATAAGACATAAAAGTATATATCCTGATTGTCATTAAGGGTCCACTGGATTATATTTCCAGTTTTAGTTGACCAAAAGTCCTTGCCTGAAATGGCTTGCTGGAATTATAAGAGCTTCTGTAATTAAAGCTTATAGTTAAAATGAATAGCAACTTTGTTTCCAAGATTTAATGATAACTGCAATTTTGCATCCAGTAGGTGTAATGGACCTTATTTCTCAATCTTTGTGCAACATTTGCTTCATTTGGAATGTAAATTGGTATTTTCAACTGAAATGATCATATGCTTATTAAGAGCTATTTCAAACTAGCATCTAGTAGGAAGCATTTGACTGCCTACAATACAGTATAATGTGTACTGGGGTGTGTGGGGGTGGGGTGGGAGTAATATTTGAAAAAGTGAGATATTATTCAATTGAATTGTGAAAAGAAGAAACAGGAAGGTTTAAAATAAATAAAATTGTAAAGGAATGAACAATATCCACAAGTATTCTTGAAACATTCTTATAAGACTCTGTAATACAATATGATTTTGTTCCTGAAAATACCTTGACTTGAAAGCTTTTGAAATTCTTTGATGAAAATTGCCATATGAGTACAAAGCATTATTAGTAATTATTATTATAAAATATTAGTCAAAAAGAGCAGTGCAGGAATTTGTAGTAAGTTTCACAAGTGTAAGTATTACATATATTGCTAACACTTTGGCAAAAAAAAAATTAATGAACAGAAACACTGATTATTATTGTTACTCTTTGTGTGCCCGGAAAACAAACATTACAACCAGAGGAATAAAACTATCAAATGTATCAAGTGACATTCAATAGCCTAGAAATAGGACTCTTAAAAGAAGCATTTCTTTTCTTACTGTGATTTCTTTCGTTTATTCAACAATTGTGTTTTGATCACTGACTACCTTCCAGACACTGCACTAGGACCGGCTGACTGGCAGAGCACCTGAAAGAGTTCCTACCTTCAAGATGCTAAGAGTTCAGTGGAATATTTACACGTTTAACTACAACAGTTTTATTTTTATTAGTTGTAATAGGAATAGTAGCATTAATATTTGGTTGAATCTCAACTCTGTATTAGTAAAAATATGAAATGTTCAATTTCTGTGCTTCTCAATGTGCAGCCAAAGACAATCCTGGGGCAGGTGTAGGGGGTGGTTCTCCATCTTTCTGAATGTGATACACCTATTTATCGTCAGTCATGATGAACAGACTATTTCAAAGGGCCTCTTATCTCTACCCATCTCTACTCTAGACCAGAATCTGGCCCCAGTGCATTTCTTAGGAGACGTAAATACAGTAAACAGTCAGTTACAATTTAGTACTTATGGGCCAAGACGGAGAGCACAGATAGAATGGAAATCCCAGGGGAGGTTCCTAACCCAACCCCAGGGGCTTAGGGAAGGCTGAGGTCTGAATCGACTCACGGGATCGTGTATCCACAATGCAAACTAATATTAATACTTAATATTCCTCATGTCTATCATGTGTACTGTTCACATCAGGGAATCTACTTCTAATCTGATAGTTCTCCTAGACCTCTCTAAATTTTAATTCCAATTTTTGTCATGTTAGAGATTTAAAGGAGTGAAGGATAATTCAAGGAAGGATAATTTATGTTACTTCTGCCAGGGGAGTCAATTATGCTGTGAACAGAGGAAGAACTCTGGTTTCAGAGCTTTCTGAATGCAACGTGGGAATAGCTGGTGGAGTAAAATGTTGCTGTGTGAGGAAAAAAAACCAAAAAACAAAAAACAAAGTAAGGCAAATGTCATCATGTATAAACCAGGGTGTAGACTGGGGAGACCTCAAGTGACTCCTCTGACTCTACTAATTAGGTGACAATGTTGGGGCTTTGCAGTCCAACAAGGTGTGAGCACTGGGAAGGGGTGCGGAGGGACGCAAGCTGGTAGCTCCAGTCTAGAGGAACGGGGCTCTTGCTGCTGCTGGAAGAAAGCTAGGAGGCAGTTTAAAGTGGGCATGTCAGCGTGATAAAGAGAGTCGTAGGCAGGACACCAGACAAGTTGAAAGGGTGGGGCGTCAACAGCAGGATTGAGGTTGTGCTGGTTCCAGAAATACTCACTCGTTCTCCCGCTTGGGGAGGGGTCCACCAGATGGAGGTCACAACCCCGACGCCAGAGAGAGCTGCCCAAACCCCTGGGGAGTCACTTGCCCGAGTCACGGTCCCAAGAGACAAGAATAGCATTCTTGCTCCTCTGCTGACCCCGGCCACCACAACCCTTTGCCAAACACCCACATCAATAACGACGTTCCGGAGCCCAGAAGAGCAGAAACACAGGCTTTCGGCAGGTGATGGGCCTGGGCAGGTGCTTAGGGAGTTTCCCCTTTTTTTTTTTTTTTTCTTTTCTTTTCCTTAAGAATAGGATAGGCTCTGGTCTTTTGAATTTGCTTTTCTTTTCCTTGGTTTTTATATTTTTTAATAATAAAAGAAACACAAAAATATAATCATAAATAGCTCAAAAGAAAGACAGCAGTACATAAAATATAGAACTGCACTACCCAATATGGTAGCCAATAGTTACGTGTGGCTTTTGAGCATGTGAAATGTGGTTACTCCAAACTGAGATATGCTAGAGGTCTAAAATACACCTGGATTTAAAAGTGTCTGGATGAAAAAAAGATTGAAAAATATTACATTAATAATTGTTTAATAATGATTGTATGTTGAAATGATAATATTTTGTATATGCTAGATTAAAAATATATACTATTAAAATTGTCACCTGTTTCTTTTTACTTGTTTAAATGTGGCTATGAGAAAATTTAAAATTAAATGTGGTTCACATTTGTGGCTCTCATTATACTTCTGTCGAAGATGCTAAAACGGAAGATGAAATGAAAGTTCCTGAAAGTTCCCCTTCACTCTGAGCATTCCTGTCCCCAGCAAAAGTACTTGTAACATTTTGTGTATTCTTGGAGACCTTCTCTCACACATACATATACAATTAAAAACAAAATGAAACCATTTTATGTGCATTTTACTGAAATTGGCTTTGTTTTTCACCTAATGGTATGTCTGGGAGATGGGTCAATGTTGGCACATACTTCTCCCTCATTCTTCATTATTGCCACATAATGTTGCATTTGTGTCCAGAAAATTCATTTAATATTCCCTTATTAATGGAATTTAGGTTTTTTTCACTTTTTTTTCTTTGTAATCACATTGCGGACATATTGTTGGAATTTTTGGTCAAAGAGAATAGGAATTTTTACTTTTGATAGCAACTGTGAAGTTTTTCAAAAAGTATTCATCAAATTATATTACCAATTAGTGTGGAAATATCCATTTTCTATACCTTTGTCACGTTTTAAAATTTTGTCCCATTTGATGGATGAAATATACATCATTTAAATTTGGTTTTCCCTGATAACTGCTGAGGTTGAGTATTTTTTTTTCACCTGGTTATAACTAGCACAATGACTAAGCAAAAAAACCAGAAACAACTTTATCCATTCTCAAACTTTCTGTTGAAAACTCAATGTGGGACCCAGACTTTTTCACATTTTCTTCTGGGACTTCACTTTTTGGGTGCAATCTGAGAAAATCCCTTCGTGCTTCCATGATTAACAGAAGTAAAAGTCTTCCCTTCTCTTTCAGTCACAGGAACAATCTTGTTTCGGGAACTAAAATGTCCAGTCCAGGCTTGTAAGCACATAGAAACGTCTGTACTTTTCAACTTAAAGCTGGTCTGCCCTCCAGCTCGGCCTCTTTGGGCTCAAACATCTTCGCATCCTTCCTCTCCAAGCCCCACGCAGGACCTGGTGGCTTCCTCCTGTCCCCCACCAGTCACACTCACTTGTTATGAGTTGCTAGGGTCCTTTTCTTGATGTTGACAGAAGCTCTCCACAGAGTCTGGATGTTAATTCTTTGTCTGACATCTACGCCGCAACTATCTTTTCTCCCAGCCTGCCACTTCTTTTATTTTTTTTTAACTTTATCATATCTTTCACCAAATATAGATTTTGAATGTTGATTTATCAAGCTGTTCTTTTAACTTCTGCAGTTTGTGTGCTTAGCAAAGCTTTCTATACTTCAAGATTGCAGAAATAGACTCCTATTTTTATTTTTGTGAAACCATTATTGAGATATAATTCACATGCATTATCATTCTCCCATTAGAGTATACAGTTCAATGATCTTTAATATATTCACAGAGTTGCACAATCAGCAACACATTTTACAGCATTTTTATCACCTTAAAAAGAAATCCCATGCCCTTTAGCTATTACCCCCTAATCCTCCCATCCCTACCAGTCCTGAGCAATTAATGAATTAATTAATGGCTATTAATCAATTTTCTGTCTCTATGGATTTGCCTAAATTGGACAATTCATACAAATGAACATGGTCTTCTGTAACTGGTTTCTTTCACTTAGCATAATATTTTCAGAATTTATCCATGTTGTAGCATATGTTGACCTTCTATTCCTTTTTATGGATGAATAATATTCCATTGTATGAATATGCCACATTTTACTTATGCTTGCATCTGCTGATGGATATTTGGGCTGTTTCCACCATTTTTGCTATTATGAATAATGTTTCCATGAACATTCCCGAACAAGTTGTTGCATGGACATATGTTTTTAGTATTCTTGGGTATATATTGAGGAATTACTGGGTCAAATGGCAACTCTATGTTTAACTTCTAGGCTTTCTTCCAAAGTGGCTGCATCAGCAGTACATGGGTTCCAGTTTCTCTACATCCTTGCTAATACTTGTTATTTTCTGACTTTTTAATTCTAAGCCACCCTAGTGGCTGTACAGTGGTATCTCATTGTATTAATAGTTTTGATTTGCATTTCCATAGGACTAATGATGTCAAGCGTTTTCCTCATATGCCTATTGGTCATTTGTATAATTTCTTTGCAGAAATACCTATATTATTACTTTGTCAATTTTTTAATTAGGTTATTTGTCTTTTTATTACTGAGTTGAGAGAATTCTTTATATATTCTAAACACAAACCCATGGTCAGATACATGATTTGCAAATATTTTCTCCCATTCACTGTGTTGTCTTTTCACTTTCTGGATTGTACTCTATGATGGATAAAACATTTTAATTTTGATAAAGCCCAATATATCTGGTTTTTTTTTTTTTTTGGTTTGGTTTGGTTTGGTTTGGTTTTGTCACTTGTGCTTTTGGTGTCACATCTAAAAAATAATCACCAAATCCGAGGTCACAAAGATTTACTCCTATGTTCTCCTCCAAGAGTTTTGTAGTTTTAGCTCTTACCTTTAGGACTTTGATCTATTTTAAGTTAATTTTTGTAGATGCTGTGAAGTGGGGTCCAAATTCATTCTGTGCATGTAGATATCCAGTTGTCCCAGCAACATCTGTTAAAAAGATTACACTTTCCCCCATAGAATTGTATGAGTACCCTGGTCAAAATCAGTTGAACATAAATGAGAAACAAGACTCCTATATTTTAAATCTCATATTTTTATAGATATTTTGGTTTTCATTTAGATTTATTTTGAAGTATGATGTGAAATAGAGGTCTGCTTTATTATTTTCTAAGTTGATGGCTAATTGTGACAATAAAATGTTTGAATATCTTTCCTTACTAACTTGGAATTTCACTTTGTCACTTACAGTATTCTACATGTTTAAGAACTCTGTTTACGAACATCTGTTAGGAAAGCTTTATGTCCAACTGTTTGTAACATTATCTGTGTTAGCACTTTAACATTCTGGTTCAAGAACTCGGTTCTTTCTCAGCAATAACACTGTCTTCTCTTATTTACTGAGTGATTTCTCTCCCCAGTCATCTCTCTTCTCTTCTTCTGGTATAGATGGATATGAAAACTCTGGGATCTATCCCTTATCCTCAACTTTTGTCCCATGCTTCCTAAACTCTTTGTGCTTTTCCATTATTTTCCAAGAGAATTCTTCAATGTAATCTTTATACTAGTTTATTCTTTATTTGTGATTTTTTTCTATTTCCAAATCCTCTACTTGTTTTCTTTAAGCAAGTGAAAGTGATTTCTTTTCACATCTTTCTGTGGAGATTAATTTATTGTAAAAGTCAGGGACAAGTTCTGTCTCCATGCCCATGTATATCTCCTCATTCTTAACACATGTGCACCCAAGCCAATTGCTGGCACCTATATTTCTGTGCATGAGGCTTTTCTTTTACTACTTTGGTTTGTCTATATTTTGTATTTAATGCTTCTACTTTTGGTGGTTTTTAATTCTTATTTGCTTATCTTTGTACTGGAGATTCCCTGCTCCTTTAGCTATTTAGGCTAGGAAGTTCACCTTGGAGGAAAAGGGTCATTATGCAATTAAGCATTTCTTTCCCACCCTTGTTTCTTCTTATGCACCCAAGCCCAGGTCCCTAGCTTCAGTTTCTCTCACCTTCCCTGTTGAGGGGCGGGGCTGGGGGCACAGAGTAAACACTAGAAACAAGAGAAGTGTTATTTGATCAGCACAGATGTAATATGGTATATTCCCAGCATGAGTGTTTAACACATGGGGCACTTTGGGGGATTCCTCTGAGAGCTTCATGGCAAACCTCTGGCTGCAATTCCTTTGATGCACAGTGGCAACTGAAGACTCCAAGCCCCTGACTTGGGGCACTCACACAGGCTTTCTTTGTTGAGGATCATTGCTGTCCTCAACAAAGGGGTCCTTTCTGGGCATAGTCCCTTTTAAGCTCTAGGTGGGCTAGCAGATCTAACTGACCCACAGGTAAAATAATTTACAAACCAACCATGTAAACAAACAAAAAAATAAACCTTAACTCACCTTTGGGGAAACCATGGTTTGTTCCCAATGTAGCCACCTCTCTTCACTCTCACCAGAACATTTTTAAATCTTTCAATTTCTCAGATACAGTTCAAACACCAGCCCCTGTGTTCCCACCAAATTACAACGGAAACCTGTCAGACTATCCAAGTGGTCCCTGTAGTTGACTTGGAGTAAGAAGGCAGCCACCCGTCCTGTGTCTCCCTCCTCAACCTTTTTGTATCCTCAAGGTTTCTTTTTGGCATGGTTTTGGGTTTCTTATTTAAGAAATCTTTCCTATCCCAATGTCATAAAAAGATATTCTTTTTATTTTCTTCTAAAAGTTTTAAAGTTTTGTTTCTGACATTTAGGATGTGAATAAACCAGTTCATTCTTCATTTCCTTTAAGAATCACACAGCCCCGAGGTTCCCTAGGCATTTCTCTGCTATCCTTCCAACCTTAAGGAAAAGGGTGGACTCCAGGAATGGGTAACTTCAGCAAGAGCAAGGCAGGTATTGCTCAGCTTTGGTTTTAACTACCTTTTTCTTTTAGGTATAAAATGAAATAATTGTCTTAGAATCTAGGGTTTGTTATGAGAGAAATGATTTCTAGGTTCCAAAGTCTCTTTTATGCATATGAAGAGGATGCCTAACTCACTTGGTTTATAGAGCTTGATCCAGGGAAGTTTTCCCCTGGCTTGGAAAGAAGTGAAGAGCTTTCCTAGTCTTAGATGCAGAAAAAGGAGAAAAGAGGAAGATCTGGAGAAGAGGCCAGCATGTAGTTTCTTTGGCTGGATGAGTGGAGGCTGGGGCAGAGGTGGGAGGGGAGAGTCCCAGGGCTGTGGCCATGCTACCACTCCCTCTGGTGCAGACTGACAACACTAAGTGTCCCTAAATAAGCACATTGTCCAACATGGCACCAACCACACAGTTGGTCAGCCAGACTAAAGGGAGCATCTTGTCGTGGAAAGGACTGCAGATAATGCCCCTGTGTCTCTTCAGCCCAAAGACACTTTCCATGTTTTGCAGTGGATGCACAGGACAGGCCCAGATAATCCCGAAGTTTCCCTAGGACTTGGGGTGCAAACTGAAGACTCTCGATGCTCTGATACGAAGATGCCAATATGAAGCTACAAATGGGCACGTTCTAAGACATTTATATTTCTCTAGGAAGCATTCCTGGTCTGAAATACATGTTCTGGACTTAATGTGTCTCTCCAATGCTTCCATCATCATTCCTTCTTTAACTCTGCTGCCAATTTTAGGGAAATCTCTGGGAGTTCCTAGTAGAAGAAGAGTAAGGCAGCAGAGCTGAGGTGCAGTTAACCTGCCAGGATGAAGCCTGCAGATGGTGTAAACAGGTGCTGCAGGGAGACCAGCTAACCCAGGAACCGAACGGAAGATGTGGCTGAGACTTAGAGGAGAGACGACCAATGCCAAGGTCAAGGGTGTCAGTCACGCTGAAGAAAGGGTTTGTTTTCCCCCAGTGGAGATGCTCACATGGACCCTACTCTGTGGCAAGGTCAGAGGGACACTGCTCCTGTGGCCAGGGAGGACCAGGGGAGGACACTGTGATCTGAGGACAGGTAGTCTTCTCCCCATACCCAGATACCATCCTGGCAAGGAGAAGGAAAAGGGAGAAAAGCCATAAAAGCCGAAGCAATTATCTAAGAGAAACTAAATTCACCCCAAAGACCCTTTCATAGCAACAAATTGATCTATCTTTCACGGTCAGGTTTTTCTCCATCCACAGAAGAATGGGGCTCCAAGCAGAACATGAGATTAATTATAGAAAATTAAAGAAAATACATTTTCTTTTGAGACAAAAACTCATTTCAGTGTTGCATCAGCCCCGCTGCATAGAACAGACCTGTGACAAATACATTTAGACACTGCTTGGCTCTTGTCTGATATTTTTTAAAGAAATGTTTAAATGCTAGATTTTATTAATGATATTGATAATGAAGTGTTCTATATCTTTAGTGTCACAAATGTCAGGAAAATAGGATGTGCTCCACTTTGCACTTGTTTCCAGTGTCCACTGCGGTTACTAGACCATGGGGTGGAAACGCGTGGTTGAAGGTAGAAAGCCCACCGCCTCCGCACACGACCGACTGCTTTACTTAACTGCAATTATAGTGGGAGACCAAAACGTTTATCCTTCTCTTAGCTTCCCTATTTGCCTCTTCCTTAGGAGGCATCGGATAGATGGGCGTTTTTAGATGCTGCTGTAGATGGTCTCCCTACAGTAAAAGGCTATTAGTGGGACTGCCAGATGGGCGAAGTTCCAGCAAAGTGCACCTTCCCTTGTGCGAAGGGCATGGCGCTGTCTAATGGAATGACATTAGGGGAGCGGGCTCGGTGTGAGTGCTCAACAGTAGCAGAATGAAAGGCCCTCAATTATGCTGGACCTGACCGCCCAGGCCAGGGAGGGCTGGGGCGACAGCTCAGGCTGTAAGGGAAGGGACTGTTCAGGCCAATGAAAGGCTACTGGGGAAAGATGAAGTGACAGAGAGAGATAAAAAGAATTGGAAGCTGGAATTGTAAAAGCAGGTAGAAGGAAAGAGAAACTGATAGGCAAAGATGAGAAAATGTTTTCAGGGAAAATATTCTGCTTCAAAAGAGGCAAGCAATCAAAGAAAAAGAAAATAAAACTGAAATGCGGTCTCCTTCCGTCTCCCTACTCACAGGACTAGTGCCTAGGACCCCTGCAAAAAGAACAGCCACTGAGCTCCATCCCAGGGGCTCGGTTACCGTCTCTCCCACCCAGCCCTGAGTTCCCCTAGCTCCAGCGTCAGACCGTTAGGAACAGCTTGTTCTCAACTTCTACAGAGTTTATCCTGTCCGCATGCAAATATAATGAAGTGTTGAGTAATAAGGGTCATATTCCTATTTATTGTCTCCCTGGTCACTAAAAGTCACAGAATGAACTTTCTTGTAAACCCCACCCCCTCAGAAGCAGTCCACGGGACTCAGTACTGAGCCACAGACAAAAGTAAAAGAAGGAACCATCCTACCAGGCTTGTAGAAATAATGTTCCCCTAATTGGGCATTTCCTGGCAGTCCCTTACCAGCTGTGCTAACTTCCACTCTAGTCACTAAGTTCACAGTGACCATCCCAGTTGCCAGAAATGCTTAAGTACTTTAACAGATAATAAGTAGAATAAATAGCACATGTACCCTAAAATTGGCAGTAGAGTTAAAGAAAGAATGAGGAAGCTTAGTTTTTGTATATTGGATAGAAACATCAAGTCCAGCACAGGGATTTCAAACCAGGACCTTCCTAGAGAGACATAACTGTCTTAGAACGTGCTCCTACTGGGACCTTTGTAGCAGATGCAGTGAGAGTCTTGGTTTGCACCTTCAGTCCGAGGAAAACTTTGAGATTATCAGGGCCTGTCCTATGCATCAAATGCAAAATATGGCAAGTGTCTTTGGCCTAAAGAAACACAAAGAAAAGGAGAATTTAGAATCTGTAGGAACCAACCAGAAGGGGTGGCTCCAGCATTGCCCTGGAATAGGGTCCAGCTCTTCAGACCCCTAAACGTATCTGTTGTTGAATACTAATTTTGAGCTGGGAACAGTGTTGAACGTTTTTGATGTATTATCTGATTTAATATTTCACCAATGCCATGGTGTAATTAAGATTTTCATTTTTCAGAGGAAGAAAGTGAAACTGAGGGAGGTGAAGTAACTTGTCCACAATAGCATGTACAGCTATGGGGAGAGCAGTGTTTCCAATCCAGTCTGTCTGGCTCCAAAGACCACCCCCACAAAACCACACCTCAGAGGTGGAGAATACATGCTGGCTCCCACTGCTGGGTCTGAAGATGGCCTGATGCAGACCCTGTTACTCACCTAGCCTCAGGGTACCCTAAGCTGAACCCCAGAGCACGCCCTGAGAGCACCTGTCCTAGGTATAAGGATACGCTATGTTGGAGACCTAAACCTGGCCCCAAAACATCACGCTGTGGCTGATGCTAGCATGCAAAAGCAATAAGGATCATGCACACAGCTTTAGAATTTATATTTACTTATAGCTTTCATAAACTACAATATATACCAATATTCCATTCATCATTTTATGGATACTCATATTTTTCACATCAATATGGATAGTCTGCTGAAACACTGGTCACTACAGCTGTTAGCTTATGGTTCCACATGATCCCCAACTGACAGATATTACTTATGTTCTTCCCTGGACTAATTCCATTATCAATTAAAGGACTGTGTCTTTAGCAGCATGGCTCATTCACAGGCATTCCCTGGTCTGGCTATTTGGAAAGCTTTACCTTTTAGTGGGCAAGTTGAAAGTGTACATGCAAATCTTTGCTCTCCTTTTATTTCTGAATATTCTCTGCTATACCTGGCCAACAATGGCTCCACAGGTTTCAGTTGCTCTGAGAGGAATAAAATGTACTCTGGGTTGAGCACACACCTTGAACTTGATGAAGAAAGATATCAACAAAGAGAGGAAAACAAAAGAATTTGCACGTAACCTTTTTTGGACCTTATTTTGGAAGACAGGGAGTCTGGAATCTTTGAAGAGTTTCAGAGTTCAAAAATTGGCAACATTTTGAATAATGATTTTTAAAATAAGAACATCTCTAGATATTTCTTCAACCCAAAAAACACATTTCTGCAGAAAAATAAAGGGACTCTGTAATGGAATAAGGAATAATAACAATACGGGCAACAGCAACCACCACCACAAACCCTGTTAGGTGTAAGGACTGATTGCAGTAAATTAGGTGACACTAAGATATGAAACACATATGAATTAGGTATTAATCCAACAGGACACTGGGTGAGTGTCTAACCAGAGAAACAGAACACATTCCAAGTATGTCAAACGCAGGGGATTTAATATAGGGAATGAGTGACATGGAGGATGGATGAACTGAAACATCAGACAAGGGTCAGTGCAGCAGCTCAGACACGTATAACTGTAGGTAGCTGCTACCACTCCTAGAGCCATAAGGCCTAAGGAGGAGGTGCCCACAGAAGGGGGGCTGTGCAGCGTGAGTCAGACCTCTGCGGAGGCAGAGCCGCTGCTGGAGGTGCTGCCCAAAGCAGAGAAAAAGGGAGGGAACTCCTGGCTTCCCCTCAGATCCCATCCACCAATTTGCTGCCAGCACCACCCATTGGTGGAACCTCCCCAACAACTAGAAGGTGGGAACCCTGGGAAATAGCATCCCCTGCAATCCAGGGAAAAACAGGGAAAGACAAGGAAAGGACCCGAGAAGAAACAGGGAATGGCCAGCACAGAACCTGATGGTTTTCTTCACTCACCAGGAAATAGATTTAATGAATTTTCACTCAGAAAAAATGAAATAGCATTTTTCAAAAGTAACCAATTAAAATTTTTAGGTGTAAAAATGTTTATGTTGTAATAGTTGGTATTTAACTTAGTAACAACAGTAATACAGTCATGCACTGCACAATGATGTTTTAGTCAAGGATGGGCCACATATACACCCTATATGCATAGGGTAGTCCCATAATAAGATTGTAATGGCGCTTAAAAGTTCCTGTCGCCTAGTGATGGTGTAGTCACTGTGATTGTGGTGATGCTGGTGTAAATGAACCTACTGTGCCACCAGTCCTATAAAAATATGGTACCTACAACTATGCATAGTATATAATACTTGATAATAAGAAAAAACTATGTGAATAGTTTATGTATTTTTCATACTATACTTTTTATCGTTAGAGTGTAATCCTTCTACTTATTAAAAAAAATTAACTGTAAGACAGCCTCAGGCAGGCCCGTCAGGAGGTATTCCAGCAGAAAGCACTGTTAGCATAGCAGGTGACAGCTCCATGCCTGTTTTTGCCCCTGAAGACCATCCAGCGGGACAAGGTGTAGGGGTGGAAGACAGTGATATTGATGATCCTGACTGCGTGCACACTTGGCTAATGTGTGTTTTTGTGTCTTAGTAACAAAAAAGTTTAAAAAGTAAAAAAAAAAAAAAAAAAAATTAAGAATCTTAAAAATAAAAAAAGCTTATAGAATAAGAATATAAAGAAAGAAAATATTTTTGTACAGCTGTACAATGTGTTTGTGCTTTAAGCTAAGTACTGTTACAAAAGAGTCAAACAGTTTAAAACAATTAAAAAGTTTATAAAGTTAAAAAGTTATGGTAAGCTAAGGTCAATGTATTATGGAAGAAAGAAAAACATATTCTTATAAGTTTAGTGCAGCCTAAGCATAGAGCATCTATAAAGTCTACAGTAGTTAGTGCACAGCAATGTCCGAGCTAGGCCTTCACGTTCACTTGCTGCTCACTTGCCAAATCACCCAGAGCAACGAGGCCTGCAAGCTCCGTTCATCGGTGAGTGCCCTGTCCAGGTGTGCCACTTTCATCTTTCACACCACATTTTTACTGTGCCTTGTCCATATTTAGATCTGTTTAGATACATGAATTCTTCCCATTGTGTTACAGTTGCCTGCAGCATTCAGGACAGTGACAGGCTGTGCAGGCTTGTGGCCGAGGAGCAGGGGGCTGTACCACGTAAGTTAGGTGTGGCAGGCTGCGCCATTTCAGTTCGTGTAAGTAAACTCTGTGATGTTCACAGCACTACACATTCTTAGAACATATTATTTACTCTCAGAAAGAAAAAGGAATTTATTTCCCAAACACATGTCCTGCATGAAGTCCCTGGTCACCCAATCTTCCAGAATTTTTCTCTGTGCCCCGCGTCTCTCCCAGGCTCATAGAATAACATCTTTCTGAAGGACATCATCAATGGAAACGCTTTTATTAACTTATTTTCTCCAAAGGTGAAAGGGATTATCATAACTAACACTTACTGGCTTTATGAGTGGTTAAAAATAAAAATAATTAGCGATCAGTAAATCTCAAGTTTATTTTTAATGATCAAGTAGCATTCGATGCAAAATCAACTGCCTTGTTAGCTTTTAGTGAAATCCTTTTAAAAGGCACAACGGAAAGTACATCAGAACAAAATCTTTAATGTGAATTTCCTGGGACCCTGTGTCTACTCAGCATTTCCCTTCATCCCGATCGTGCGGGGTCACCTGCTGCTGCAGCAGCGAGTCCTTCATGCCTTTGATCACTACACTGATGGGGCTGTTAGAACACTTGATATTTATAATCAGAGAGCTGCATGCAGGTTATTGTTACATATTCAGAATGTGCTTTTCCTTTCAACGAGAAAGAGAATTATTCCCCTGATAACAATAGGAGTGATGGAAGTATTCAGTGGAAAAAGTGAGGTTCCAGTAGGACCACCTTGAATTTAAGTGCCCGGGACAGCATCCTTCTTTGCCCAGAATGATGGACAGAGGCTGGTATCTACTGAAGAGGAAAATGAAATGAGATCACACGAAATGAAGGCAAACTTTTATCTACTACAGAGAAAGAACCTCCTGGGAAAATATGGGCCTGCTAGGAAATAGTACTGGGTATCAAAGGTGATTTATGTTTCCTGTAGTCAGTTCTGAGCTAATTCCCAGAATGGCATGAAGGGATGCCAATTTGAACAGAAGACAAACTGTGCTCTCTGTCCATTTGAAATCACATCACCTACAAGAGTAATACAAATGGCTTGGGTTTTTTATAGTCACTTACTTCTAAGGAGGTCCAAGGGCTTCCTACCCATGATCTCATTTACTAGCACACTGTGAACTCTGTTCTCCCACGTGCAAGAGAAGTGCAACTTCCCTGGGTAGAAGAGAGAGGAACTTCCTCCACTCCCCTCTCTACTTAACCCTCTCTGGACAAGAAAAGAGAAAAAAATGCCGGCTGTGCCCAAACTGGTATCATAAAAAATAGCAGGGTCTTTCAAATCAGAAGACACATACTCAGATTTGGGTTTGCTCTGCCACGTTCATCTGGGTAAACTTGGCCAAGTCATTTAATCTTTCTGAGTCTTAGTGTCTATGTCTATAAAATGGGTACAGCGACTCTGACCTTGAGAGACTGTTACATGAAATAGAATTAATGTAGCTAAAATGCCTTGAACAGTGTTTGGCATCTACTTGATGCTTAATAAATAGTATCATTTGTTTTTATTATATATTTAGTTGACCCTAAGCCCAACACCAGGGCAGTTTCCCTTCTCCCATTACTACTCTGCCATTTCCTCTCTGTTGGGCTCACATTGGTGTGACTTTAGAGAAATGACAGAGCAGAGGGACCTGCGTAGGAGAAGCCCAGGCTAGGAGTTTTCTTACCCTAATCAGAAATATACCCAGGTGGCAGGTCCCTCCTCTCCACCTCTCTGCTCTTACATTGAGAAAGGCTGCATTCACCCTCTAAAAGTCAGTAATCCCAGGCCCAGAGCTGTCAGAGAGATATGAGAATCTCCAGAAAATGAAAAGAAAAGAAAAAAAATCAATCTTTAAAAACTCATTAATACTAGGGATCTAGAACTTAATGAAATTGGTCTGGCTTGCTAAATAGATCTCAGACCTACTAACGTCTTAGCTGTCTCCCTTCATCAGTCCCTGCTGTATCCATGGCACTGTCCTAGACCCTGGGAGCCAAGGCCCTCCCCTGGAGAACCTCATGGTACACTAGGGAAAATAGTATTTCTGCACATAGGTGAAATGCAGTGAGAAGTAGACACATGGGTCTATAGGACTACCACTTTTCTTCCTTTCAAAACCAACCCCAGCTTGCTGTAAAATTGAGCTGGGGGAGGGGAGCAGTGGTATTTAGAGCCCTGATTCGTCATTCAACATTTCAAAATTATGTCCTCAGATTTTTTGAAGAAGAGTGACTGTTAGCTTTGGAAGAAAAATCACACATAAATCATCATTGTTGCGTTCTCGTTTTTCCCCATACTCCTTCTTGGCATTACAAATTCGTTCTCACATTACTTACTAAAGTAGTCTGAACTTTATAAACAAAATACAACTTAATTATCCCTTTCTAAAGTGGTTTCCACAGTTTAAGGAGTCTTTGAATGAAAGTGTATTTTCACAGCTATATGTTCACATAGAAAAATAGCTATTATTATCATCAGAAGTTTCATGGGATTTTTTTTGGTGCCAAATATATTTACTTTCTAGAGAACAAAAATAAAAACCTCGTTGTGTTTATGGGCCTTCACTGCTGGTGCAAATCCACTTATGAATAATGTGTTCCCAATAGACACGGCCCCCTCCAGCAGTCATTTGGGAGCGTTCCCTGAGCACTGCTAGGAAATTTCAGAATAAGCTCAACATCAAGAGCCCCCAACCCTCCTTCTCTCTTTGGATGCCACTCTGCAGGATCCACCCTGACACCTTCTACGCAGACTGCATGAAAGGGATGTCTTGTCTGCTTTGGCTGGTTATCATTCTCGTTTCAGAACGATTTCAGAAAAGACCATAAGCTTGTGACAGAGTGAATTTGTGATCTTATCCAATCATCTGGGCTGTTTGCAAAACTTCAGTAGGTGGCAGCGTTTTGTTGATAAATGTTTTGTTAGCCAAGTGATCTCATTTAGTGCAACTGTTGCAATATTAATAAACTGAACTTATGATCGTGTTTGCCAGGACTGAAAATATTGCCATTTTATCCAGCGGGTGCTCTTATTTGAACTGACAGCAACATTCATTGTATTGGAGAGCGGGGTGGGTGTTTGTGTGATTGTGTGTGTGCTGTTACGGGAGAAAGTGGCGGAGGCAGAGGAAGGGCTTGGGAAGGGAGACCGGAGATGAGAAAGAGGAGATAGTGGAACTAGGATAAGATGCCATGCCCACTACCTGGCTGATTCTAACAAAACCCTGGGCTGGCTCAAATGTTCACTCCTTCCCTAGGCGTCCTGTGTGGCCCAGAACAACCTAAAGGTGATCCCTGGGTCCTAAGGAAACTGGGTGGGAGTTGTTGGCTCAGCTGGCAGCTCAGACCCTTTGCAGCAAACATGGGAAGGTGCACAGAGGTTAAGCCCCCTAACACCCACTTTATGGGGCCAAGTTAGAATGTTCCAAATGTGTCCCCAAGCTCCCCAGGGCTGGGACCGACAATGTTCCATTACCTTTCCAAATTAAAATAAGTTCTTCCAGGCTGAAGGACAGCTCTAGAAGGGCCTCCAGAAAGAAGGAGACAGCAAACCCTTTGCCAAAAGCTCCAGCCTGTCACTCAAGTCTCTTAGAATCTGACCACATCAATCTCTGTCACCTTACTTTTCCTCATTCTTCTATGCAAACCCTCCTTTAAGCATTGTGAAGCCCTGGCTGGGAAACAGAGAATTGGGCCCTCTCATACTCAGAGGACTCAAGGAACACAGCCACACTCAAAATTTTTCAGAGTTGCCCAGGCCAGCATTTCTGGGGGGTTTCTTGTGGCAATAATGGACATTATCTGCTTTGGCTGGTTACTATTCCTGATTCCAGAACCTTGCTGCTGCTGTTCCCTTGGTCCGCTTGAGATGCCCCTTATTCCATCACCCTGACCCATGAGCAAGACAGATTTCATGAGTAGACTCAAGTCCTTACTCAGAGACAAAGGCTTCTCTGATCATCCAGCTGGAATGAATGTCTTTCCTTTGTGAATACCAACTGCGATTATTGCTATGCCAACTGCATGGCCTTTATTGCCTTGTAACAGTAGGGTAACTTGTCATTGCTGCAACTGGACTGCACTTTCTGAAAGTCAGGGGACCATGTCCTGTATGTGCCCATAGGTACTCAATTAAAACTTAGCGAGTGCATCATTGGCTTCGCTTTCCATTTACACCTTTGACACCACTTCTTGTTGCCTTGTATTAAAACTATAAAAATACCACATGCACAATGTCTGATTTCCTCTCCAGACTATAAGCTCCTTGCATGGGAAAGCCTATCTTAGTTATCTTTCTGTATCCCTAACACCTAGCACAACGGCTTAAAAAAATATCTTTTGATTTCATTGATGCCTTTATATTCAAATTGACATGCTAGTCAGTCTCACTGTTATCTGTGAAGGACTCTTTCAATTCTCTTTGTAAAGTCTTTCCCCTGAGATACCATGGTTAAATTCCTTACCAAGAAAAGATACACAAATACCATTTCAGCCATTGTAGCACAAGACATAGGCCTGTGAACAGCTCCTGTAACTGTCTGAACAGGTAAAACATTATTGATTCCCTTTGCCTCCAAGTCAGCATAAAGCCTTTTTGTTGACACCAATCAGTAATCTTTCTTATTTCTACTTATGATATCTTGTTAAGGCAAAAAGATGACCATTTATATGAAGAAGATCATCTTTTCCTCCCTTTCCAAGTCGTCTTATTAAAATCAATTGAAAATTTTAGAAGATACTTTAACTGGTAACAGCATATATTATATAGTCTCATGTGACCCCAAAGAACACATCATCTTCCCTAAGAGTACTCCAAGTTACTACTTGGCATAAATTAGAACTGAAGCCCATTTTCCTTGCCTAATGCATGTTGCCCAATGTGAAATGCTATACTAACCCTGGTTTATTAGTCAGTTCATCACGTCAGAATGAGTTAGGGAAATTTAAGAGTGCATGACATCCCACGTATAGCAAGCATCATCATTATGTCCAAATACTTGCTGAGAACCCACAGTGAGCACAGGACATGTATGCTAAATAAAGATTTTACATAGAGTTGGAAAAGATAGCATGGTTTGGAGAAAGGATTTGGACAAAAAAGTATTTGACCAACATATATTTATAAAACAAATATTATTTCTCTTAGACATATAGTATGAGGCAGGAAGGAAAAGCAGGGAGCTCTGGTCCTCCAAGTACATCTGAGATCTGTTGTGAAATACTTTATAAAACCCCATCAGAAGCTTGGAGTGGGAAGACAACTATCCTTCAACTTCTGTTCCATAATTTAAGGATTGTGTTCCTTCATATATTATAGTTCAAATGATTGCCTTTCTTCCACCCTATCCTCTCCCAGCCAACACCCATGTGCACACGCACACACATACACACTGTGATATCTTTGGATCCCTGGAGGCTTCTTACTATAAGAACTATAGGTTCATGATAAAGCTAGGAGTAGAGCTGTGCTCTCACAATGATGCCCCTGTCATGCATCCTATAGCAACAAAACCGTGTGGGCACTCTCACCCCAGAGAGAGCCACAATCACACTCATTTGAGACTAAGTCATCATTGTTGTTTCAAATGTCTACACTAGCCAAAAAAAATCATGCTCATTCATTTTACTTCAAACTTCCAAGCCATACCTCTCTGGAAACTTTGCATCCAAGTTGCCTTCATAGTGATCATTGGTGTAGTCAAGTCCCGTCAGATAACTGGCTATCACATTCAACGAACAGTCCATTGCTCCACTTGTCCATGCTTCAGGCCACACAAATCCCAACTTGTTAAAGCCATTAAATAGCTACACTGTTGGACTGAAGAAAAAACACATCACAGAAAATGTTAATCCCTTCACTATGATGACATAAATGAACTACATAATTACTGGAGACCAAGCAGCAGTGTTTTCCATAACTTGTTCCCATAAGATTTTCTCCCTCATGTTGTCATCTCCCATGTAGGGGCACCATTATTACTGGGGAATTAAAGTTATTATGTAAGGGATAGTATACTATTCTCCTACTATTTCACATTTAACAATAATCAGCCTCATGGAAGGTGTAGATTTACATGGCCAACCTGACATGAGTGGGTACGGGATATGTTAGAAGTAGAAATCTCAATTTTAAGGTGTAGTCTTATGACATGGCATGACATGGAAAGGAGGGGAAGGAGGGACGGGCCCGATTACCAATTTGAAGATTCTCACTATTTCCCTGATTAGTAATGAAATCTGACATTTTGGCTAGTTCTCTCAAGGTGGCATTATTTAAATCACTCATTATTACAGCATTGGCAATCAAATGAAATTAATTTCATATCAGTATGGTCCATTTGTCTGGCATAAAGTGACACTGTAAAATTCATCACAAGAACCACTTTCACTTCACAATTGAAAGAAGTTGTGCAGTTGTCTCGAGTCCAAGAAACCAGCTGAGACACGTGCCAGAAGCAGCAGTGGGCAGGAGAAAAAAATCTCAGTACCAGCTCCCTTCCTATTCCAAATTAGATGGCTTTATGTAAGTCACTTTTCTCCTCCGGGCTTCTGTTGTCTTACTGGCAAGATGAGGCCAGACCTTTGCTGAAGGCCTTCCAGTTTTAACGTTCTCTGACACTATTAGCACTCCATGATACTGACACAGGAAGTCACAAAAGTTATGGTTAATCACTAAAGCCTACAAAAATTATTAGACTCTTTTCCAAACAGATATGGAGCCAAAGGTGACCAGGTGATCAGAGTGCTGCCTGAGTTACGCCCACAATGACTCAAGTTGTCTAGGTGATAGTGGTGAAGAAAAACTCAGGACTTTTGACGACGAAAGTTTATAGAAGGGTGTGTCTGCACGTGTGTGTAGCACCAGCTCTGGAGATGATGTTGAGATGAGCAAATCTTGACTTTGGTCCACCACTTCTTCCTCACTTCAGCCCTCTTTCAGGTTTTCAGGATCTTTAGTGCTCGAATGTGTTTGGGGCAGGGTGAAATTTCCCTATGATGTTTTCCTGCCTTAATCTCTCACCTGCTGACTATTTTCACTTCAAATTCATGATCACTGATGTTCAGGAGGCCCTGACTGCTGCCTGAGAATCATTCTAGATGCCCCTAATTTATTGATACCCTTCTTCTCTAGACAATTATTTCTTATCACCCCAAGGCTCTAACACTTCCTCCCTCAGTTTTACGCTCATGTGATAACTTTCTCTCCTACACCAGTGGAAAATGGAAGCTGTTAGTTGGGTAACAACTTCAACAAGTTCTTACCGCCATATGTTGCCACCCAGCAGCAGCGGTGCCCATGGACCCAGCTTCCTTTCCTCATAACATGGAGGAATGAAGAGCTCTGAGCTAAGACCAATACCTCCATTTGCTTACCGGATCTCAACCCTTCTCACCTACGCAAAGGCATTTCTCTAGCAATTCTCCCATTTCTCACCTGCTTCTTCCAGTTTTTACTGTCTTTCATGGGTTATTGACATTAACACACAAAGATACATAAAAATAAAGAAAACTCCCAAAACCGCAGTTTCCTCTCTATCTACTATTTCTTTGCTCTCCATGCAGTAAAACTCCTTGAAAGAGGTATCTATACTTACTGTCTCCAATGTCTCTTCTTTCATTCTCTCTTAAAAATCACACTAATTAGGCCTTTACCTATACCTCTGCAACCACTCAAGTTGCTTTTGTCAAGGCCAACAAAGACTTCCACATCATTAAATACAATCATTAATTCTCTGTATTCATCTTACCTAATCCTTCAGCACCATCTCCTCGTTCTTGCAACAATGTCTTTACTGAGTTTCCATGACACAAACTGTCTTGGTTTTTCTAATGTCCACTGTCCTTTGCTTTTTCTCCCACATCTCTCCAACCATTTCTTCAACCTTTTATTTTTGTTGTGCTCCAAGGCTCAGTCCTTGAATTTCTTCTTATCTACACCTTTACTTTAAATACTAAATACATACACTAATGACCTCCAACTTTTTATCACCAGCTGAGATATCTCCCCTTAACTCCAGACTGAAATATTCAATTGCCTATTACTATTTGGATATCTAGCAGAACCACATATTTAGCATATCCAAAGGGAAATCTCTGATGTTCCTGCTTAAATCTGCACCATCTCAGTAAGGGCCACTTCATCCTTTCAAACATTTAGACAAAAATCATGGAGTTATCCTTGATGATTCGCTTTCTGTCACCCCCCACATAAAATTGGTCAACAAATCCTACTGGCTTTATCTTCCAGATGTACGAAGAATAAAATTACTTCTCACTCCCTCCACCACAACCACCCTGGTCTGAGTTAATATCATGTCTTAACTGAGTGACCGCAATCACCACAATCAGAGACTGGCTTTTCTGCCTCCATCTTTGCTTTCTACAGACTACAGACAATACAGCAACCAGTGTGATCCTACCATAAGGAACTCAGGTGAGGTCATTCCTCTGCTTAAAATCCTGCAATGAGGTCTCATCTCTCTCAGATTAGAAACCAAAATCCTCTCTGTGGCCTGCCAGTAACTGAGTAATCTCCCCCTTCATCATGAATTCACTGATCTCATCTTCTAGTATCTCCTCCCCATTTCTCACCCAGCTCCACTGTCTGCCTTCCTGACCACGCCCAGCATGCTGCTGCCTGCAGGGCTGTGTCAGCTCTTCCCTTTGCCCGGAGCTCTCTGTTCATGGCTTGCTCCTACGTATCTGCTCAACTGTCACCTTCTCAGTGAAGGCTACATGGCCTCCTACTAATAATCTATAATTACAATCCACCCATTTGCTCTATTGCTCTCCCCTGATTATTTTTCCCATAGCAATAGTAAACTTCTAATATACTATTTATATAATAAAATGTAAGCTTTGCAGAGACTTTGAGTCTTTGTTTTGTTGACTGCTATATTCCCAGCAACTAGAAAAGTTCCTGGCACATAACAGGCACTCAATGTCATTGAATGACTGAATCCCTTCAATTCCCCAATAATATTCAGGTGTTACAGTTTTTGATGATCTGCCCTAATATAAACTGAGGGGAGTAGAGGCTTGAAGGGACTAATTTTTTTATCTGAGTTCCTTATGTATAGTGTTTGAGGTTTTATTTCATTTTGTATAGTGAAAAGGCCTTATATTTAAAGCCACATGAGACTGGCATCAAATTCTGGTCATGTCGCTTGTCACCTAAATTGTCCTCAGAAAAGTTTTTGAGCCAATTATGAAATTGATGTAATGAGGGAACCTGAGAGAATGATACGCTTTGATTAATATAAAGCATGTAGCACCGTGGCAGGCACAGACTAACTGCTCAGTAAAAGTCATGTCGAATGTTTAAATTACATGAAGCAATCAGCTCTGCCAAGGCTCATACGAGGTTCCCTACATCACCCCTCTCTCCCCAAGAGAACACTTTGCTGCAAAGGACAACATCTTAGGGAGAAATTTCTAGCATCAGCAGCAATGAGGGGGATTTTCACTGGTGTTGAAAGGAAAGGCAAAGGAGAGAGACAGGTTGGGAGAACACCCTCCCAACACTCCTCACACTTCCTGGAAAACCCATGCTCATTAGAACCCTGGGTCTCCAGGTACCTTAATAGAGGGAGAGACTGATTCGAGAGCCCATCCGTGACTTCTGTAGCACAGAGAAGGGCTGTCTTCCACGATGAACATCCTACCAGCATGTCCCCCACAGAGATAAATGCTGAAGGGAGGGACGGCAGGCATGCTGGGGAAGGGGAGAGTTTAGAGAGAGAGAAGAAACAAAAACTAGAAATCATTTCAGGTGTAATAATTCCCATATTAACAACTGATTGGCTAATACGTACACCAAGTGGAATGTTAAATAAGAAATTTCAAATACTGTAAACATAAGAAAAACGAGAATATTCGACCCTAACAGTTGGGATTCATGGGCAGGCAGCAGTTGGCATACATAGACTTCTATTCCCCAGCCCACACAAGTGGAGAGACACTTGTTCCCAACATCCCCCTTCCGTTAATAAGCCAATAAATATTGATTCTGACCTGGTTGCCACTTGTTCTCCTAACATCTTCTTTCATTCCAAGGCTTCTCGAAACTATAAAAAGCTAATTTCCAGATTCCCAGTCTGGCCAGAAGGACTCAGTTTTTCAATCAGATCTCCCGGAGGCCTGAGAGCAATCATTATGAATGAGAAAAGGTGTTTCGTCTTCTTCCCGGCTTGCTCGCAGGCAGAAGAAGCAGGGCTGGTTACCTGCCGAGGCAAGACTGAAATGAAAACACTTGTACCTGCTACTCATGGTGGAAGGGTCACAGAAGATGTGTGGACAACAGCCTGGCGTCTAAATGGAGGGTCAGCTGTCACTGACTGCCGCTTTCAGACCAAACTTATGATCAAAAAGTTAAAAGGGATCCTAATTTCTCACTGCCAGGCAATTTATCCCAGGCAATACAATTCTAAAGAATATGATTTTGAACAACACACATGATGATTAAATTTGAGTTTTAGAAAAACCTATGATGAGAAGGGGAAACTTGACCTACATTTTGAAGCAAAATTTTCATTTCTCAGGGTTCCTCAGTAACAGGTAGGAATGCATTGAGAACCTACTATATGCTTCCCAGTAGAAGTAAGTCATCTGGGCAATGGAAGAGAATCGTAAGACCCAGTTCCCCAACTCGAAAAGATTTCACTAATTGAAAAGACAGAGAAGCACGTACACTTGAAGTTTGGGTTCTTAACATTTTGGGGGCATGGAGCTCTTAGAGAATCCAGTGACAGTTACAAAGAACTGTTTCAGAAAAATTCAAATAGGCACACACTGCTACATTTTAGAGATTTCACATAGCTCATGGGCCCTCTGGCCCCAGAGGAGGTGGAACTTCCCACCACACTTTCCCGCAGTGCCCTTACTTCCTCTTTGGAAACACACATCACATGTTCAAAGTGTATATTTCCCATTTTGTCACCAGCACCTACGAAAGTCCTGTCACATAATAAATACTGTTGAATAAATAACTGAATCGATGAGCATGCACTTCCAGGAGAGCTCTCCTGCCCTGCAGAGCACAAGCAGAGTGTTGGTGCCCAGTAGTCCAGCTCCACTTGGGGTATAACAGATTATAGCAACACGAAGTCCTCGCAGACAAGAGTGTTAGCCAAGGCGTCATGAGAGGATTTGAGCTGGAACTTGACAAATAGATAGGGTTTATATAGGAACAGCAAGGAAACGAATAAATGATATCACCAAATCATGACCTAAGAATGAAGCCCTCTTACCTATGGGAGAATGAACTCATGCCCTGAACTTAAGGATCAAGGTATCAGTTGTTCTCTGGCTATGTTGAAAAGGAGGCCTTTTTAAAAGAGGATATCTGGGGTGCCTGGAGTCAGTGAAAGCCACAAAGGCTGGACTTGGAAAGCAGGCAGGAACCAAGGGAATCCCGGCCTCTGGACACCTTGGACCACAGACAAGGCTGCACCACTGCTATGGCGAATCTCTCCTCCCATTGTGCTTTGCATTGTGTGACCAGAACTCAAATTCTGGGGAGACAACACTGCTAGGATGAACTCAGGTTCCATGTCTGCCCCAGGTGTACCAGATACATGTAAACAAAGGCTTTGACCCCACTGCTTCTGTAGTCACACGTGGCAGTGAGAGGTAGGATAAAAGGAGGCACTAAGAGTTGCTCTCCTGCAAACTCATTGATCCATTCATTTATTCAGCTGGAAGTCAGGGGCTAATAGGCAGCAGAGGCACAGAGATGGATATTAGAAGCCAAAACCACCAGGTGTGGTGGCACACACCTGTAATCCCAGCAACTCAGGAGGCTGAGGCAAGAGGATCACTTAAGCCTCAGAGTTTGAGGCTGCAGTGAGGTGGGATGGTGCCACTGCACCCAGCCTGGCTGACAGAGCAAGGCAGAAAGAAAGAAAGAAAAGAAAGAAAGAAAGAAAGAAAGAAAGAAAGAAAGAAAGAAAGAAAGAAAGAAAGAAAGAAAGCGAGCGCGAGAAAGGTAGAAAGGAAAGAAGGAAGGAAGGAAGGAAGGAAGGAAGGAAGGAAG
>CM052441.1:8597842-8661265 GCA_028533085.1 Varecia variegata | reverse complement strand
GAGACCTGTCATCTTGGACTTCCAGCGTCCAGAACTGAGAGAAAATACATTTTGGTTGTGGGAATAACGCAGCGCGTGGTACTTTGCTATGGCAGCCTTAGCAGGCAAATGCAGCAGACAGACGGCCGGAACAGAAACTGGCCAAGGGCAGCCGTTTTGTCTCACTTGTCCGCAGCTGTATCCTGGCAACCTGCACAGGCCCTGGCGGTAGCAGGTTCCCACTACGCACGTACTGAATGGATGAATGAGTGAGTGAATGAATGAGTGAATGCAGCGAGCGTCCTGAGCCCGCGTTTCCTCATCTGTGAAGACAGAACCACGATCATCCTACTGCACCGGGTCCTGGTCAGCATCCGAGAGAGCACACGAGTGTGTGTTTCTTGCACCCACAAAGGACCACACCATATGTAATCTTCACTACTGCCCCACCACTGGCGTCGCGCAGCGTGTGGATCGTGAATTTTCCAAATCTCAGATTCACCATAAAATGAATGTAAGAGAACGGCTTGTCTCAGAGATGCTATGGGGAAAATATGAATTATCAGTTATTATCTAGGCAGAATGTACGAGTGTTTGGATACAGGCGTTTTAGAACCCTCATCATTGCTTTGTGTATTCCGAGGCTGCAAAGACACAGAGGTCAGGACACAGAGTCGTCATCACACCTCAAAGCAGGTGCAAGTGCTTCTTGAAACGAGCATCTGAATAAACAATTATGGGCCACAGGCAATGGGAAATCTCCATAAAATAGGGGGCATTTTCACAAATGTTACTGTGCTTGTTGTACCCACGTGTATTGTGGTATAACTCCTGTAATAATGCAAAATTGCCCTCTGTTTCATAGGTAATGCTACCCAGTTATGCTAAGGGGAAAGAAATATCAAATTTTCAAGCTAGGCATTTTTTTTTAAGCATTCAAAATACGACCACCAGAAATGTGATGACAATTTAATTGCTTCAAAGTCATATTCTGAGATATACAGTTGATAATTTTAAAGCAATTCATCCATGTTCAACCCCTGAATTACTGGCCCTCAATTTCTTGGATTCTGTCATATTTTTGCCACTTAAAATTACTAAGGTTAATTTGATTTTAGGAAAGTGAGTGAGATTTGGAGACAGACATCTTGAGTTTCATTTTGCTTTACACTAGTCCTGATTTCCAGTGATGGGCAAATTGCTTTAAACCCTTGGAGCTTTAGTTTCCTTATCTATGAAAGTTGGCACACGAAGGCCGTCCACACCATTGCAAATGTGGCTTTCGAAGTAGCTGACAACCGGGATGCAAATCCTGGCCCTTTCTCTCACTAGGCGTGAACTGGGACAAACTAATTAATGAACACTTCTAGCTTTGGGGTCCCCATTTGACAAGTTGTCACGCACAATGCACAGTCTGGCATCACACAAAGGCACCCAGGCAAAGAGGCAAGGGAGAGCCGAGATCCTCTGCTTGCCGAGCCGCGGGACCAGAGTGGGGTTTTACCCACTAAGTCGCCGTCTTCTCTCAGCCACGCTCCTAGCCTTGGGAGGCACTCTCCTACTTCACTCAAAGCGCTATGCGGGCTAACTCCAGCCCTATACCTGGCTCATTTTGTACGCTTCCGACTTTGAGGGCTAAATGAGATGTGCGTATGTAAAGTGCCTGCCCATGCTGGCGCACCCTAAGTTAGCTTTGGGGTAGTACACTGCACTTCTCCTGACCAATCACCTCCTTTCCATACTCACTGCCGGTGCCAAAAGTGGTCCAGCTTCTCACCATTTTGCCACAGCAGCTTCTGTGGCTTCCCAGAAGCTTTCCTGCCTCCTCTGTAGCCCTAACTCATTCTAATTCATTGCACAAGTGTGAAGATGATGTGTCATGCCTGCTGGATCGGACCACGCCTTACCCAGATCTCTGAGTGTGCTTACAGGATCTCGTCATGGGCGTCTGCACGGCTCCACCAGCCCAGGCCCTCTGCTCTGCAGCCACTTGACCGACCCAGCCCCCTGCCTCTGTGCCTTTGAACCAGTGCGAGTCCAGAGTGCCTTTCCAGACACTTCCTCTTCCGGAGCAGCGGCTACTCACTCTTCAAGATTCATCTTCCACCACACATCTGTGATGCCTGCCCCACGCCAGCCCTTCGACCCTGCCGACTCCTACCTTAAAGTAAGTTGCCCAAAGCCACACGGTTAGTAAGTGAAGTTCAGATGTGAACCTCAAGCTACCGACTTCAATTTCATCCCTCCTTCCATTGTGCTGTTCTGCTCCTTTTTATACCCCAAACTCGATTCTGATTGGTGTAACAATGCCTCTGATTTCTAGACATGAAGCAGAGCTCAGCTCCGGCTAACTTGAGATGAACCGACTTTCTCTAGAAACCTGGTTTTTAACCTCTAACATCTAACCTATCACACAGTACTAGGACTGGTGACGTTTCTCATTTGTCTCTTCCCCTGACTGCTTGAAGCCTGAGTAGAAAACATCCCATCTGAGAGTACCCCGGGTCTTGGCACGAAGTAGGCGCCCAACAAACGCTGTGAGTCAAAGGAAGGGGGTGCATATGGTGGGGTCAATGAGGAAATAGATAAAAAGGTGTTTTGTTAGCTACAAAGCACTACTAAGGGATCATTTTGTTGCCTTGCATTTTCTTGATTCCACACCCAGGACATCATTCTTCTTCCCCACAGGGCCCACAATTCCGATCCACATGAAGAGAAAATCTTGGAAGTCACCTGTGCACTGAAGAAGTGAAAAGTCACAAATTTCCATAGATTACACTTAATATTAAAGATGTTAAGCTCATTAAGACCAGGGACTATATCTTAAACGTTTTTGCATCTCCACAAGCACCTAAAACAAAATAGGAGCTTCCCAAGTACTGACAGTTGACAGTCTTGTGTAAAGTTGTATATGATTTACACCAGAATTCTAATGTTGTGCTATTTTCCACAACTCCAAAGATCCAGATTCAGATTCAAAGGCCAACTAAAATTAAACAAACAAAACAAAAACAAAAACAGTGTTGTTTGGATAATTTGGTAGCCCAGAGGCCATAAAGGACAGAGAGAGAGAGAACACGATTGCCTTTCAAGGGAAAAAATTGGGAAGCTCTAGACTTTTTAACAAATATGTAGCCCTGACAGCTTTTGCCTTTAAGGGAAAATAATTAAGAAAATTTTAGACTCCCTGCTAACAAGATAATAAATGTTTTGCAAGATTTGGGAGAAACGCCGAGACTGTGACCTGTATCACCAGCCATGGGGAAGGGAGGTTTGGGGTCTTGAGATGTGCACGTGGCCATGAGCAGTGGCCCCCTGAGTGAGTCAGGGGTGCAGTGCTGAGGACCCCACTTGTCAAGGTCAGAAGGCAGGATGTGCAGGAGTGCAGACCACAGCCGGGAGTCTGCCGGCTAAGCCAGTCAAGCAGTCTCTTCCACTGGGACTCCCCAGGAGCCGCTGCCAGCCCCCACGTGGAAGGAAGCACTGGCGTCCATAGGAGGAAGGAAGCTCAGATTTCAATTGTTGTAGCCTTTCTGTGGCCAAGGGAGGACATGTCAAAGATGGTGGGCAGGGTACCCCAGGAGATACACACGGGAGGAGAGGCTCTTAAGACATACAACATTGGGAATCTGGGCTGCTTGAAAAGGCCCTGGGAACCCTATGTCTAAAGAAAGATTGCAAACTCGGGGCCACAGCATACAACCAAGCAGACTGCGCAGTGCTGACACCTAGAGGTAAACATTCACATTGACTGCGCCCTCTGGAATTGTGCAGTGCACAACTTGCATGACTGTACATGATGGCCTTGAGTCATATTTTCCTGGGAGAACTGGCCCCATGTGAGGTGGCAGGCCATCAGAGCTGCTGTGCTGTGTTGGAATGGTGCTTCCCTGCCTAGTCCATTACCTGTGAGTGAATTGCAGGAAAACTAAGTCACTAAGGGTGAGGGTTTTAAGAACCTGCTTTGGCTTAATAACATTCTCAGCTCCAATTTCTCAGAAATGAACTTTCCACTGATAGGAAGCTTTCTTTCCTGCAGGAGCCTGGCCTGACCTAGCAGATAATGTTGATTCTCCTGTCATGACCCAGGACTGGCACCAAGAGCACCCAAGTGGATTTAGTAGGAATGCCAATGTTTGAGTACCAAGAAAATCTGGGAGCCTTTCTCTGAAGAGAACTTGACAACTGTTATGTGATTTCCCCTCACTGCATTCCTACATGGCAAGTCTTTCCATCACCCTGACACAAACAAGGAAGCTGGTGCTACTTAACTCATTTGCTCCAAGCCATACAGCCAAACACAGTGAAGTCCAACCTGAGCCTCACGCTACCTGGCTTCATTTCTAACTTTCTTCCTACGGTGCTAATCTGCTGCCTCCTATAATCAAAGTAGATTCTGATTAGTTTAACAGTGCCTCTGATTTTGATTCATTAATTAGAGCTAAGGCTAAATTGGGTCCAAAGTTTCCATCCAGATATCCATGGTTAATCTACCATCTGCTGGTTAAGAATGTTTAAAGGTAAACAAAAGTATCCACTGTCTCCCAGTCTTCTCACATCTATTTCAGCAACTATTTCATTTGGTCTTTAACCAGTGCTGCATTTGCAGTCCCACCTCAAGACTTCAGAAACGTGCAAGAACATCCTTGAGCTGGAATATTAGCAGACTCGATTGCTTTTCTCCTTGCAGGTCACGGTGACTATCACAGCAGTGATAACGATAGCATTTTTTGACATGCATCCTTTTCAACTGTCAGTATTCAAAATCACTTTAACTTAAGTGGTTGAGGAAAACTCTGAAGAGTTGCCACAGTTTAAATAAAATTTAGTAGGAAAAAATAGTAGAAGAAACCATCTTAATTTAACATACAAAGAGCTATATTTCAGTTCTATCTAATTAGCAGTGTTCAATATTATTAAAATCTGTTGACAAAAAAGTAGCAGATGCTCCATTTTCCTTGATGTTAATTAATGAAGTTTTTACCTCTAAAAAATTTGGAGAAACCGGATCTTTTATAATCAAATCACTTTCGCCTACACAAAATCTACGTCTGGAAAAACATGTAAGTGTGTCAATATTCAAAAAGGATAATTATCCTTTGAGTTCTCTAGAGCTACATTTCTCTTTTTTAGTGTTCCAACTCCAAATAGGCACCAGTTTCCACCGAGATAAATAGGGATAATAATGACATGGTGGAAATTATTAGATATCTTGGGTTAATTCTTTTGTGGCAGGGATGACTCATTGGCAATGCTATAAAATTAAAAGATTCTACTAATCCTAACAAGGTACTCCACCAATTTTCAACCCATAGAGAATAGTTTTTGTGAGTGTTGACTTTCTAGTTTCCTTATCCATGGAAAATTTCAAACATACACAAAAGTAGAACAATATAGTGAAGGTCCAATGACACATTGCCCAGCTGCAACAATTAAACAACTCCTGGGCATTCTTACTTCGTTTATAACTCTGCCCATTTCCCTGTCCTCGTGTTATATCACCTCATGCATAAGTACTGCAGCATGGATCACTAAAGATAAGGGGTCTTAAACACAAGCAAACCAGTCCTGTTACATCTTGTAAAAGTGACATCGATTCCTTAATGTTAGTGTGTAAATTTCTCCGATTATCTCTTCATTTTGAAGAGTTGTTTGGTTTCTTTGACTCAGAAGCCAATTACATTACTAAATGTAATCTATAAACTAGACCCAAATCTTCCATGTTTACAGTAACAAACCTTTGCTTTTTGCTCATGTTACGTGACCACTGACCTGGCTTGGCCAGGCTTGGCTGGGAACAGCCCATGTGTCTCTGGTCCTGGAGGCCTGGCCGAAGGAGCAGCTCCTCTGTAGGGCATGTTGTTCTCCAGGTGCGGGGAGGAGCAGAGAGACAATGCCAAACCACGCAAGCTCGTGGAAGGTTTCCGCTTGAACTCAATGTCCGTCCCTTCTACTCCCATTTCATGACCAGAGCAAGCCAACGACCAAGCCCAAATTCAATCGGCTCCCAAGCCAAGGCCAAAGATTTTTGTTCCACTGCAAGTGGGTGGGGAAAAGGGAGTTTCTGTGACCACTGAAGGTTACGTGACCTCATACATGAAGACAACCCAGAACAAGGATCAAAGCATGCTGGTCATTCACATTGAGTGAGGCCCATTTCCACCCACTCCTCAAACCCCGTCATTTTAAAACTGCAGTATCCAAACTGGAATTCTGAGGTCTAGCCTCCTTCACTCCCCAGCACGTGATGGAGAGGAGCCTAAGTCACATGCCACACCCGGATGGGGCTCAGTACTCCTCCTCCTCACCTCAATTCATCGTTTCTGGAGCTCCAGAGGGTGTTAGTAGATGCTACGAAAATAAAAAGTGGCCTCCATGGAAAACTACTGGACTAAACCAAGGCTAACAGTTTTCTTGGTCATGGATTTATTCAGAGACATTAATATGGTCTATGCATGTAAGTCTCAAAGGTGGGAATAGGCAGTCGGCAGCAATTCTTAAATTTATTTTCTCACGGAATTGTTTTTGGAGCATCTTGAAGAAGTAGCGTCCTGAGGAAAGTTTTTGGGAAACGTTAGCTGGTCTGGATGACGCACCATCTTTCACAGCATCTGACGGTTTCGGAAGTGCCTCCAATTCGAAGCTTGCTGAAGGTGCTGTTAGTGCCACACAGACCTGGCTGCGTCACCCGGGCTGCCTTTCAAAGAACACTGAGGCCTGAGTTTTCCTCAAATTTCAGATGGAGATTTAATTGTCGGGTGTGGGCCCTGGGACACTGTATAAATGTACAGGCATTGTATAAAAGCTTCTCCAGGTTCTTCTAGTGGAGTTCTGGCCTAAAAACTGTCCACTTCTTGTTCATTTGCTGCTTGCTGCACATGTGACTAGCGAGTTGCTTATTTTGTCCTCTCCGGTACTCCCATGTCCACATGGCGGAGGACAGCCTTAGCTATCCTACCTTAGTTTTTGGTCATTAAACCAAATGGACTTAAGCCACCTCAAGGCCTGTGACACTGCTTCCAAATTTGGCTGATCATAGGAATTAACTAGAGCACTTTGAAAAATGCGTATTCCTGGGCCTCAGCTCCAGACATTCTGACCCAGTGGGTTGTGATGGTGGGACACCAGGGAATCAGCATTTTTCCAAAGTTCTCCAGGTGCCTGTGATTAGTCAACTTCAGCCCCCACCAGCCTTCCTGACCCCAGCCTCGCCTTCCTGCCATTACTGGAAGGCAAAATCATTCTAATCCCAGCATGTTCCCGTTCCAGCATGGAAGCATCACAGCTTTGAACCTACAGACTCTTATTTACATAAATCTGAAGTTTTAAAAACTTAAGTAGTATTATCTTTCAAAGGCATGTCAATCAGTGGTAAACATTTGCGACTGGTGCTTCATGGTAACATTATAAAGTTGAAGATGCAATGTTTTGGTAAATTTAAGGGGAAAAATGGCAAAGAAATGACATGATTTTCATCATCTTTTTCTTGCTAATAACTATATAAATACAGTTGACCCGTGAACAAAACGGGTTTGAACTACGCTGGTCCACTTATATGCAGACTTTTTTCAACCAAGCATGGATCAAAAATACAGTATTCCTGGCATTCAAAACCCAAGTATATGGAGAACTGACTTTTTGTATATATGGGTTCCATGGGGCAGTATGTGTGGATTTTGGTGTATGCGGGGATCCTGGAACCAATCCCTGGCATATACCAAGAAACTAATGTAAATGTCAGATTAGTCCTGAATCAGAAGACAGTTGGCTCAGGAAAGCAATTTATTTGGGGAATTTCTATAAATTCCTGTCCCAGAAGGAAGTAAGACACAACACCAATAATTACAGTAGCATAAATAAGAATTATCCAATGGATATGAATCAAGTTGGTAAGAGTATCTAATTTAGACTGGGAGAGGAGGTCAGGAAGGGCTTTCCCAAGCAACTGATATTTGAGATGAGTTCTCAGCATACGCAGGAGGTGGCTTGGTGAGGAGAAGGCTAGCACTATGGGCACCGCATGTGCAAAGGCAAGAAAAGATTATGGCAGAGTTGAGGAAAAGCTGGTAGAACTTAACCATTCTGTGCCTTGATATTTTCACCCATAAAAGGGAATAGCAATGGTACCTGTTAGAGGAGTCGTGAAGATTAAATTACATACTTAGCAGAGAGTGTTTAAAACAAAGCCGGTCAAGTACTAAGCACTCAGTTACCTGTTAGCTAGTGTTATCTGTGGCTTGTTCTCTATGGTATTAGAATGACTGAGGAAGGATGCAAATAAGTAATTCAAACATGGTTTTCATGAAAGTCTCTAATCAGAAACTTCAGAGAATGATATTATTAAAAACAAAAACAAACCATGCGGCATTAAACAGCACTAAACTGCAGGGGCAAGAAGTGACAGTCTGTACTGTTTTTAAAAATTGAACTTCTTTTTTTTCTGCAGAATGCCATGTGTGTGTGAGAGTTCAGATGCGATTCGAGGCACGGAAGTGACATTGGCTGCGCCTCTGATCTCCCCTGCCGGAGGAATGCGAGTTAGTGTTCGTGTGCAGCGGGGCCTCTCCTTCCCGAGTCCGGAGGGGACGGAGGGACGAGGCCAGGGCTATTTGTGCTCAGGCAGCAATTATGCCCTGAAGCCCAGAGCCTGACAGTCGCCGCTCCAGGGCAATCGACAGGCTTCCTGCCGCGGCCGCTGAACGCGCAAAGGTGATGGCACCTGCAGCCAGCGCGCGAACAGGTGGTAATTCTGACTGACACCGTGTCGGCCGCGCAGACAAGGAACCGTGCAACAAAACACGCAGCTAGCTAACAAGGGATCGGTGCAAGGTTTTTCGCTGGCACTGTGTCTCCTGTCTGACACTTCTGAAATTGGAGGGAGGGAGGGGAGGCACGGGATATATCCCTCGGTATTCAGAGGGATAATAGGCCGCAGCTGAAGGGAGGATGCTTAACATTTGTTCCTCTTGCAGCGATTAGATCAGCCACTGTTTTCATGTTGATTTGTCCACAGTGCTCTTTGCCGGCAATTCTTCCTTTTGAAAATGTGTCCTTTGCATTCTTTCTTTGATATAGTGCAGCTTTCACGCACACCCGGCATTTGCAGCAATTTTCAAACTGTTCGTGTATTTCTGGACGTCTCCGTTCAGACTACACACAAAAGAGGTTTGACAGTATGGGCCATTTTTTCCTCCCTCTGCCTTCAAGGTCCCGTGGACATACTTTGTCCCATTCTGAAGATAAGGGAAAGAAACACAGGGGCATGTTCTCCCACCAGTACTTCTGCTGATTCCTGTAAAGTTAGTGGATGTCACCTCAAGGCATGTCAACGGCTGAGTCCGAAAAAAATTAGTTAACAAATTCTATAATACCCCATAAGTGCATTTAAAGATTATCATACCAGAGTCCTTCCCCACACTGGTTTTCCTTTGAAAACATTTTTGTCATCTCATCCCCTGTGCTAGTTTATCTGGCTTGGCCAGTTCTAAGCCCTCCTTCACTCGTTTGTCTCGAAGCTGCGTGACTGGACTCCTGCTTCTATTCCAGGGTCCCCTGCAGCTGAAGACAATGGTTCTCATGTTTTCTTTGAAGAACTAGACTTAATCCCATCTACATGGAAACATGACATCAACAGCTGTTTGGAGGAAGGATGAATGTGTGTTTGGGTGAGACAATAGTTTATTAACCTCCATCATTTTGGAGGGCCTGTCCTGAGAATGATCCATTAAAAATCTACCTGAAATAATTAGCACATGTTTGTCCCAATGATTATGATAGTTGAAATATAATTCAATTCTTTTCTGATTCAATTTGGAACTTTCCATCCTGTGGGTGCATCAGATTATAGTAAAAAAAAAAAAAAAAAGACCTATGTTGACAGCTTTGTGTGGGGTTATGTGGCAAAGGGGTCACACTAGCCCATGGCTGTGAGCAGTTTGTAGATCCATCCCAATGAAACTCCAGTTTCTTACTGTGACCTGTAAGCACCAAATCATTTCTGCAAAACATCCCTTGAATTGTTCTTTTCTTTAGGTTCTCATGGGGTGGTGCTTCTCTGAGGCCCCTCCACCCCCGTTTGTCCTTCCTGTTAGGAAGGTTCCTCCTTTTCCACCCACCAACTCTCAGTACACTTTCACACTCTTTCTTTAGTATTTAGCTTTATTCTCTCTAAATCAACTTCACTGTCTACCTTCTATCACTTGTATAAAGGTAACCTCCAAATTTCCAACTTAAATCTGACATACAAACTGACCTTTAATTGGATATGTTCCCTCTATGTCAGATAAATATTTCCAAAAAGTTCTTCTCGTGTCCCAATTGTCAATCCTACCTGAAATTAGTTCAGTCTGCTGGTTCTACCATTTTCCCATATCCTTTCAAGTTTCAACCATTGGCATCGCCTTTGATTCTTCCTGTTATTTGATTCTTCTTTTCTTACACTTACTGCATCAGGGGTTTGTAGTTCAAAAGGAACTTAGGAAACGAGACCAATACTTCTACAACTGAGAAAACTGCAGCCCAAATAAAGTCAACTGTCAAAGAAAGCCCCACCCTCGCAGACCTGGCAGCAGAACTGAGATTCATCCATCCACACAGAAGCATCTCTATACAGCAAGAGCATGCAAATGATTGGCTTAATTAGGTAGATGTCCTTACATCATTAATGTTAGAGGAGAATTTGAAGCCGGATGAGGGAGAGACCCAAATTCTCCCTGTGTTTTGTTTAATGATTTTGAAGTACATGAAAAGTGGGCCATGAAAAACACTGTAGGTGAGATATTGGAATGCAATTATAATTCTTAGCTTCAAGGAGATAAATCCCAGGCTTAAAACTATTGAGGAGACAAGAGTGACTTGAGACAAAAAGGGTTGAAGTCCCTTGAGTTCTGAAATTCAAACCATATATTAAATACACTAAGTTCCATGCACTCTAAAATCACGAAAGGCCTCAAACATTTTCATTCAGGAGAGCTCATGATCAATCCATCTGAAAGTGTGGAGCAGCAGCGCCTGGTGAGCCGAGGGCCCCCTGCCCCGGCCCCAACAGCCAGAGCTGTCCTTGCTGCCTGTCCCCTCCCTTCAGCTGGGCCGTCAGGCCCACTGGCACCCCGTGCTGTTTCCCTGCGTCCTGTCACACAACATGGCTCACAAGTTCTAAGAAAAGAAACTTTAAAGTGCATAAGTCAAGGATAGAGAAGCTTCTCAGACACAAAATGGACATGATTTGCAACTCAAAGAATCAAATATAAATGATGACCCAGAGGAAATACTCTTTAAAACAGAAAAGTAAGGGAAAAAAGTCTGCCAGTTGTCATCATCTTGTTCGGTACTATCCCCAAACATTTGGAAAAGTGTCTAGATCGTCTGTGGAGAGAAGCCACTGTCTACATTTGCTTAGTACTAATAAGACTTAACGTTTCTATTTTTCTCTAAAAATGAGGACGTTGTATTTAATTAAACGAGAGGGCAAGGGAGAGTAAACTCAGTTTTAGTTGAAGGGACATTTGAATCAAAGTTAAGTCACAAGTCAGACAAGAGGATAACACAGAAAGAGCAGGTCTTGGAATTGCTTGCTTCATCTTCAACTCAATATCTGTCCTTGCTTTGGCAAAACTGAAGTTGGTGGACCAACTATCTGAGTTTCAACCATACCTTCTGCAAAATAGCAATATCTGTCTCCCAGAGTTATAAGGATTAAATCATCTTTTTGAGTGTGTCTGCCTCGCCATTGTAGATCTCTTATTGGTGTTAGCATACCTTCCTTTTTTCCCTTTATCAAGGGAAAAGGTGGTGCCTACTTCAATTGGGACTTTGTCTACTCCAGTGATTTTAAAACTGGCTATACGTTATAACAACTTGGAAAGATTTTTTTAAAACACTATTGCCCATGGCCTACTCCAGGCCAGTTAAATGGCATTCTCTGCAGGGTGGGACCTCAGCACTGGTGTGTTTTGAGAGGTCCCCCTAGTGATTCTGGGGTGTAGCCAAGGTTGAGACCCACTGACAATCTCTCCAAGCCCTTTCTTTGCAATGTGATTTATTAGAACACTTGTTCTCAACTTTCTCATATAGTAGCTTGTAGCCACATGTGGTCGTGAAGTGCTTGGAGTGTGACTAGCCTTAATTGTCACACTCGTGCTATCATCATTAAATATGCTCCAGATTTCAAAGACTGAATGTGAAATATCTCATTAATAATTTTTATATTGACTCTGTTGATAATATTTTAGATATTTTAGGCTAGATAAAATGTATTATTATAATTAATGCCACTTATTCCTTTTTACCTTTTTATGAGGCTACTAGATAACTTAAAATTGTCTGTGCACCTTGTGTTATATTTCTAGCGGATAGCACTGCTCTAGATTAGTGGTTCTTCAAGTGGGCTCCCTAGACTATAAGCATCAGCATCACCTGGGAACTTATTAGAAATACAGATTCCCAGGTGCCACCCCAGACCTACTGAGGGTGGGGCTTAGCATTCTATTTGTAAAAGCCCTCCAGATGATTGTGACATGTTAAATTTGAGACGTGCTGCCCTAGATGACGGTCGAATCATGTACACCTTTTCAACTGAGCTCCTTGTTCTTTTGCAATAGGTCTACAATTTGTTTGGGAACAACACGCGGAGTGGCTCTCTTTACAGACCTTCTGGTGATATTAGAGACAAGGGAATCTTGTACCAAGAGCAGCTTCTTCTTTATGGCTGCAGGGAAAACTTTTTTTGAACTAAAAAATAAAAGATGCACAGTTGTATTTTAAATGAAATATTAGATTCTTGATGTTCTTGAATTTCTGTTCATTTTCTTAATATCATCTAACCAAATTTTTTGTAGAATTTGTTAAATATCAAGAACCTTTGTTTGGGAAACCATTAAAAAATAAAATACATACCGTAAAATTTGTATGACACTAGATATAATCATCAAAAAAGGTGTTCTGTTGTTTCTGTTGTGAAGATGACACCCTCAGTCTGTGACTTACTTGCTCCCTGATCTGTGTATTTATGCTCATGAGCTCTTTCTGGTTTCTCCAGAGCACGTTAAATCACATCTGTCAACCCCTTTGTCATCTCTCTTTCAAAAAGGAAAAAGAAAATGATTCAAGGTCAAGCAGCTCCCTCATCACAAGCAGTTTAACCTAATTTGCTTGAAAGGAGATTTGAATTCTCAAAAATAAGCCTAAATTGGAAGCTAGCAAATTAAACATTGACATTCAGTGAAAGCTAAGCTCTGTGTCCTTCTAAATTGAAAGAACAGGTATTCCGAGCATCTCTGGAAGCCCTCAGGGTCACAGGCGGCCACCAGGCATTAAGGACCAGATGCTCTGCCGTGGGTCGAGGAGACTGTCCCTCGGGCATGCTGGCAGGAAGGGAAGCAGCTGGATCTGACTACTGAGGGAGGTGAAGACCACAGCAGACCCAAAATGAAATTCCAGCAAGTGAAGGGAGACTGAAGATAAAACTCACTAATCCATAATTTTGCTAGATCATATTGCCTGGAATGTTTTCCCATGCAAATTAATGATCTGAGAACAATAAATTTGTAGTTTCGGTTCAGTATCATAAGCAAGACATAAATGTGGCAGGAAGCAATGGAATAGCAAGGAGTCCCCATTCATTGCCCTGCCTAGCAAAATCTATGGGAGTTGAGACCACAAAAAGACAAAAGGTCCTAAAAATTCAGCCACACAGAAGCAAAAAAACATCTCACCTCAGTCAGATGAAAATGAGAATATCAACTACACTAAGTATAAAACACCATTAACATTGCTTCAGTTCTTCCAAAGATTCTTTTAGAATATTAACTAAGCAATGTAGAGTAAGAGTTAAAACTCAGGCACCTGAATCAGCCTGTCCCAGGTCGGAAACCCATTTCTGCAACATACAAGCTGTAGGACCTTTAGGAAGTTAACTTCTCAGAGTGTCAGTTTCTTCCCTTGTCAAACAATCTTTCCACCATGCATTCCATAGAGCTGTTAATAGAATTAAAAGAAATTATGTGTTTTAAATGAATGCCTAGTCTCGTATTCAGCACACAGGAAGCATACAATCAATGGTAGATATTAATTTAATAGCTATTCCTATCATCAATACAATCTCTATCATCATTTCAAGAATGCACAGGTTCACACGTATCCAAGAGGGAATCCACATTTTTAAAACTTCTACTGTGTGCAAGGCACTCTGTTGACATTATTTCATCCTCACAACACACCTGAAAAATAGGCTCCACTCTCTGCCTTTTACAGGAGAGATAAGAAGTTTTGAGGATATTAAACAACTCGCCCAAGATCTCACAGGTAGAAATAGAGAGAGGAAGAACTTATTTCCAAATCTAGTTAAGCCAAATATTTGGTCTTTCCATTGTACCATGTGGTCTACTTGGAATTCTTATCATTAAGGAAGAAAAAAATCCCACTATACTTTTTTGAGGGGAGGGCATACTTTCCAAATTTTATAAATAGTTTAATTTTAACCAGAATGAGAAGTGCATTACCTGCAGGAATTAGTAAAGTTTTTTCAATTTTCACTGGGCACTCTGAGACTTAAGGCCCTTAGACTCTGGGCTAATATTGGATCCCATCCAATAGCAACAGGAAAATTGGTTCTTGAGAGATTTGATATATCAGAACAGATGCCCAGTTGCATATACATTTAATTTTAACAAATAGTTTTTCATAACTATAGGGTTTTCTATATTTATTAAAAAAATCTGGCACACGAGAAAATATCAAATTGTGCTATTCCACCTCCATATGTGCCAGTTATCTATAAATATAGAAATGCAATAATTATCACTAAAACTGTTACTTGTTAAATTTTTAAAAACAGATAAATTATGAATATGAATTTGAGAAATAGTTTAAGGAGTTAAGAAATGAATAAAGATCTAGAATCACTGACTCTGTAACTCAGAGGGGACCCCGAAAGGCACCTAGTCCAGATGCAATGTTTGAATCCACTCTACCAAGCGGTTTTTAAGCCTCTACTTAAAAGCCTACAGTAATACCAAGCACATTACTTGTAAAGATTCTCATTTGCTTGGATCACCCCAGTTGTTGACGATGCCTCCCTTATGTGTATGCAAAGTCTGCTAATACTAATGCTAGCATGTATGAAGCCACCACGATATGGCAGGTCCTATAAGCAGCAATTGAGTCCTTGCCTCCTGGAATCTTTAACATAACCTTAAGAAATACTCATATGTTCACATGAGACCCATTGGTCAAGGTGCCAAACATGTCACAGCTAAGGAATGGCCTGGTCTGCCTGGGTGTAAGGCCTGTGCTCTTTCCTCCGCACAGCAGGGCTTGCCGGTGATGTGTCACAAGTGGTGTTGGAGCCAGTTTGTCCCACTAAGCTAGGGTAAGTTAAATTCAATCCTATATCCACAGGACACCTCCTCGAATACATAATAGACACCAATCATGTCTCCATAAATATCATCTTCTCCAGGTTAAACATCCTGATCCTTCCTCATGTTGTGCACATGATAAAATTTTGTGTTCCTTCACCTTTCTGGGAACTCTCTTATTTCTAATTTGCTAACGTTTGTTTTCAAGCTTAAAGAACAGAACCAAATATGATAATCCAGGAATGACCCAAAGAGTGAAGAATAGACAAAACAATCATGTTCTCACTCTGGATACTCTAGTTCTCTCAAGGGAAACTTCTAGATTTATTGACAACCCCATATTACCATCAACTGCTACCAACTTTAGAGTTAACAAAACCTCCCAGACTTTCTTGTTTTTTTACCCTTCATCTAATACTTCCTCTCATTCTAGAAAAACTGTGTAACCATATGACTCACATGGAGCGGGGGGGTGACTGCTTTTTATATACTCGCCTCCTTGGCTATAGCATTTGGCCTAGAGCGGTACTTGACCCAGGCCAATTAAACTCCTTCCCAGGAATTTTACTGACGGAGACAAGAAAACAATTTCCTTTATTTTCACTAAACTGGAAACATGTGAGTATGAGAGTTGTTAGAGGCCAGAGTTCCTCCCTCGTAGAGAAAACTAAAAAATCCACAAGGAGAATCAGAAATGAGACTGATTAAGAGAGTCCCAGCAGCTCTCAAGTTTTGATTCCCCTGTGATTTGCTTACAAGATCCAAAACCTCCCTCTTTTGTGTCCAAACAATGAAAGGTTTCTGTCACTTGGCACCCCAGGAGTCCTGACTAATTCACTGCTACCATGTCTCTGCTCCAACAATTAGGTGGCAGTTTGGATCCAAATGCTAGACCTGACATCTACTTAATATTCTTAGACTCAGGACACATTTCCAGCTTATAAAAATATTCTGGGGTCCTAATTTTTTTATCTTTTCCAGCCTAGTGTCATCTACAAATTTGATCATTTAGTTAGCAGACTCTTCATCCAAGTAATTAACAAAAACTATGGCGTAAGGCAAGAATATAGGACAGGCCCCACGCCAGCCATAGACTCCCCCATCAAAATCAAATTAGTCTGTCCATTGGCAATATTCCCACGGCTTAGCTGTTCAGTCAGGAATTGAGTTCAAGTGTTGATGTTGCTACAGTTAGTCTATAGTGCCAGCTCCCAAGACCCAAATACAACCTTTCTTCTCTATGATTCATTATTCTGATCACTGAGGTACCTTCCAGGCCTGTAAAGTGTAATGGGAACAAATGACAGTGCAATTGACAAATATCAAGCATTGGGTTGAATAGAAAGAGAGGAGGAAAGTTTAAGACTCAGAGAGATCTAGTTCTCAAGTTGTGGATGAAGAATCTGAGCCTAAGAGACCTGGCTACTGTCACTCAGTTTGCTAAATGCTTGAGCTTTTTTTAAATGTTAAAATAATGAATATGAAGAATTAAAATGCTTTCCAGTATCTTTTGAAATAATCAGATAGTTTTCCTTATTCAGCTATTTGCTTTTTCAATAAAAGAAAATGATTCCTGTTTAATGGTGCTAGAACCTGAGCTGACTTACATGATGGGTCACCTGAGAGTGGGGGAGGGGGTGTTGAAAGTGGGGAGATGGTAAAAGTATAAGAAATAGCCAAAGATAGACTTCATACATGTAAAAAATAGCACAGTGTCAGCTTTCTCTGGGATTTGCCCCATGCACAGGGGAAAATGAATGAGCTTTGCAGAGAAATAAGCTTGGGTATGAACCACTCCACTTTCCTCACCTGAATGTTGGTGTGATAACTCCTACTTCATATAAGACTGTTGTGAGACTTAAATGGTTACAGTGTCTAAACAATATTGCCAGTGCCAAGCATACCTCCCTACTTTATTTTTCTTCTGATAATATGTAAAAATATATAAAAAAAAATCCGCATGCACCTTTGAGGAATAGGCATAATTAATTTTTAAAAATTAAATGTGGTCTATACATACCTACAATGGAATATTACTCATCCTTAAAAAGGAAGGAAGTTCTGACACCTGCTACAACGTGCTGAAACTTGAGGACATCACTCTGAGTGAAATCAGCCAGTCACAAAAGGACACACATTGTATGGTTCCACTTATATAAGGTACCTAGAGGAGCCAAATTCATAAAGACAGAAAGTGGGATGACAGTTGCCGGGGGCTGGGGCAGAGGGGAAGGGGAGTTGTGTTTAATGGGTACAGAATTTCAGTTTGGGAAGACGAAAAGTTCTAGAGTTGGATAGTGGTGATGGTTATACAACATGTGAGTGTACTTAGCACCACTGAACGATATACTTAAAAGTGGTTAAATTGCTGAATTTTATGTGTATCTTACATGATAAAAAAAAACTGTACCACTTTTTTTAAAAAATTAAACTTTTGGGGGTTGATTGTTGTCAATTCTGGATTTAAAATTTAACCCAAGGATTCCCAAGACACATATTCCCCCATCTATAAATTCCCCAGAAGGCCCCAGGTCGGTTTCGTTAGAGTCCTGCAGTACAGCCTCTTGGCTGGAGCAGGGCACAGCAGAACACAGAGGCAGGGCCCACTTTGAAGAACTGGTGGCTTCCAATTGCCTGCAATTTGCTGCAGCCCACGGAGCTATTCTGAGCTCAGCGGTGCTGATCCTCATAGCTCTCCACGCTTCCACTTATTTCCCCTCCTCACTGCTGATTCCAAGCCTGAGAGACCGTAGAAACAGCAAGTTTCATCTTTTGCATTTTCTCACTCAATTTACCCTAATTTCACATTTACAATAATATTTCTATTATCATATTTAAAAAAAATCATGTCAGTTAACATCTTAATATTAGGGAAAAATCTTACTAGTAGAATCCTGATGATTATGGCTCACGATAATCACTAACTCCTCTAAACTCTTAGCACTTAATATCAGTACTATTCAATTGGCATTTGTCATCTGGGGCTGTAAGACATGTCTTTTTTATTGTCTTTTATTGTCATCTTTCTCTGAGTCAGATTCAGTAAATTCGCTAAGAACATTTGACATCATCATTGCCTTGGGTTGACTGAGTATCCCTTAGACATAGGGACACACGCAGACCTTTCCTGTTATTGTTCAGCATATTTTCTCTGGATTTGCTGTCTAAGCCAGTGTAGTCTAAATTGCCACTTTGTATTTGCAATCTCTAGCCTCTTTCTCCATTCTGCTGCCAGAATTATCTACTTAAGATGCAAATCTGGTCTTGTCTCTTCTATGCTTAAAATCCTCCATCCATTTATTTGCTTAATATGTACTTTTTGAGCAATGATTAAGTGGGCTGCATTTTGAGGATACATAGATGAAATAATATCTCTTGTCCTCAAGAAGCTCTTAGTCCAGTGAAGACACTAGCATGACACTGACTGCAATATAATGTGATCAGAGTGCAAAGAGAAGCACGTACAAAGCACTTTAAGACATAGAGTGTGAGAGTTCATAGGAATGTCCCTTTCTGGGAGTGTTGGGAATCTCCATTTCTCCTCAGGCTCCCTTTGCTTCCTCTGCACATCAGGACCGGAAGATTGGAATTAGGCATAACCATCAGCGTTAACAAGAGAGAATCCTCAAAAGACAGCACTTTTGAGGCAACTGATAATCTGGGAGAAGATACTTAAACACTTGACAAAGAACCTGTAGAACGTATGCAGAATTACTATAAATCCATAAGGAAAAGCCAAACAACCCACTTTTTTCAAAATGAGCAAAACACCTGATCAGGCACTCCATAAAAGAACTATCCAAATGGCCAATAAGTACATGAAAAGAGGCTTAATGCAAGATATGCATATTCATCAGGAAAATGCAAATTAAAACCACCATGAGATATCATTACATACTTGCCAGGATAGCCAAAATTTAAAAGACTGAAAATGCTAAGTAATGGTGAAAATATAAAATATCTGAATCTCTCCTCCATTGTTGGTGGAAATGTAAATTATTACACAAACACTGGAAAACTTTTTGGCAGTGTACAAGACTGGTATAAGAATACTCATAGTAGTTTTTTCATAAGAGCCAAGAATTGGAAATAATTGAAATGTCCATCAACAGTTGAATGGATAAATATACTTTGGTGTATTCCTACAATGGAATACTAAACAGCAACAGAAAAGACCAAACTTACACTGCACACAGCATTGTGGGTGAATCTCATAAACATAACGTTAAGCAAAAGAAAGCAAAACACGATTGACTTGAAATACCAACAAAACTAATCTATGGTGATATGAGTCAAAATAATGGTAAGCTTTAAGGGGTATTTACTGGGAGAAGTCAGGAGTGAGCCTTCTGGGATGCTGGCAGTATTCTATAACTTGATTTGTGTGTGTGTGTGCGTGTGTGTGTGGGTCAATTCATGAAGCTATACACTTAATATTTGTGCACTTTATTGTATATAGATTGTTCCTTAATAGAATCAATTTTAAATGATCTATTAACACTACCTTTGAGCCCTGGGTATGAGAGTCGGCCCTGCCCCTCGCCTGTCAGGATCTCTGCGTATGGTCCAATGCCCATCTGGGATTGGGGGCTGCTCTGTCCACCGCAGGCTGTGAGAGTTTGTATGCAGGAATCCACATCGTTTTCTACATGTGCATTGAAACCCTTAAGCTGCTCTGAGGGTAGGCACACCTTTGATGATCACCCCTCCTGGTCACAGGCAGAAAGCCCTGACGTTAGGAGACAGCTTCAATGGACAACAGTTTCCTTGATGGAAGCCACATTGTAAGAAGAACTTGGACAGGGAGAACCTCTTCCCAGCAAGCGGGAAGGACACTCTGTTCTGTACCACACACAGTTCCCTTGCATATTTCAAACACTGGGCTTCAAGTCAGGGGACAAGGCCCAAATTTCCTCTTATAAAGTAATGCTGCAGCCAAATTTAGTAGGGCAGAAGTCTGTTACGGGAACTCTGGGGCTCCGACCAGCAGTGTGTGTGTCCTCTCCATCTTCGTAATTGAACGAGAAAATATCTGTAAATCTGAAATCCTGCAGCAGTGTCTCCAAGAATGGTTCCCCACTTAAAAGTAGTCGTTATTGATTGGGCTGTGTCAATTCCAAGGCCTTACAGAGCAGATACAATTAGGACAATAAGAACTGAAGGCAGGGATTTTGGTGACATTGCTGTCTCGTGGGACTTTCTCATCTGCATTGACTGAGTCAGAGTAAGATAAATCGTCGAGTCCAAAAGATCCGAGAGCATCCAGACTGACACGCCGCGGGAGAACGGCATGAGGCTCCCGTGTCCCATTAGGAAGTGTCCTCCCGTGCGTGAGTGGAGCTGCGCCTCCCTCCCAGTCTCAGCTCAGCCCCCACAGAGCAGCGTGGGTGTCCCCTACATGGGACCGCTGTTTTGCATGGATCTCCTTAAACACACCTTCAAATTTGGGTCTAGATAAAAATATTAAAGACAGAAAGAAAGCATTTTGCCTATCACGCTAAGTTTATCCTTATTTGAATCACCTTCCCATTTAGACAGGAAGGTCTCTGCCTTCCTAGAACAACTCCCACATCCACAGGTGAACCACACACGGTGGACACCAGCTTCCAATACAAAACCACAAGAAGGAGTAATGTGAATGTGGCCCACATATATGTTTAATCATTATTAGACCTCATGTTATACAAAACCAAAAAGGAGGTGAAGTTTTCAAACTTTCCATTATTTGAAGCACCACTCTTATCAAATGCATAGAATGTCGCTCCTGAGGTGAGCAGTGAACCCTAGATCCTGGCTGATTTCTTAGCTCTCTGTGCCAGCACAGCAAGCAGGCCTCGGAACCTGGGGGTGGTTTTGCTGACCCTAAGAAACATAGTGCAGTAGGGCTTGGTTCTCTTTGTGCCCCTGGATGCCTCCTATTCTTGATTTTTCTTTTCATTGGCCCAGGACGTTCTCCCTTTTTTAGGTATCATTCTACCCCAAAGAACCCATGAAACCCTTCGAGTGGTATCAACCAGCCACTGCCAATGTTAACTTTTAATATAAGTAGATAATAGCTCAAGATATGACAGCCATGATGGGCATATCAGCATTTCAAATGAGATTAGGGAGAGACCCATGGCTTTTACCACCCCAGACACCTTTCTACCACTTTGCTCTCTGGGATCTCATCTGAGGAGAGCCCAGTACCACCTGCTGATGGAGTGTCCCTCTCTGCCTCCCAAAATCTTTGGTGAAGGCTGAACTGTCAATCTTTTCCAGAAGGGACAATTAACCTGGAGTCTTGACTTGAATTATTTGTACCAAGAGATTAGCTTTGACACAAGACACTGCCTAGCTGCAATATTCACAGCAGAACTCCAGAGCTAGAATTTCCAGGATATTCTTATTATCTCTTTGCAGAAAAGTAACAAGTATAGATTAAGGTGCATAGAGAGATAATGTATAAAGCATCTAGTGATTCTGTACTGGCCCAGAAGTTGGGCTGTTCAAGGCCTTCTGGTCCTGCTGCAAATCTGGCCAATACATCTGTTTGTACAAGAGTTCAAATTCATTATTTTATCTTCTCTGTTTTTTGTAATTACAGAATTGGTGGAGGTTTTGAAGATAAGTTAGGATGGGAATTACCAGTTTGGATCTGCCTAATTTCTAGCTCTCGGAGGGGAAAGGGGAGGATGCAGATGTGACCTGGCCTGGAAACTCTATGTTCTGACCTGCCTGGAACTTCTCTTCTGCTTCAGCAAGGCTGTCCCATGCCACGCACCATGCCAGAGTCTGGGATAATGAGTTCAGTTTTGACAGCTTGAATTTGAAATACCAAAGACAACTGGAAACACTCGAGAGGCCTTCGGGCATGAGGTCATGATTGGAGAGATGATTTAAACATGGAGAAGACATGCCTGAAGCCATGGAACTAGATAAACCTGTCCAGAGAGAGCCTGTAGAATGAAGAGAGATGCAGGGCGGGGCTGGTTCCAAGAGGAGCGTCCACATTTAAGTAGAGGATAAAGGGAGAGGAGCCAGTGAAGATAAAATGCATATCAAAGAAGTGGGATGCAAACAGCAGAAAAGAGTGCCAAGGAGGAAAAGTTAATACTGATGTCAGACCATAGAGAGGCCAGGTGGTAGGAAGATGAAAGCAAGTGATTTGATTTGACAATTAGGAGCTGATCATAGTTGGCCTTTCCCAGAGCAGTTTCCATGACAAGGGGCTGCATGGGTGGGGCAGAGACAGAATCAAATTGTGCCGATGAGTCAAGAGTAGGTCAAGAAATAGAGGTCATCATTTCAGAGAGAATTTGAAAAGGATTGTAGCTCAGGGAGACACAAAAGTTTTTGGAAGATATGTTTTTCTCCTAAGATGAAGGAGATCTAAGTGTGTTTTTAGCCAGAGGGGGAAGGAGCCAGTACAGAGAAAGAGTAATTGAAGATTTAAGAAAAAGAGGGAATAATTGATGTAGCAGAAACTTTGGAGAAACAAAAGGAGTAGGATTGAGAGTTCACAAGAGTAGGGTTAGCCTAAAAAAAAGAGAAGGGAAGGATGTGAGAAAAATAAAAAAGCTGGTAAATCAGAGGGCAGAGAGTAGACAGAATTCTTTCCCCCTGGTTTTAAGGTAGCAGAGACGGAAAACAAGAGAGAGCCAGCAGGCTCCGTTGCTCAGACTGTCTCTGTTCCCCCGGTTTGAGTGAGATCCAGGAACCTGGGGGTGGGAGGAGAAATTTGGAGGGGAGCCCGAAGAGGAGCCCATAGTCAGAAAGTAGGATTTCTGAGTTGATGATTTCAGGAGTGAAAGTTTGGACATACCTCCCCATGTAGTCATGGTGAACACAGAACTTTCCCTAATCCTATGGGAAACCCAGTACCATGATAGCCAAATGGGGAGAAAAAGCAAATATTTTGAATCAAGTGTTGAAAACAAGTAGGAAATTGATCAGACATTGATATATTGATGAGTACATCACTTAGCCCCATTCTATTTTTCCAATTCAGTGAGTGACACTAATGTTAACTTAGTGATCAGGCCAAAACGGGCTTGGAGGACTGAATACAATAATATCAGAACCCAGAAAAGACCTTACATAAGGTCACTCACTACATGCTACTTGTTCTGATTTTTTATTTGGTGGCTCGCATTGCATTTTCCCATTTCTGAATGTGTATTTGTAGCACTAAGTATATTTTCATCCTTTCCTCTTTCTTCTTTCTTCTTTTCCATTTTAATATTTTTCCCATTTTAAAATGTTTTTATATAACTTTTCATTTACCACCTCTCTGCAAAGCCATAAACTCTAGGATGGCTGTTGAAAATGAACAGACTCAGGGAAAAAAGAGAAAAAGGGAGCCAGAAACAATTTCTTTTATCTCAGTTCTCCCATCCTTGCTCCATCTTAACTCTTAATATGTCCCCCTTGCCCATCTGTGTCCCCTAACCAGTGTCCATTGCTGAGGGAAATGGTCAGTAACGGTTTGAAGGGAAAATATTTTTGCCACTCTTCTTTTCTCACAAACTTTGTCTTCCACCTTTGAATCTGTTTGCCATTTACTGACTATGATGTCATTCCCATGAACTCTTGCTAGGGGAATGAAGATAACAGAGAAACTTTGGGATGACTGTCTTGAACTTCCAAACACATAATCCCCCAAATCATCCCAGTGATCCTTGGGGATGCCATGAGGCTTAGGAAGCTGAGACCAGGGAGTGACAACTCGCTCTCCTACCTCTCTGCAAGCCAGTAAGACTGTAGCTGAACCATGTAACTCACACCCAGTGGGACCCAAGTTCTGGGAGTCACCCCCTGAAGGCCGACTTTGACAAGTCAACAGCTCCAACCCTAGTGCCATTTAGTCTGGGACTTGCCTTGCCATTTTTCTCTGCAAGGTCATCAGTCTAGTGCCTTTTGTGACAACTAAATTCACTGGGAAAAAAATTCAAAATTATTTCAGTGCCAGGCAGCTTCTGAAATTTTCCAAATGTGCTTTTTTAGCTCTCTATTTCCCTTAAGCCATATGATGTCATTTGCCTCTCAATCTCTGAGTGCCAAAAATGCTGCTTTCATATCTCTGAAATTTGCCAAACTATAAAAACCTCAGATCTCAGTTTGGGTTTTTATATTCTCCCCGCCAAAAAGGCAAAAATTACTTTCTACACTTCTCAAAGTAAGAATATCAGCCGCACTCACAAAAAAAAAACCTCAGTTCACAAATCCTTTAAGTCTCTTACCGGGGTTCCCCCTGTTTGGGCTAATGGGCTCCCTTAATTTTATTCAGAATTTTTATTTCAATAGCTTGTCATCTGCTGCTTCAGGACATACCTAAAAATCCTGAAGCTCCCAACTTGACAGGTAACCAGGAGACTGATTTTCAAGCGCAGTTTTACTTTGCTTTAGGACACATTCATTAGTGATTTTTGAAGTTAGAACATTTTCCCACTGATTTGGAAGTTTCGTAGGTTCTTGTTATGTATTTACTGAAGCTTTCTAGTTCACCTAAGAGAGAGAGAGAGTGAGAAGCCTGCTTCCCTTTCTAATTACAGTCGCATTTCCTTAGCAAGTCCTCGAAAAAAGAATTCCCCAAGTCTCTAATCATCTCTCTAGTCGTAATCTCTGTAACTGTGTCCCTTCCAGACTCCTTCTTGGCACAGCCCAGAGACTGATTTGCTCCATGTGGTTAAAAAGCTTTTATTGTATGCCAGTTCGGACTTGTTTCCATGGCGCGCTTTCTCCAGCCTTAATGCTACACTGGATGCGATTGATCTCCCCAGGCTGCTTTTCCATCCCCAATGAGCGACTGTAGCCCTTGCTCCATCTTCTTAATGCAGGGGCAGACTACACTCTGCCTGACAGCATGATGACTATGGGGTTCCACTAGGTGACTGCCTCCCTTCCATTTGCTCTTTCCCATTTGGTTGATCAGTTCAGTATACAGCCATTGTGGAGAGAATTATTTCTCCCATAACACAACATCAAATAAAAAAATGGGGTTCACTGATCGTAATCCATCCTTAGAATAGTGGTTCTGAACCTCAGACAGTTTTCTCCCCCAGCTACCCCCCCCCCCCCGGGGACATTTAGCACTGTCTGGAAACATTTTTGGTTGTCACACTCTAGGGAGGGGCTGCTACTGGTATCTGGTGGGTAGAGGCCAGAGGTGCTGCTTAACACCCTGAAATGTACAGGACAGCCCCACAACAAAGCATTATCTGGCCCCAAATGTCAACAGCAGGGAGGTTGAGAAACCCTGCTTTAGAGGAACCCTAATCCAACCACTACAAGAAGCTCATGGTGTGACTATTCCTTAGATACCTCTGTGTCCCTGTCCCTAGAAGACTTCCTGACACCTGATCATTGTTTGTGGAAGAGGCTGTGTTTGTTAAAAACTCTCATTGGCATTCTGATGATTAGCAATCTTCAATAGTAGAACACTGTTACTTATAGTAAAAGGAATTCTTCATGCTGCAGTTTAGAGCCTTTCTTCCTTGTTCCCTCCTCACTGGAGGAGAAACAGCTGCACACACTCTTCTGTGTCATGTGGCAAAGGTTTTGACACCCACCCTTTGAACCTGGATATAGGAAGTCGGGCCACTTAGGTGGGTACTGCTATTCCTGAGGGCTCCTAGCCTGTTGGGGGAGGCTACCAAAGACTCCCCAGGACTGGTAATGAGGTCCTCTGATACCTAGATTGAGGCCCCCATAAACGAGGGGCAAACTCTACCCTAACTAACCGCGGAGAGGAGTCTCAGAGGACGTGAGAGGCATCGAAGGAATCGGCGGTGTGAGAAAGTCAAGGTCAGTGCTATGGATAAAGGCTTAGACAGCCCAGAGGAGTGTCCCTTTAGCACTGTCCCCAAACAGGCCCAGGACAGAAACTCCTGAAAGAAGGCGTTGTTAACAGAAAGCATGAGTTCAGGGGCACAAGGGACGGGAAGCAGCGGCGATGGAGGTGGTGGGGTTGCGGGGGCAGGTGGAGGTGAGGCGGGAGGTGAGATCCGCACAGGAGGGGGCAGAGCAAGAGGGGCGCCGTGGGCCCGCGGGTCCATGGCCCCCGAATGGCTCTCTTAGAGGCACTCGGGGATTTGTCCTAGCTGTCTTGTGTCGTGGAGTCCAAACTGAGCCGGTTACGCCCTCCCTGGGCGCGCTGTGGGGACGCCCCGCGGGCTGTCAGAGGAGACCTGCTAGGTGGTGACCGCGCTTCTCACCAACCCTAGTGTCTTGTCCGGACCGCTGAGGTTTAGAAACTTTATTAAATCGTCTTTTCAAGGTATGTGATATCTAAACCTATAGAGTGCATTTTTCCTTTGCTAATTACCTACCACTGAGGGTCTCCGCTAGTAGGAGATAGAGCTTACAAGATAAAAACCATGTGGTTCCCGCACTAAGCACTTCGCCAGACCAGCCGTTAGCTAACCAGGTCAGCAGCCGGGGTTCCGTTTTGTAAACCCCGATCCCTCCCTGTAGAGAAGTTCTAGGAATAATGAAAAGGACTCGTGCAGGGCTGCTCACTGACCTTCTCTGCTTCCTTCGCAACAAATCGTCTGGGCCGGATGCCCGTTCTGATCGCTGCTGTCGTTGCATCTCTGTCTTTGCGAGAGATTTCGTCACGTTTTTAGGAATTTTAAGTGGGAAGTTATCTATTATTCTCATGCGTATTCTCTCTCTCTCCCCACCCCCTTTCTCCCTCCCCTTTCATTAAACCCCCCACCCACCCCACCCCACACACTCCCGGTCTGGAACTTTTCACTCCTCCCTGCATCCCTCTCACCCCACCTGCCACCTCCCAGCTAGGTCTTAGGACAGCTCTGGGTGATGTCGGGGCTACCCAGGACCCAGCCCCCAGGCGGGCCACCGGACTCATCCCTGGCCATGAGGCCAGGCTCCTGTCCTGCCGCGTCCTGCCGTTCCGCACTGTCACTGTAGGTCCAGGCGGTAGATCCCAGTGTGGTCACATCCCGCCCTGTCCTCTGGGCCTGGGGATGGGAGTGGGTGGAGGCGCCGGCAGCCCCGCGCGGCCTCAGCTTCACCCCGGACTCTGGTTTTTGTGACCTGCCTCCAAGGCGCCTGCGTAGACGTTATTTCCTACAGAAGTGGAGCCCTCAGCCCCAGGCCCCTCTGCTGACTTCCAGACTCTCGTAGGCCAACCCCACACTGCGCCTTAAATGGCTGTTGTTTTTTCTGAGTGCAGTTATTTATTTTCTATGATCTTTTTCTTTATATTTTAACTTGCATTGCTGTGTATTTGGAAAGAAGTGATGCTCCGAAGCATAACGCCTATGCCGTCTCGACAGGGAGACTTCCAGTAAAGCCTTAATTTTTTATTCAGATTTATTTTTTCCTAATTGTAGGGATGATGGATATTCATCATGAAAAAATTGGGAAGCTGAAATGATAAATCCCTTATCTCTGGGATAACTACTGTTAATATTTTAGGATATTTATTCTAAACCTTTGGGTCTATAAACTTACATGCACATGAACTCGTACACTTACAAAATAGATTCATACTGTACATTCAGTTCAGTTTTCTGCTGTTATCATCAATTTTTTCCATATATTCTAAATACAATACCTAATCTCTGTAGAAAATTCATAAAACACTGAAGAAAGATGTCTTCTCTAATTTCAACATCCAAGGGTAACCACTGTGAATATGAAGTATTTCATTCTGAAAACTTTAGAAATTCAGGATAATAAGATGTATAATTTTGCACAATGCTTTTTTTACTTAACATAATGTTATGTGTACTTTTCCAGACCATCAAAATACGGTTTGTAGTGACCACACAGCTGTAGTTTTGTGTTTTGGGTTTTTTCCCCTTGAATAAAGATCAGAAGATATAACTTGTGCATTTTGTAATTTTTTTAACTTAGTTTTGAAAATGTAGTCAACCCTCAAAAAGAATATGTATTCTCAGCTTAATATATAATCATTATTTCAGTCTCATTAAGTACATCATTCAAATTGTCCATGCCATTATTTTTTTTTCTCACCTCAATGATCTTTGAAGGCTTGGAAGACTGTGTTAAAGGCTCTCACAGCAACCTCTCAACCAATTTATCTTTTTTCCTCTAAGAAATTTTGGTTGATGTATTTAGTTTAAGTAGATAGCGCTTAAAAGAATATTTTCATAATTACTTGTATTTTTTATCAAAATGAAGGACCCTCTTTGGTTTGATGTTTTGGCCTTAATTTCTATTTTGTCTGATATTAACTCTGCTACCATATATTGCTTTCCTTTGTTGATTCCCTGATAAATTATTTGAAAAACTTTTAATATTAACTTTTTTTATTGGTTCTTTATTGAGAAGTGACTCTTGGAAGCAGGTTATAGTGAGATTTTACTTTTTAAAAAACTTTGCCCTCTATTTGTTGTCATACTTGACACATGTGGACTTATTTTTATCATTTCATAATTTTTATTGTGATATTCTTCAGATGTTTCTTTTCTTGTTTGCTATGTAGACAACATTTTGCTGCCTTTACCTTCTGTAGTAGTTTGGTAAGCACATATCTTATATGTTATTCTACTGATGGTTAGATTTGTGCTTTCAAAAACACTGGTAGTTAGAGATTGGGTGAAGATTTCAATTTCCTTGAAATAAGGAATTGACTAGAGTGGTCTTCCCGGACCAAGACTCACTCTTCTCACATAGCAGGAAATGGGGACAGAGGAACACAGGGTGCTCCCTGGTGTCATCCCCTACCTGAGTTCCTTCCCTCTCTGTAGCCTAAGCACCAGACCTGCATAACATGGAGGCCCCAAGAGAACAGAGGGCTGCATCTTGGACTTCCATGCACATTCCAAAAGAAAGAGAGACCAGGAGGGGGTGCGGAGTGCACACAGAGGGAGGAAGAAACAAGAAAGGAAGCAGCAGTAGTGTGTATCTGTGCAGTAAAACTTCCCTGAATTTCCAGCAAACTTTCTCTTATGTCTCGTTGATTAGAATTGTGTCACAGGGCCACCTCTAGCTACAAGAAGACTGGGAAATAGATGATTTTTATCTGGATAGTTTGCCACCCTGAACAAAACTGAGTTTTTGTAAGTAAGGAATAAGGAGGCTATATTTTAGGCAAAAAATTAGAAATTGCTTACCATTATTTCTAAGGTTGTCAAAGTCAAGAGCAAAACTGTGTTTTGTCTGCCTGCGGGTTCTTCTCCCCCCAGCCTCACCCACAACCACACTCCTGCGAAACTGCGTTTTAACTCTGTGTATTCATGAATTTCAACACATTTCAAAACCATTTTCTTACCTAATTATAGTTTTACATTATATGACATTTTTCAAAAGTTTTAAAATCACATTTAGTTTTTAAAACACTTTGAGCATTATAAATCCTAACATTTATAATTAAAGAGTTTCTCTGTTTACTTCAGATTCTTATATACCATGAAATTGCCTTTCATACATTTTGAATTTTGGTTCTTTTTACAAGTTTCTAAGGTAGATGTTCAAGTGATTTTTGAAAATATGTGTTCATCATTGCTGCATGCTCCGAACTCTTACATTTCAGAAATTTTCTTCCTGACCCAAAACTCCAGTCCCTAAATTATGGGTCACACCTGAAAACAGTCGTCATTAAAAAAAAAAATCAACTCATTTAGGTCTGTGATCACTTTATGACCAAAACATAATTTTGTCTTCTCTTAAGACCAGAGGAAATAATTTTTGAATTTCCAAAACGAAAGTGTAATTCCAAGAGCATTGACAATGGTGCAGATTTTCACTGAAGTTATCTTGTAATATGAAGGCAGAAGCCTCATTGCATTCAACTCAACAAGACTTGTAAAAATGCTCCCCACTACTCTCTTACCTTAAAGTTTCAGTCCCTATAGCAGCTGCCATGTCACCTCTCTCACTGCATCTTTGACCCTCCTTGAACATCTGGCTTTCTGTTTTTCTCTGCCATACTTTCCCAATTCTGTCCATACACTTTTTATTCTTAATTTTATTTTTAATTTACTCTTTTTAACATATTGTGTATGGATTTTAACAAGTACATAGAATTGTGTAACCATCATCCCAAACAGGATACAGGAAACCTCACCCCAAAGGTTCCCTCGTGCTGCACCTTTGTAGTGAAACCCTCCCTCTTCCCCTAAACCCTGGCAACCAACACTCTGTTCTTCCTCTCTATCATTTGGCTTTTTCCAGAATATCATATAAATGGAATCATACAATGTGTAGCTCTCTGAATGTGGCTTTTTTCATTAGCATAATGTATTTCAGATTCATCCAAGTTGCTGCAATTGTTCCTTTGTATTTCTGAGTAATATTCCATTGAATAGATGCAGCACAGTGTAAACTGTTAAGGGCCAAAAGCTTCAAGACTACTGACTGTTATAACTTTTGGCCATATAACATTAAAGGCTAAAATTTTAATATTATCAAAGCTATTTCTGTAATGTCAGAATGTGAGTTTCGTGCCGAAAAATCATTAACCTGCTATCTTGCTTCTGTAAAACTGCTTGCTGAAGACAGTGCCCCAAGTGTGGGAATGCAACACTCATGTTCTGCATGACCAAGCCCTAAACTGCCCAGATCCTGTTGCACCAGGAGATGAGAGTGATGTAATGGTACTTTTTGCCCCTGTAATCATGTTTGCTCTGCCCCAGTGATTTTTTCACTTGTGATAAAAGCTTTCCGTTTCAAAGGCTCAATGCTGCTCTCTGTGCCACTGCCTTTGGCGGTGCAGAGAGTAGTCGCTGGCCAGCTAATAAAGACTCCTAATTTGGCTCAATTTGGTCTTTAGGTGGTCATTTTTCGCATCTCAGACCATAACATAAACATCCATTCCCCAGCATAGTGGGCGGATTTGTGTCTCCACAAAAGACATGTTCAAATCCTAACCCCAGTTACCTGTAAATGTAATCTTGCTTGAAAATAGGGTCTTGGTATATATAATCAAGGTAAAATGAGGCCCCACCAGATTAGGGTGGGTCCTGAATCCAATGGCTGGTATCTTTATAAAAGAAAGGAGAGAGAGAGATTTGGATGCAGATATACAGAAGAGACACAGGAGAGAAAGCCCTGTGAATGTGGAGACACAGATTGATGTGTCTACAAGCCAAAGAGCACCAAGGATTGCTGGAAGCCACAGGAGCTAGGAAGAGGCCAGTAAGGATTTTTCCCTAGAGCCTTTTGAGGGAGCTTGGCTCTGCCAATACCCTGATACTGGACTTCTAGCCTCCAGAACTGTGAGAAAATTAATTTCTGCCGTTTTAAGCCTCCAAGTTTGTGATATTTTGTTATAGCAGCCCTAGGAAACTAATAAAACTAGTTGAAGGATATTTGGGTTGTTTACAATTTGGGGAGTAAATTGTGAATAAAGTTGTGATAAAAATCACATACAGGCTTTTGCTTTTATGTGAACATAGGTTTTCATTTCTCTTGAGTAAATTAGGAGTGAGATTGCTAGATCATATGTCAAATGTATGTTTAAGTTTATGAAAAACTGCCATCCTGTTTATTGAAGCAGCTCTATCATTTTGCATTCCTTCTAGCAATGAATAAGAATTCTAGTTGCTCTTCATCCTCACCAGTACTTATTTTCCTCTGATTATTTTATTTTGTTTTTTAAATTTTAGCCATTCTGTTAGCTGTAGAGTGGTATATCATTGTATTTTAATTTGAATTACCTTAATGACTAATGATGCAGAGCATATTTTCAGGTCCTTAAATGTCATCCATATATCCTCTTTGGCTGAATGTCTTTTCAAATACTTTGCCCATTTTTTATTAAATCGTAGACATTCTTATTGCTGAGCTATGGGAAATCATTATATAGTCTCCATACATGTCTTTATCAGACATATGTTTTACAAATATTTTCTCCTAATCTCTAATCTTTGCATTACTTTGTTAGTGTCTTTTTAAAAGCAAAATTTTTAATTTTGATGAAGTCCAATTTATCAATTTTTTTCTTTTATGGACCAAGTTTTTGGTGTCATATCAAAGAACTCTTTGACCCAAAGTCACAAAGATATTCTCCTTTGTTTTACTCTAAAGTTTTATAATTTCATGTTTTACATTTAGTTCTCTGATCCATTTAGAATTATTTCATATAATGTGTGAGATATGAGTTGTGGTTTCCTTTTTTGCATGTGGTTATCCAATTAGGCCAGCATCATTTGTTGAAAATACTATAATTTCTCCATCGAATTGCCTTCTTCTTTGTCAAAAATCAATTGAACATGTTTGTATAAATTTACATCTAGACTCTCTATTCCAATGATCAATGTGTTACTTTATAATGTCTTGAAATCAGATAGTGTAACTCCTCTAATTTTGTTTCTTTTTTTCTAATATTATTTTGTTTATTCTAGTTCCTGGAATTGCAATGTAAACATTAGAATTAACTTTTGGATACATACAACATATACACTGAAATTTGTGATTGAGATTGTGTTGAAGCTATAGATCAAACTGGAAGGAATTGAGATTTTAACAATATTGAATCTTTCAATATTTCAATCTATGAACACAATATATATCTTCATTTATTCAGATATTATTTGATTACTTCCATCAGTATTTTATAGTTATCTGAATACAGATCCCACATATATTTTGTTAGATTTATACTTAACCATTTCATGTTTTCTTGGAGCTATTGAAAATTGTATGTTTTATAAATTTGATTTCCCATTGTTCATTACAAATATGTGGAAATACCATTGATTTTTATACTTGTATTCTGTGTGCTTGCTAAAATAATATATTAGTTCTAGCAGTTTTTGTAGATTCTTTGGGGTTTCCCATGTAAATAATCATGTATACAAATAAAAGATAGCTTTGTTTCTTTTCTTACCAATATTTATGTCTTTTATTGCTTTATCTTGCCTTATTGTGCTGACTAGGACTTCTAGTAGAATGCTGAATAGAATTAGTGAGAGCAGAAATCCTTGCCTTATATTCCTGATTATAGGGAAAAAGCATACAGTCTTTCGCAAATAAGGATGATACTAGCTATAGATTTTTGTAGATGTCCTTTATCAGGTTAAAGAGGTTCCCTTATTCCTAGTTTGCTGAAAGTTTTTTCCATAAATGGATGTTGACTTTTGTCAAATACTTTTTTGTGCATCTGTTGAGATAATCATGAAGTTTTTCTTCTTTAATCTGTTAAGATGGTGAATTATATTGATTCGTTTTAGAATATTGGACTAGTCTTTTACTCCTAGAATAAACCACTACTCATTTGTGATATAGAGTTTCTTTCTACATATTGTACATATTGTAGAATTTGTTCATATTTTCTTAAGGAATTTTGCATGTTCATTCGTGAGAGAAAATTATTCTGTAATTTTCTTTATTTGTAAAATTTTTGTCTGGTTTTGGTATTAGTGTAATGTTGATCTCATAAATGAGTTGGAAATTGCTTTCTCGTCTTCTTTTTTATTAAAGATATTACATAGAATTGGTATTATTTCTTCCTTAAATGTATGTAGAATTCTCCAGTGAAACCAGTCAGGCCTAGAGTCAATGGTGAAAGTCCTGGCCCAAATCCAAAGGCCCCAGAACCAGGAGTGCCAATTTCTGAGGGCAGGAGATGATGGATGTCACAGGTCAAGCTGAGAGCAAGTTTGCCCTTCCTTCACCTGTTGTTCTGTGCAGGCCCTCAACAGATTGAATGATGTCCACCCACACTGGTGAGGGCTATCTTCTTTACTCAAATGCCAATCTCTTCTGAAAACTCTGTCACATGTACATCCAGAAATAATGTTTTACCAGCTATCTAGGCATTCCTTAGCCCGGTCAAGTTGACACATAAAATTAACCATCACAATTATTAACTTATTCTTTTAATGTCCTCTCTTTTATTTCTGATTTTGATAATTTATATACTCTTTTTTACTTGGTCAGTATGGCTAGAGGCCTGTCACTTTTTTCTTTCAGTTTTCTCTATCATTGTTGTGTTTTCAATTTCACTGATTTCTTTTTTTAACTTTATTATTTCCTTTATTATACTTAATTTTTGTTTACTTTTTTCTTTTTTCTTAGCTTCTAAAGTAGAAGTTTAGATTATTTACTTCATATATTTCTTTTTTTCTAATATAAGCATACAATACACTTGTAAATAACACATAGGTCTAAGAGGGAAACTTAATGGAAATTAGGAAATATTTTGAACCAAATGAAAATGAAATATCAAAATTTGGGGAATGCAGCTAACGTAGTACTTGGAGGGAAATTCATAGGATTAAATGCTTTTGGATATATAACCAGAGTAGGATTTCTGGCTCACATGATACTTCTATTTTTAATTTTTTAGAAACCTCCGTACCATCTTCCATAGCTGCTGTACCATTTTGCATTCCCACCAAAAGTGTGCAAGAATTCCAATTTCTCTACATTTTTTCCAATGTTTGTGTCTTTTGAGTTTTTTAATAATACCCATCCTAAAGAATGTGAAGTGATGTCTCATTAAAGTTCTAATTTTTATTTCCCTGATAATTAATGATGTTGAGCATCTTTTCATAGACCTGTTGGTCATTTGTATGTCCTCTTTGATGAAATGTCTAAGTCCTTTGACCACTTTTTTATCAGGTTATTTATTTTTTATTATTGAGTTGTATGAGTTACTTATAAATTTTGGAAATTAACCTTTTATCAGATATATGGTTTGCACATATTTTCTCCCATTCTGTAGGTTGCCTTATCATTCTGTTGATAGTTTCCTTTGCTGTGCAGATTTTAGTTTTATTTAATCCCGCTTGGTGATTTTTGCTATTGTTGCCTATGTTTTTAGTGTCATATCTAAGAAATCATTGCCAATACTAACATTAAAAAGTTTTTCTGCTATGTTTTTGTCTAGGAATTTTACAGTTGCAGGTCTTATATTTACGTCTTGAGCTGATCTTTGTGTATGATGTAAGGTAAGGATCCAATTTCATTTTTTTACATGTTGATATTCACTTTTTCCAACACCAGGTGTTGAAGAGACTGTCTTTTCACCATTGTACACTCTGGGCACCCCTGTCAAAGATCTTGATGGATTGACCCTTTTATTATTATGTAATGCTTGTCTTTATTCCCGGTAATTTTTTTTGTTTGAATTCTGCTTAATCTGATATTAATATAGTACCTTTTCCTTTCATCTGATTAGTTTTTTCAGGGCATATCATTTTCCATCTTTTTACTCTTTTACGTATCTATGAAATTGTATTTATTGTGGAATTATTGTAAACATGATATACTTGGATCTTGAATTTTTCTCCAATTTAGTAATCTCTATCTTTAATTTGGTTTATTTAAACAATTTACATTTATTGAAATTATCAATATGTTTGAGCTTAAATCTACATTTTATTTTTTGTTTTTCTCTAGCGTGCCTTGGTTTTGTTGCCTGACTTACCTCTTTCCTGTCTTCTTTTGGATTACTTGAATATTTTTAACATATCATTGTAGTTTATCTATTGGATTTTGGTCTCTACTTTTTGTACTGTTTCTTTAGTTGTTGCTCTTTCATGGTACTCTTAAAGTTAATACTTTACCATGTGTAAGACAGAAGTCTCTTTTTCCTCTCCACTTTATGCTATACTTATGACATGTATTACAATGACATACATTTAAAACTACATCATAAATATTATAGCTTTTGTTATCAACATTCATAATTATTTTTTAAAACTCAAAATGAGAATAATAGTCTATTATATTTACCAATTCTCTTGCTTTCTTTCACCCCTGATTTTCCAGTTTTTTCTCTTGTATTATTTCTTTTCAGTCTGAAGAAATTCCTTTAGCTGAAGGAATTCCATTTTTGTTCCACCTTCATTTCTGAAAGAGTTCTTTCTTGATTGTAAAATTCTGGATTCAAAGTTCTTTTTGTTTCCACTTTGAAAAGGGTGTTCTACTGTCTTCTGGCTTCCATGGTTTCTGATGACAACTATAGAGTCCATCAAATCTTTCCCTATGTAATACTTTTTTTTTCTCTGGTTACTTTCAAGATTAATTTTTTAATCTTTGGTATTCAGTGTTTTGATTATGATCTGTCTGGGCCTGCATTTCATTGGCACGTATTGAGCTTCTTTCCCTTTCCTCCTGGTGCCTCAATAACATAAATATTAGAAGTTTTGATATTTTCCCACATATCCCCAAGCCTCTGTTCAGTTTCTTTCCATTTTTTTTCCTCTCTCCGTTTCAGATTAGATAATTTTATTCTATTATTACATTCGCTGATTTTTTTTTCTGACATCTCCATCATACTATTGAGGCCAGGTAATACTTTTTTATTTCAGGTACTATATATTTTTATTCTAAAAGCTCCATTTAGTTACTTTTTAATTATTTCTCTTTTTTCTGCTGAGAGCTTCTATTATTCTACTCATTTCAAGAGTGTTTGCTTTCACCTCATGATGCATGATCATGAAAACTACCTTAAAATCTTTATTTGATCATTCCAGTATCTGGGTCTTCTCAGGTTTGGGCTCATTGATTGTCTTTTCCTTTAAGAATTGGTATAATTTTCCCAGCTCTTTGTATGTTGAATTATTTTGTATGGTATCATGGACATATTGAATATTTGAATACTGAGCCTCTGCATCCTGTTAAAATCCTCTGGATGATGTTTATTTTTGGTTGGTTTGTTTCAGCAGTCAATTTATTCAGTTAATAAAACCTCTGCTGTTCTTCTTTGGGTATGTTCTGCACATATATCTCAGGTGTGCTCCCAGGACTTGTACTGGTTCATGGCCCATCATTAGAGTATATGCTTCTCTATCTATTTCCTCTCAAAGATTCCCCCACTCGTTAGCTCCCAGAGACCACTTTTACCAGTTTTTCTGGCCAGAAAGATGAGTTACTCTCTGGGTTTTAGGCCCTACGGTGTCGCACTGTTCTCTGCATTGGGGACCACACTTGGGATGAAGGGATAAGAGTATAAGAGAGAGAACAAATAAAGGATTCCCACTAACACACAATTCAGGATACTGGGGCTTCTTTTTCCAGGTTCTCTGGCCATGGAGATGAGTTTATCTCTTGGGATTTGGATACTCCGCCACCACCACATCTAGGCAGTACAGCACCATGACTGGAGCTGAACTCAGGCATGGCCGAGGAAGGAAAAAGAGCAACAACAAAATGACAGGAAGTTCATCCCCTATTCTCTGACTTTCAGTGACCTATTTTAGTCATCTTCTGATCAGGATGACGGCTTTATTTTGGGTTTTGCCCTCTCCACACCTGTGGTACAGTTTCACTTCTCAGACTATTGGCTTTCTGTGAATCAAAGCTGGGACATAAAGGACGGGGGAAACAGGGAATTTACCAATACTGGCTTCTTATAGCATGAGTGTGTGTACTCTCCCAAAGTTCATATGTTGAAATCCTGACCCCAATGTGATGGTATTAGGAGGAGGGGTCTTTGAGAGGCAATTATGTCATGAGGGTGGAGCCCTCGAGAATGGGATTACAACCTTGTAAGAGACATGAGGGTTTACCTCTCTCTCTCTCTCTCTCTCTCTTCCTAGGGTTAGGGTGAGGCGATAACAAAGGTGACCATCTGTAAACCAGGAAGTGCACCCTCACCAGATATGGATTTGCTGGCACCTTGATCTTGGACTTCCGGCCTCCATAACTGTGAGAAATAAATGTTTGTTGTTTAAGCCACTCCATCTATGGTATTCTATTATAGCAACCCAAACTGACTAAGACATGACTGTTTTTTCCAGTTTTGACCTCCTTCCTGTGTTTACCTCTTATTTGTTACTTTTCTGAGTCTTCAAGTAGTTATCTCTTTTATTCTTTCCAGAGATTTGAGTTTTAACCAATGGAATAGATAAGAAATAGTGGGCTTACTCTACCTTGGCCAGCATCAGAAGTCTGTCATATGCTCATTACTTAGAACAATTTGTCTCTTGGCTTCTATTTTATTCTCTATTCATCAACTAAATGACAATTTTTTTCTCTATCATAATGACATTGATTATACTGAAGTCAGGAGAAAATAATGTGTCTTCAAGAATTATGCCTACCTGTCCACCATGGCTTTCGATTTTCCAGTTTCTTAAAGGGTGTCTTTGTATTAAAACCTTTGTAAAGTTAAATTAATGCAATCTTTATGGTATGTGTTCATCTTTCAGTTTACTTGTAAAGGAGGTTTAAAAGCCCAACAGAAGAACATGAAAACTATAAAACTTTAAATCAACTATCTGCTCCTAAGTTAGAATTGTCATTTTATACAGCTAAAGGATCAGTAGTCTGTAATAATATGTCTCTTCCTCTCCTACAAGAATGTGATTAGAAAGACACCATATGGTAGCAGTCTGTGTTTTATATATAAATGGGGCAGGGGGAGGAGGAGGGGTGAGAGAGAGATGAAGGTAGTTTGATTGTTAATGAAGGATGGTAAGATAAGTCCAGATGAATTCCATTTCTCTAACAAACAAAACACCTACTATGCGAGGCAGACTGTTTGTTCCATGCTGAAGGAGATTTTAAAAATGCATAAGACAAATTTCCCAATTTCTTAGGAGCTTGGTAGGAGAGACAACTTATATGCCATTGTTTTAAAACAAGTTAAAGAGCGAGAATGCCAAAACAGTGGTCAGTATAAACCACAATGGGTGTTCTACACTGAAAGAGAGAATAGGATAGTCATGAAAAAGATGGAATCCTTTAAGAAGAGGTGGGATTTGGGGAAGACAATGATTGGGGAAAATGCACAGAGAATAAAATGGGTAGAATTAAGCAGAAAAAACATAAAGGATCGAAAGGAAGTCTCATGAGGTTCAGTTTGCAGTTGAGTGGTAGGAGATAAGGCTGAAAAAGCAGACTAGGACCGGATCATTGAGTGTATTAAAAGACATGGCAAAAAAATTTAACTTGGGAGTTCATGAAAAACCACAGTAGAATGTTGTTGAGTAGGGAGAGTGGCGTCATCAGAGCTATGATTTTGGGAGACCCATCTGTAGTGTGAACTGTGATGATGCTTTAGTAGAGAGTGACATGGAGGAACGAATGTCACCTGATTACTACAACAATCTGGAAGAGAGTTGGCAAGTGTGTAACTAGGATAATGAAAATGGAAATGGAATGGAAAGACGAATTTAAGGTACAAGCAATGATGATCCTGAGTGCCTTGGAAATAGGCAGCACAGCAGGGTGGTAGGTTGGGGAGAAAAGTAGGCAAGTTCAGCCAGAAATATTGAGTTCGAGTTTCTTATAAGATAGTCTGTTGGAGAATCTCATCAGGCAGGTAGGACAGACAGGCCCAAAAGCACAGGAGAAAAGCCAACTCTGGAAATGGGGAGGCGGGGGATGAGATCAGAGATGTATGGAATTGCCAAGGGGGTGATTAAAATAGGAGGAAGGAAGAGAAAACCATGGGAGATACCTGACTTTTTAAGGCAGAAGGTAGAGAAGAGAGAGATGCTTTGAAAAAAGGTGAAATCCAATCAATTCTGTGCAAGGTCTCAGAAGACAAGAGACAGTTTTAAGGAGGAATGGCAGTGTTGCAGAGAGTTCCGGAGGGCAAGCACTGAGACAGTTTGCTTCTCAGAGACCAGCAGTGACCGTTGCAGGGGCAGTTCCAATAGAGTCCTGAGGGCAGAAGCAGGGTCAATGAGGATTAAGGAGGAAGGGACTGGGAACAAGGGGCTCAGGGAATGTGTCTCTCTTGAGACAGTCTGGCTGTGAGGAGCGGGGTGCCACGAAGCCACCTGAGAAGAACGTGGCCACCACCGGGCAGACCTACCCAGGAAGAGAACTGGGCAGCTACAACTTGAGGGAAGTAACTGTGCCATGGTGTCTTTCACGTCCTAGCTAATTAAGACAAAAAATGATGCAGAAACAAGAAATGGTGGAGACAAGCAAACGAGTGTTTTCCCCATATAGAATGATACAGGTTTTCTTTTTTTCTAAAATCACTCTCATCTCATTTCAGAAAAAGATGTGTTTCCCTGCCCCCTTGTCTCCATTGGGTTTAGGTTGCCACGGAAAGCAAGGGAATGATGTTACGTTCCAAAGATGCAGACTACAAGGAAAGAACACTCTCTTTCCTAGCAGCTGGAGGGGGAAAAAAAGCAAAGCAATGATCTGGGAAGATTTGATGGCAACCAGATGTGCCTAACGTTTAAACTTGAGGCCAAATTCTTGCTCCAACGGCTTCCCTGCTTGCGAGTTTCCAGTGGGAAGTCAACTGCGCCTCTAGTTCTCCTCCACTCCACTCCCCAGCTGGTTTTATTATCAGCGCCTCCTCCTTGCCCTTCTCAGCCCACAGCCGCCGCCTGCTTCCATATGACAGCCTGGAGTGCGGCACACAGGCGGGTCCTGCAGAGAGCTGAGAAACGTGTCTCTCTCTGCATCCGCTGTGAACTGGTAAATGCAGACCCGGGCCTCCCCCTGTGCTGCCGGGGAGCTAGAATGTCCCCTTAAGCACTTCTTGCCCTAAAACTTTATAAAAATGTGAAAGGAGGGCTTGGGAAAAAACTGGAAGGCCTGCAGTATCTGATTTTTTGGGCCCTCCCCAGCTCTCACTCAGGAGTTGCTGACATGGACACTCTTAGGGAGCTTCCACAGTGCCCCATTGTAACTTGTCTCTGAGGTTACTCAGCACCCATTTTTAAAACTGCAATGAAATGGGACGTGAGTTAACAGCAAGGTCAGCCTCACCCTGGTTACTCTCAGCTCCTCTTCTCAGCACCTTTACCAAGGATGCATGGAGCCGACGTGCACGTGCATGTCCTCCAGGGCTGACTCTGTCTAGGAATTGCAGAAGGGCAAGGCTGGTGGGAGCGGGGATGTGGACTGGTGAGGTGCCCCATTTGCCCCTCTTTCCTCTTCTCTCTCTCTCTCTTTCTCATCCTACTGCAGAGATATTTGAGATGCTGTGATGTAGGGCCAGGAATGCCTTCTGCCTAAGTTGTGCCTTTAACTCTGGAGGGATGCGGAGAGCTGGGGGAAGAGGAGGAGGGACAGGATGTCAGCACAGAGAGGAACAAAACTCCAGCAGCTCTGCGAAGGGAGAGCTCGGGTCACTAGACCAGACACACAGGGCAGGGACTGGACACAGAAGAAACTCAAAGAGGAGACTATAGTAACATTGTCTGCCAAAGCTTGCATCTCTTTCTCCGCACAAAAGCCCCTCAGCAACCTGAGGAAGAGGCGAGCAGCTGGGCAGGGTGCTGCTGCAGCCGGGAACAAAAGCCCTAAGCTACTGCCTCCCAGTGGGTGGACCCCTCAAGGGCATTCATGGGCTGATCCACCGAGTCACTGGGAGAGAGGTCAGGAAGGATGAAGGAAGCACAGAAAGTCAGCGATGTGCCAAGGTCTCCCAGTTAACCAACACACACACACACACACACACACACACACACACACACACAGGAACAGAATAATGAATTCTGTAACCCAAACAGTCTGCTTTGTCAATGAAATAGCAAAACTGTGCTCTTCAAAACGAGGGCTGTGGGGGGCGCCCTGGGGGGAGGCCAGGAGGTTCCTGCAGAGGGCTCTGGTGCCTGCAGGTGGGAACAGGAGGCTCAGCCCTGCTGTCAGGTGCGCTCTGCAGGCTGCCGAGGGGCCCGGATTGCCCCCGGTTGCACTCAGAGAGCCTGAAAGAACATAAACAATCCGTTATTAAACATCCCTATGCTAATAGCATGACTGTATTTATCCAGCACTCTGCCAAGAGCCCAAACCTTTATCCAGGAGACCAGAACAGTTGATCTTAACACCTTGGAACAGATGGAAACTGCACAAATGGGAGAAGCAGGAATAGAAAAGAAAACTCTACCTCTTCGGCGCTAACCTTGGCCCAGAAAGGACATAATGTGTAAAGGGGAACTGTCAAGAGAAAAATTGCAATCTCTTCAGAAGCCAATGTACCTTTAATTTCAAAAGTACAACTGAGTACCATTTTCTAGACAGATGATTCCCCACTTCATATCTCTTGCTGTTCTTTGGATAACTTCTGTTATTTCTCTTCCATCTGTTATTTTCATTTATTTCAGCTAGATTTTTCCAAATTGGAGGATCTTATTTTGGGAACGATATATTCCAGAAATGTTACCCCATTTAAAAAGAATGATTGTTTTTTTGCAACTTGGAAGAGCATTTTCTGGGTCCAGGAGTCAAGTATATTTTCTAGGTTCAGAAATTAACAGTCTTCTTTTCAGAAACCTGCCGCCGGACCACCTTCCCAGCCCCGGGAAGAGTGGCGTGTTGGCTCTTCTTGTCCTGCCCCTTGGAAAGGGTCTCGCTTGCATATTTCTCCCAGAGCACTTCAAGTGCCCCTTGAGGAAGGTCTTCCATGAGGCTTAAAGCTCCATCTGAGATTTTTGCAGGCAAGGGAACTGAAATACAACTAAGTGGGTATCTGTGCCATATCCAGGGAGCCAGATCTCATCAGAAAGACCAGAACTTTCATCAGAAAAGCGGGGAGGAAGACAGGGGTAGGTAAAGCATGCATCACCCTGGAGCACACAAAACAGGTAGGAGAGGGGGTGGGAGCAAAGGGAGGACCAGGGAATTAAGAGATGCGGCAGGTTCACTTGAAAACCCGACAAAAAGGAAAAAGGCATCAAAAGGACCCAATTTCTCACCTGTAGGTAACATTTTCACTTTGAGTCTTCTCGGAGATGTTAACAGCTTGAGTATATGAAACTTAAGATGTGCTGCTTCTCTCGAGTTACTTTCTCAAGCCTCATCTCTCTCCTCTCAACTCACTCTGGCTCTACCCATGACAGATGACTGCTGATTCCAAACGTGCCTGTGCTTTCCCATGAACACGGTTTTGTCTGCAGCGAGCCTGGCTGCATGCCACTTGCTCTTTCTATGCCTGGCACACTCCTGCCCATTCCCCCAAGCCAGCTGCGGTGCTGTCTTCTCCGCGGAGCCTTCTCGGGCTCCCAAACCAAGCGTTCCGCCCGCTTGCTTCCTTGGGCACAACTCACATTCCCCTTGCACCCTGAATTGCAAAAGTACAGCTGAGTACCATTTTCTAGGCACTTCTGACAGGTCATCCTAACTGTCTGCCTGTTTCCTCACTGGACTGTCGTAACCTCAGGAGCTCCAGCAGGGCTCAAGGGTGGAATGAATGGAGGGAAATCTCCAGGTCTCCATGCGTGCTGGGTCGGCGTGCATGGCAGTAAAGGACAACGCCCCTGAGAACCAAGCAGGGTCCAGAGAAGAGGACTCTGTCACCACGTGTTACTGCGGCAGCCATGTCTGTAAACAGTCACGGCAGGGCCGTCTTCTAGCTGCAACGTGGATAAAAATTCTAAGACTCAGACCCGAGAGACACTATTAACAGGTTAGGTGATGTCCTAAAATCCACTAACCCTCAGTTCCCTCATCTGTCAGCGCCACTAATGTTATGTCCTTTACCTTTTCTCACATATTTTGAGGTTAAAAATGAACTATTTAATAACAAATGTGAAGGCACCTAACGGTTGTACAGGAAAATGACAGTCTACTGGAATGTCCCTGAACTTTGCATCCTCTTCTTGACTCACCAATCTTTCCCTGTCAACTTGCCAATAACAAAATAATAATCATAGTAATAAAATATTTTATCATAATTCAATTTCTTGCTTGTGTTTTTCACATGTATGTTGAAGGTATAGTAGATATATTAGTATCAGATTAAGCAGAATTCAAACAAAAAAAATTTACCAGGAATAAAGACAGGCATTACATAATAATAAGAAGAATTATATTAGCACATGAAGTAAAATGCTATCACACTAAGATGTGTTTTTACAAGAACCCTGGCACTTCAGTATTGAGAGCTGGAAATTTCCTAGCCCAACCCCACATCTATGGTGAGGAAACCAAGGCCAGAAAAGGCCATGAGGCCTACATGACTTGGGGACACACTGGGATTCCAACCCAGGTCACCCAGTGCCAGGTCAGTGATCGGTGGCCCACAGTGGGACAAGGGAGGTGCCCAGGAAGAAGGGTGTCAGCGGCACTCCTCAAACCGGAAGCGCTAGGGGTTTGCTGGGTCCGTCCACAGACCGGCGGTGATGACGACGGGGGTCCTGCTCTTTCTTCCCTCCCTGCCTCACTGTCCGGCCACCCGGCCCCTCGCCACCCACTCCTGCAACACTCCGGGCTGCTCCAGCCTCGGGAGCCGAGCGCGGGCCTCCTGCCTCCTGCAGCTGTGTCCTTGGCGGCTGCTTCCGTCACCTCCTTTAAGTCTTTGCTTCAGTGTCACCCTCTCATTGAGAATGTCCCTTCACTACCCTTTTAAAACTACAACCCTCCGCCCAACATTCCCCTCTTCTCTTTTCTGCTATACTTTTCTCTTTTTTATATGTTTTCATATAAATATTTTAAAATTTTATATTTGTTTATCACCTTTCTCTGTCCACTCACATGTAAGCTCTGTGACTGGGATAGCTGTCCATTTTGTCAACTGCTGTAACCCCAGTTTCTGGAACAATGCCTGGCATTGGCTCAAAAATATTTGTGGAATGAATGAATGAGTGAATAATGAATGAGTGGGTGGGTGACCTGCAGCAGAAATCATTCCTGAGAGACCCTGAGGGTGTGTTATTCCTCATCAGTGTCTTCTCTCCTCTTTTCCTAGGTAAAAACTTTGTCATCAAACACCTGGAAGGTTCTACTATTTGCAGTTGGCTCTTCAACCAAAACTGAGGCTTAACTAATTACACACAGCTCAGAGAATCTGTGTTTGGAAAACTGCCACTATTTACCTGCCCTGCCCGAAGGTAATCTTTGGGTTACTGAGGTTAACCACAGCAGCTTACCAGGAGCAGAATGCTTAAACTTCCCTGGACACCTTGTCCCTCCTTAATGAGCTGGGTAGTGCCCCAGGCCTTAGTGCTTGCTATGGGCAGAGAATTAGTTTGAATTTGAACTTAAAGGTTATTATTATGATTATTTTATTCCTAATATCCACTCGTTCACTGGTCGTTAATGGATGCCCAGCTTGTCTAAGCCTTGAGGGGCAGCACCTCATGAGTGAGGAACCAGAATATGACAAGCCAAGGGCCATTACCAGTAGTTGCAGCCACAAAAATACTGACTAGAATGAGAAAGCAGGGACCACAAATACAGTGTGGGGGTTTCAGATCTAGCAGGTCTCAGCGGAGGCAAGAGCCAGAATTGGGAGCTGTTAGCTATGACACATTGTCAAAGTAAAACCAGGTAGAAGCTGGAGAATCTGTATAGTTCAGTGGTGGGTTTGAGAATTCGGGGTGTTTGCTACAAGCACCTCTTAAGCCGGCCTTTGCTGAGCTTTCCTGAGCCAAAGACAGAGTCTTAAGGGGACTGACCTGGGCAGAAGGTGAAGAGAGAGCTGAGGATGCTAGTGGCATAATCAACTCACCCCAGTTTGCCTGGGGCATTCTTGGTTTGGGCCTTGAAAACCTGACATTCCAATGACATTCTAGTGACCACCTCAGTCCCAGGAAACCAGGACAGTCGGGCTCCCTTGGTGCTTGGCTGCACCGAAACGTGAGAGGCAGAGACGGTCTCCACAGTGGGCCCCATCTCATAGACAGACACCCGAGGAGCCAGCTGAGGGCTGGGATGGATACGGAGTCTGACAGAGGAGCCTCTGGGTGGGGAATAACTTGCACGAGGAAGGAGAAAATGGCGGGCAAACAGTGTTGAGAAAGGGGCCTGTGCTGAGGGACGTCTCCAAGGGCCTTGCTACAATTGAGAACCACAGATGTGTTCAAACGTCCATACTGGTGTCCTTCAGCCATCTGGTGTCCTTCAGAAAGGGAAGAATAATTTTATATTTATCCTTAGCTAATTTAAGGTAGAGTTTAATGAGCCCAGTCACCCTCAGTATCTGTTTTATCTGCACGTTAAACATTTTAGGATGCACAGTCAGTCTTCTTTAGGTCACTGTGGCAATTCAGGAGATCAGTGCTTCATAAATCTCTTTGTCCTAAACCACCACCCCCATCCTTCCCAGTGCTCCAAACGCACAAATAAAGTGGTGGAAAATGGCTTTGCTGCTAAGAAAAGAAGCAATTACCTATTTTCTTTACTTTGACCCATGACACACAAAGACATTAGTCTGTGATACATCAAATGCTCTACAATACTGATAATGTTTATCCACACTCAGCAGAACCTACATTGGGGCCGTTTTTCCAGTTGTAGTCATGGGTTTACCCTGTACTAGTACTTTCCAATGTATTTATTTTATCTTACAGCAGCAGAGTCCTTTTGCTTAAACAGAATGTACATGGTATTCTGACACACAAAAAAGATAAAATGTGATCTGCTGTGAGTAGAGGGGGCAGGTAGAATGATCAGGAACCATCTCACTCTCCTCCACAAAGTGTAAGGCACCTTTGTGGGACCCTACGAGATTTGAGAGGACAGTTTGAAAAGCTCTGCACCAAGGCCTTGGTACTCATTTGTCCAGGCCACAGTGAAAATGGGCAAATTCATGCACAAGGGATGAGCCAACGTGGGAGCACAATCCCATGGGAAAATTTAATTATACACAGACAGTCTGTATCTCATGAGAGCCACATACTAACTATCTGAGTCCTTAGTCAAGAGAACTTATGAAAAGAGCATATATATGAATTATAAAATAAGACTAAAAGATAAGTTGGGCCCTTGCAGGAAAAAAAATATTTTGCTAATAATATAAAGGCCATAAAATCCATCAATATGAATGACCAACTGCCAACACAGGCATCTCCTGATTCAGAGCTATTCAGAGTCCTGCTGTTCCAACCCTTGAACTTTCGAAAAATTCAAAGAGATTCCCACAAGTCAGCATGGAATGAATTGTTCTGAGGGATCAATCCTTGCTCTACAGGCAGCCAGAGTTTAGACACACATGAAAGTTCTGATTTGCCATCAGAGTAAAGCGCATGTACAGGAAGAATCAAGCCCTAAATGAATGAGAAGCAGCAGCTTCTATTTGTTTAAGACTGCTTTTTATATTCTCTTTAGTAAATACATTCGGCTGTCTTAGTCTGTTCTAGCTGCTATAACAAAATACCAAAGACCCAGTAGCTTATAAACAATGGAAATTCATTTCTCACAGTTTTGGAGGTTGAGAAGTCCAAGACCATGGTGCTGGCAGATTCAGTGTCTGGTGGCCGCCCACTTTCTGGTCCACAAGTGGTGCCTTCTCACTGTATCCTCACATGGTAGAAGGAAAAAGGACCTTTCTGCAGCCTCTTGTGTAAAGACACTAATCCCACTCAAGAGTGCTCTGCCCTCATCACCTCCCAGAGGCCCCACTTTCTCATACCACCACATTGAAGATTATGGTTCAACAGCTAAATTCTGACGGGACATGAGCATTCAGACCACAGCATCAGGCGACCACTTCTCTCTGTCTTCTCTAAGCTGAAGACACATTTTGGTCACTACTAAATCACTAATGCTGTGTGAATTAGAAACACTGAGGCAACACAAACTACAGTACTTGTTAAACTTACCACTAGGATGAGGGAGAAGTTTTCTTCCCTATGATGAGTTGATTTTGTGTAAACATAAAAAAAAAACCAACTTTAATTCCAAAGATAAATAAGGAAAGTAAGGAGGACCCACCCCAGTCCATAAACACCCTACGTTATTCTGCATTCTGTTGTGGTACTTTTGTATTTTCATGCATAAAATCTAATTAGCTGCACAGTACATACTAAAATATAATGCATTTATGTGTGGCTTTCTCCATACACAAATTGAGATATACATTGACTATGTCAGCACAGTAATTAAAAATCCTACCAAATATAGGACTTTAATTCTCCATTATAACTGAATAATTTAGGGTTTGGTTTGAATATATATGTCAGAAAAAAAAATAGATAAATGAAAGTAGCTTAAACAAGATAGAAAGTTGTTTTCTCCTTTCTGTCAGTGAAGCCCAGAGGTCAGCTCTCCAGGCCCCCTTAGTCCTGTCAGCTCACGAGCCTCAGCCTCCTCCTCAGAGTCCATGTGGCTGCATCCCTCCTCCAGGCAGCAAAACGGTGACGAGAGGAAGAGGCAGAGGTGCCTGCCAGCTGTCTCCCAAGAAAGGTTTCCAAAGCTCGCCGTGGATACATCTGCTTTCATGCCATTGGCCACAGTTCCTGATTGGCAATTGCAAAATATCACAATTAGTGGTTTATTATGTAATGCTGCCTCACTCTCCTGGAAATGTTACATAAGTTAGAAAATCAGAAAAATGCTGAACTCTGAAACACAACCGGCACAGAGTTTTTCAGAAAAGAGAGAGTGGAATGGTATTGACGAATTTTCATTTTAAAGTTTAGCAGTTAATAAAGATAAGGTCATTACTAATATTATCCACTATGATGTTGTTCTAAATCTTTCTACCCTGCCTTCAAAGTGTGTGCGGTGGTAGTATATATTTGTGTGAATCTCTAACTTCTTCTCATACCAGCGTTTCTCACGTGCGGCATCCACCCCACACTGAGAAGCCTTCCAGTCGGGTTTGGGGTGTGCCACCGGTCCTTTGAGGATGAGTCTCCCAGTAGATAGGAAAAATTTGATGACTGAAAGTGTATCTTAAAACGAGATTGGAATTTGGAAACAATATCCCAGTGCTCCTGGTGGGAATATTTTAGGGTTTCCCTTCAGCTATACCAAAATAAACATCCTTCCCTGAATAGAGAGCTGAGCAAAGAGCTAAATTTTAATAATGTAAAAAAAGGCACCACGATGCACACGGTCCCATTTAGAATAAAATATTTTATTCTATGGGGAGCCCGGGAGAGTTCATTAAAGGTCTGAGAGGTCCTCATGGGCAGCCATTTCCAGTGTCAAGTTTTCGGACCTTTGTTTCTTGCTTTGCAATATACTCTGTAGGCCCCCTCCAAGCGCTCAGCGCAGCAGAAGCGTGACTCTGGAGATGGGGTGACCTCCTCACATGGGAGACATTGCCAGGGGTCCAAGAAATGGCAAGGAGAGACTCAGTCAGGAACGCTAAGGTCTTTCATCTCACAGCAGAATGGATGTTCGCACTGCCGGCATGTTCTCCTCTGAAGGCCAGTAAGGACGATTACCTGGGAGGGAGTATGAAGGTCTCCAGATATGAAGGGTCCCGTTTGTCGCTGATGGGAACACACAGTCCAGAGGTGGAGCAGCATGAGAATCATGACAGGACGATGTGGAGTCCTCAGTGGGGCAGCAGGAAATATCTGAGAGCAGAGGAAGGTGTTGATGGACCACATAAAAGGTGTGAGATTAAGGAAGGCTTCCAGGGGGAGGCAACGTCTGAAAGTAGAGGTAAATGGAAAACAAAAGGGACAGAGGGACGCATGTACCAGGGCACGGAGGCTTGACAGAGCCTGAAAGGCTGAGGAGCTCACTGTGGCAGGACACGGGGTGGCCGTGGGGACAGCCACTACACGGTTCTCATCAGGAAAGACAGCTCCTGTCTCAGCGTCGCAGAAACACCGGGGAGAGGGAAGCAGGGAGACCAGTAAGAAACCCCCCAAGGGCACTGCCGGAGAGGCAAGGCCTGCCCGAAGCACTCTCTTTTTTATTTTAAAACACAAAAAAGAGACCATTTCCTGGATTATATCCCCAGCCCCCACCCCCACCCCTTCTACTGGGCACATCTGCAGCCTCCGACGTTTGATTTGTTTGTTTTCCTAAATTCGGAAAAGAAGTTATGTGCCCACCTGCGCTGGCAATCTGGCATTTCCACACAGGCCTGAAGTCACGTGCGGGTTGTGGGGGGCACGGACTCACTGCTAACCCTGATGCACAGAGATCTTCTCAAAGATTAAGTTTTTTGTTGAAAGACCATTTTAAAAAACTGAAATTCGTGGTGAGGAAGAAGTGTTTTGCTTAACAGTTTTAAGTTTCCTATGGGCCTTCCTGAGTCATCAACTGACTCATTCCACCTGCTCGATTTTATTATTAATTCAAAAAAAAACCTAATAACAATAGAGACTAAATTATGTTACATGTTTTGATTTCTTTCCTCTCATTGCATAATTCTCTAGTTTTGCCCACATTTTGGCAGTTGCTCTCACTATCCCTGCAACAATGAGAAACATTCGTTTAAAAATATGTCCAACCCCCTCACATTCACATGAAATCGCTTCAATTCTAACTTTTTTCAGTTCTTATATAAGCTCCATTGCTAGTTAATATTAGATCATTGTATTATACGTGACTTACTTCTAATACGTGGTAGAAGTTTGCAAGATCCTTGATTTGGTTCTTCTGTAAAGTGGAAAAAAAAGAATTCTGTGATGTGAGGAATCAACCCCAATTTAATTATCTTTGTTAGATGCTTTAGTTAAAATTTGGTTACTTTGAGAAGCAATACATTCATTGTAATTATCCATATAGGTAAGTATGAGTGTGTGTGTGTAGTGTATGCTATAAATTTAGAAATATAATAATCTGATTAATGCCCAAAAGTCAGTAAAACTGAAACGAAAAAGCCCAAGTTGCTTCATTCGTCCTGCAGGTGTGAACTCTGGGAACAGGTAAGGCATCTAGAGACAGCCGCGAAGCTGGGGAGGCGTTGGCACCTGAGAGTGTCTGTTCCACAAAGTTCTCGTCTGTACCAGTTTGTTTCAATGTGGCTTGGCCGCGTCTTGGACACATCTGCTCCAGTTGAAAGAGTTTCTGCTTTCAGTTGCGTCGTAGCTGAGGTGGAAGCAGGAGGAGGGAGGTGGCAGAAAACAAAAGGAAACTTGCTAAAAAATCTTGGGAAAGATAAACAAGGATGAGGAAAAGTAAACTCATGCTCAGAACTACACTCTAGCGTCAGCAACGAGAGAGAGAGAGAGAGAGAGAGAGAGAGGGAGACTTAGAATGAGTATAGAACGAGAGCTTTTTCCCAGCTCAAGCATTCAGGGACCTGCATCTTGGGAGAACGAGGGGGTTGTGCAGCCCAAGCGGCAGGACCGGGGAGATGCCCCAAGAACGCTACTGTCACAGAGGCCTGGAGTCTCTTGCAAGGATGGGCAGGTTACATCTTCATATGCACATCTTCGCATAAGAGCAAAGCAAAGTTACCATGATCTCCTTGAAAAATCTTGAAAAGCGTCCGACAGACAAGAGATGATAAAAAGGAAATGGACATATAATGAGTATTTTTTTTTTCATTTTACATGTGAGGAAACGGAAGTTCAGAAAGGTTAGGACACAGAGTCATCCATCCACTGTACGTGTAAAATGGCATTTAGCTTGTCTGTCTTCGTGCCTTGCCTTTATTGTTCTATTCAAGCAGAGCAAGAATCTTTACAAGGATTTTCATAGACGTGCAACCAACTGTGGTGCTTTCTATCGTATTTTCTGCACAGGACCTAACGTTCTCCTCCTGCAGCTCCCCTGCCCTTAGAGAATCCCAGCTACTACCCAGGTTTGGGGAGCGACCGCCCCTCTGTGGATTTTCAGCCAAAAACAACTCTGTTAAAGGAGTATAATTATTAACTAGTTACTACTTTCTTAATCTTTATCCTCAAAAGAATTTCTGGAAGCCAGTAGGGCAACAATTATTATTTCCAATATCCAGATGAGGCAACTGAAACTTCAAGGGGCTGGTGATTATTTAAGATAATACAATTTATAGACAATGTACCAAAAACCAAACCTGGGTTCTTTCCTCTGCTTGCTTGTTTCAAAATCCCAGTTCTCTCCCCTCTCTGCCTAACAGATGAGTTAGAGTATGGTTTATAAAAACACAAACCTGCAGAAAATTTAGGGACCTCCCTAATGAACTTCTATATGGACCTCACTTCTGCCTAACATAACCCTGCTATGTTGTTGTTTCTCTTTTTGCGCTTACCCCTGCGTCTATAACTGATGTTTTTGAACTTCAAGAAAGATGCTCCAGGGGGAACTATCACAAGCTTAAGGATATCTGGAAACTTTGTGCAAAGCTCCTTTGGCATCTCTTCTAGCCTTGAGTCTCTCTTCTAACAGGACAATCTTTTATTGCCTGTTAGGTAAAAAGACAAATGAATACATTTAGGCTTAATAACATTCCTTCTCAACTAGAATGTCTCTGCTATATCTCTTCTTCTCTTTGTTTTCCCATCAGAATAAAACATTCATCCATTCAGTCAGAAATATATACTAAATATGTTCTATTTGCAAGGCACTAAGGACAGGCCCACAGGGTTGCAAGGAAGCCAGCTGAACCTATAGTAGCTTAGTCAAGAGGCCTGTGGCTTGGTGAGCTGTGCCTGTCTGGTTTGAGCCCTACTTTAAATAAAAATTAGGACTAAGACTCTGATAATCCTTCCAGGAAAAGTTAAGACTGGAAATGTAGCAGATGCCCTCTGGTTGGGGCAAAGGCAAAATATTTTTCATGGAAGTGTGAGGAAGCACCTATTATTCTCAAGACAAATATGGGGGTAGGTAAAAAACCTGGAGTTGAAACCAGGCAAAGCATAAAGAAGAACTATCAGGTAAGGGAGAGAAGAGAGTCCATGAACAAGTCTGTCCACAGTGGGGATCTTGGTGACGGCCAGACTCTGTGTGGCCCCAAGTGTATGCAGACAGATGGTAGGATCGCAGTCTCTGGAAGACTCTGCAATCCTTTGTGGCAGACTATAATCAATGTGGACCCCAAATATCAGTTGCTGTGCTGTCCCAGGTCCTGTAGCCTGCTGTCCCTGGCCGGAGTGGTGAGAAGAACTGAAAAGCTTCCTGTTCTCAGGGGAGCCATTCTGGGATCAGACGAGACTGTTTGAGAATCGTGTTGGCTCAGATAGAGGCCTTCCCAGCTAAGGCAGGAGCCCTTTGTAATAAAATGAATTTAAAGAAGGTGCTTTGGACACTGAAACCAACAATATTACTTCTTGAGAAGTAGAATACCTTTCCCACCTGCTCTCTCTTCACCTCCCCTGGTCTATCCAGAAGGGACCACAGCCTCTTTCCCCTGACTCCCCAAACGCCTGAAGAGACGGAAAGGAATAAAATAGCACTGAAAGTTCTCTAGCAACATATTTTACTTAAATAAAAGAATATCCAGTCTAAGTTATGCTATTCCCTTTTGGGCTAAAGCAGTTGAAGTTGGTTTTAGTAACATTTTTTCCTTTTCTATTACAAGTTGTTTGCTGTTCATCCACTTTAGAATTCCAAAACAAGCCTAGAATGCATGAGATATAATATGAAAATTTATATATAAATGTGTGTATGTGTATGTGCATGTGTGTGTGTGCACAGTTGACCCTGGGCGCTGACCTCCTGAGCAGTCAAAAATCCTCATATAACTTTTGACTCCCTGAAAACTTAACTACTAATAGCCTCCTGTTGACCAGAAGCCTTACTGATAACAATTGATCAACACATATTTTCTATGTTTTATATATATTATACACTGTATTCTCATAATAAAGTAAGCTAAAGAAAAGAAAATGTTATTAAGAAAATCATAAGGAAGAGAAAATATATTTCTATTCATTAAGTAAAGGTTGATCATCATAAAAGTTTTCATCCTCATCACCCTCAACACTGAGTAGGCTGAGGAGGAGGAGGAAGAGTAGGAGGGGCTGGTCTTGCTGTCTCAGGGGTGGCAGAGGCAGAATAAAATTGCATAGTTCCAACCCCTGTAGTTCAAGGGTCAAATTTATATACATACATGAGTTTGGGGCCAACTCCAAGCTTGCTGTAAAATAGGAGAATTGGAAAAAACATAATTAATTTTAAATACCTACAATCATATTGCTTAACTAAAATTCCTTTTGCCTGCCCTCCACTGAACCCTCTCGGATTTCATTATAATAAGTAACTGATATAAAGTAGATGTGATTTAAAATACATATCATTGAGGATATATTTTTTTTGAAATATAATATGCCTCCTTAAATTATACACAGTATCTTAAATATACGCATTTCAGAAATCTGATGTAAAAGTAAATTTCTAATCAATGCATCCTACTATATAGTCTAAAGTCATAATGCAATTTGATAAACTGGCAAATTAATTTAGCAAGCAGACATTTTAGAAAAGTGAGTGTTAAGCTGGTAATTTTATTTACTAAAGCTAATGCTAATTTAAATAGATACTTATGAATTCATTAAGGGGTGAATCATCTTCCATTCAACAAGTTTATAGTAATTATTTAGGACATGTGTTTACCATGGTAAACTAGAGGAAAAGCACCACTACCAAGCACAGTAGACATTTAAATAATGTTACTTAATTCAAATGAGAAATTATGTATACTGGGTCTTTTGTTCTAACAGACTTAGATTTATACTAATAAAGCAAGCCTATATTTTTTAAATTTTAGCTATTTTAAGAATGACATTTGAAAATATTGGCATTAGGAACAAAAAAAAATGTTGCAGCCATATCAACTCAGGAAACGTTAAATATTGGATTATGCAACGAATTCAATCTAACTTCCTTCTCATGTGTTTCTAACAACTGTGAAAGAAAGATAAGCTGTCCTATTTTTTTTCAGTTCCCAGATGATTTTAATGTTTAGAAGAAATACAATTGAAAAGTGTTTGACCATGATAATAATGAAGTTAAAATGAAAACAATAAGAAACCATTTAAAACAAAATTTTAAATGATCAGCTTGATGATAACAATGTTGGGTGATTCTGGCACAATTTCTGACAGCAAAATCTATACCAAACAATAGGCTCTCAAGATACACAAAAATGTATTCCTTTAGAAATCGTTCTTAGAAAAAAATTCAAAGGAAGAAAAAAGATACAAGCACACATATTCATGGCAGTACTAAAGCAAAAGAAAAAAATGGGAATAACTTAAGTGTCAAATACAAGAATGGTTAAATTAGGTATCTTCAATTTGGTGAAATATTATGAGGAAGGGTAAAAAATAAGCAAAGCTGTCATAATGACATGGAGAAATCCTGGCTGTACAATATTAATTGTAAATGTCAACTGTATGATCACTTCTATGCTATTGTTTTAACTGTTATGAACAAGTAGTGGAAAAGGAGTTTAGAAGAGAAAATAAAAAGGAGTTTACTATAAAATAAAAAGTCTATCATGAGAACTGCTCCACCTCAATTCCAGGCCTCTCAAGTGTGGTGTTATCTGCCTGTCATTATAGGGGAAACATCTGCTGGTAGATTAGATGCTGTTTTAAGGAAGGAATAAAAGAATTATGCACATGTGTTGGAGGAAAAAGAAAGACATTGCATGAGGAAAGCATTTTTCTTGCTGTATTCTCAGAATTAGAACACAGGAGATAATATGAGCTAAGAAGATATGTGTACTGTTGTGGGTTGAATTGTGTCCTTCGAGAAGGTATGTTCAAATCCTGATCTCCGATACCTGTGAATGTGACTGTATTTGGAAATAGGGTCCTTGCAGGTGTAATCAAGTTAAGATGAGGTCATACTGGGATTAGCGTGGGCATGAATCCAGTGACTAGTGTCCTTGGGAGAAGAGACAAATTTGAACACAGACACGCACACTGGGAGAACATCATGTGATGAGGGAGGCAGATGTTGGAGAGAGGCATCCACAAGCCAAGGAGCGCCAAGGACTGCTGGCCACCAGCAGAAGCCACGACGAAGCAAGGAAGGATCCTCCCCTAGAGCCTTCTGAGAGACCATGGCCCTGCCAACGTCTTGACTTCGGACTTCCAGCCTCCAGAACTGGGAAAAAATACATTTCTGTTGTTTTAAACCACCCAGTTTATGGTACTTTGTTATAGCAGCAAGCATGGTAATTAATATCCAAGGACACTATATTCTAAAATAGGACTTTCTGATTATTAATATTTCTGGGGCAAGGAATTCAAATATTGTTCTTTACATAAGAACAGTTCTTGCAAAACTCCTCAAAAGTTGAGGGGCAAGAGTTAGAATCATTCTGGAGCTGTGCTGGTAGTGTGGCACTCTGGGGAGTGACAAGGCTTGGGTCCCAATACCAACCCTGTCACCCACGTTGAGTGAGGTCCCACCTCTCTGTGCTCGTTTCTTGCTTTGTAGGATGGTGATTGGAATTGTCTCACTGGGCTATTGTGAGAACTACATTAGCTAATAAACGCAAAGCAATTAGAACAGTAGCTGGCCTGTTAGAAGCTTTCAATAAATGTTAGCTATAATTACCATGTCTGACTAAACATTTTGGTCCCATTCCCATTTTAGAATTACAAAAATTTCACAGGCGTATTTTTAGAATGCATATATCAATTTGTAAATTACTTATATTCCACTGTGTCAACACCTCTTCCTTCCTAACTCTGAGTGATTCCTACCCAAATTAGCTTTTACAAGCTCAGGAGCCCTGATCCTAGGACCGCAAAAAATGTGAGTGGGCAGGAGGGGAAAAGAAAGGGAATAAAAAGAAAAGATTGCTGATTTGAGTTCCTGTGGAATTTAAATTCTATGGAGCAGCATCAGAAAGGATCAAAGAGGATCAGAAGTTTGAACGTGGCTGCTTGATGAGTCAGGCGCTGCGACAAGCAGCAGCATCCTCAGTCAAGATAGCCAATGTGCCGTTAGTTTTGGTTCCTCTCATGAGCATCCACAACTGAGTGAGAATCTCTCAGAAGTCTGGGTCACACTCAGTCCATATATTTGTACTATAAAAGGGAAGTACATTCTGGCATCAGAGAAGAGGTTCTACCCAGCACCATTCAAGTGAAAGGGGGAGCAATTTGGGGGATAATTCAATAAATAGGTTGCAGATTGGTCAAATGCCAGACCCAGCCATCAGCGTGCACAGTGCTCACCAGCACCGTTAAGAGTTGTCACTATCCTGTTCTTAAGAGCTTCCCAGATATCTTAAATATTTATTGTCCCCATAACCACCTTACCCGTCTCTCTGGTAATTGTGCCTGCAGTTCCCCAGGCCTCCTTCTTTTATCACACCTCGGAGGCCAGAATGAGTCTTGGCCTCCAGCTGGGAAAAGGCAGTAAGTGCACAGCTCTCACAGGAGGAGTGTAGCACCACTCAGTGTCGGAGATTTTTTGAAAGAATAGTTCATATTCCTGAAGGCCAAATCCAAAATTTACTCCTGTTGAGAAACTAATTAGCTATTTAAATGCCCCTGACTAATCTTCTAGGCTTTCTTCTATAAATTAAGTATAAAATAAGATGACCCTGGTAACTTGGATACTGTGTCATTATTTTTTTAAAGTGTGCAACTTGCAATAGTATCCAAATGGGATTTGGTCCCGTGTGCTAGTCCAGGCTCATAGCTACCTGAGAATAAATGCATGAGGAGGCAAGCTTGACAGATATCTGTGTTGTCAGTAGAACCAGGACAAGGGTCTTTGCAGAGAAAAGGCAGGACCTGCAAAGGTATTGGTGCCGACATGCTACTGGCACCTGAAAGTAATAGCTTTTATTGGATGTCAGCTCACGAAGAAGAAAAGAAAGGAAACAGAAAAAAAAAATTAGCTGAATGAGTACAAGGGAAAAGATCAATAACTCCCTCTGATGTTTTTTTGGCAAATTGGCCAAGAAAGGGCTGAAGTCTTCACTGGCTGACAATTCTGGCATCTTTCCCAAATAGAAATGTTGCAGCCAGAAAATGCACTTAGTGAATTTAGTGAGACAATTAGTTTGGGAATTTGTATTAAAGGGAAGAGCACAGACTAACAAATTGTCATCAAAGCACCTAGGTCCACCCCGGTACTGTGCACTGATGACTGGTTTATGTTTCCTGGGACAGATCTCGCCGTTGACAAGGGCACAGGAATCCTAATGCCCAGATTGTGTGCTCAGTGTCCAGTGTGAGCGGGACCGAGTAATTTATCACTTAAATCTGGACACTTAAGGAATGAAAAGAGATATGATCAATACTCACACTGGGCCATAGCTGTAAACCTGGACCGTCCCAGGCAAACCAGGGCATAGTGACAGCCTAAAAGGGACACTTCCCTCTCTCTGGAAATCCACCGGTTTGTAGTCATCACCTATAATTGCTGATCCAGCCTTTAGTCACAAAAAAGGGGCAGATAACTTGAGTTAAATTTGTTACTCCTGCTGGAAAATTACCTCAAATCACTTGCCCTTCTGGCTTAGGGACAGCAATACTATTTTTCTGTGTTTCTTATACTTTTCCTTTTTATCCAGTCAAGAGGATTTGCAACCCAGAATTTTCATTATGGCTTAAATAGGGACAGGTGAGTGTCACCATTATTAATTAAAATGCAGACATAATTGAACAAAAACAACACAGCAGTGTTTATTTCTACGAAGCTGTCGCATCCAGTAATTTGAAAAGGGAGAAAACCAAGTACAGTCACCATGTTCTAGTTTGCTTCTAAATTCAGAAATTCAGTCAGTTGTATCATATGATTTTCATTAGTTCCATTTTCACAGTTTTCAGTTTTGTAGAAACTACTTTTTTATTACCATAGAAATGTAAGTTTTCCTCTCCCTCATTTCAATCACTGTTTCTCCCACCCCCCGCCACCCAGGTACTTCCATTTTGAATTGTAACAGACGTACATTTGTTTTTATTAACTTTTGACTCAAGCCATGGAAATAAAATTAAAATAGATGAGTTGAGACACCAGTGAAATTTTGCTCGCAGTCTGGAATATGGAAAGTAGTCATTTAGCCACTGGGACTTTCTGACCAAAACCTGCAATTCCCCCTGAGCAGGTCCCATAGAGGCTGAGAGTTCCGGCTTCCTCTGATGTGGCCACCAGAAAACTGCAGCATACTGTTTTCAGTACAGCTTGAGTAATGCATATACTGTTTTCCTTTCCAAGCACTATCCCAGATAGGTGCCTGTTCTACGTTTATGAGGAGTCACAGAGAAAGTGCACTTACGTCCATTTTGCAGATTAGGAAACTGACACATGGGCAAAGAAATCCGGTGGCCCAGAGCCACACAGCTAATTAGAGACAAACTTAGCAGCAGACACTGATACATCTGACTTTTGTGCTGACCCTTTTTTTTTTTTAAATAGAAACTCCGAACTCAATTCTGCCACCATCTTAAGATGTTATGGTAAGATCTGTCATCTTTAACTCATACCCGTCCAATTTTCAAAGGAATCTGCTGTTGTTATTCAGTCTCTGGAACACAGAATGTATAATTTTATGAGTAACAAAATCATGACTGGGTTTTATGTGTTCCTCAGCTGGTACTCAACCCAAATATGCAACCTATATTCGGAACCCAAATACAAGAGTGCTTACAACTATTTTACATACCCTACTGAATTCAAAACCTTTACATTTCTTAGAAACAACATTTTCATATATTACCTCAGCCACATAGACAGAAAAATGGCATGAACTCCAATGTGCCACATTAAAAAAATAATAAGGATTCAAAAGTATATTTGATTAACCAATTCACCTTATGAAAATTTTAAGCCACTTCAAGCTTTTGGTTCCTCATTTTTCCACATCACCAGTACACTGACAGCACCAGAAAATTTTGACATAAATTATTAGAATAATGGTAAATCTTTTCAAAACACTTGCTAAACAGAGGGTGATCATATAGCATATTATCCAAATCAGCAAACGGAACATCAGGACCAAGGTATAAGCTGGACCACAAGTTTCAGCTGAGACTTCCCTGTTGCCACATTGGGATCTATTGGCTGTCACTCAGCTAAGTCCAAAAAAAATTGCAAGGGAGATTTTTAAAGATCATGTTGACTTAGTACAGATTTTAATAGGAGATGCTATAAATATTCTTTTCTAACAACTTACAAAACTCAAACAGTGATTTTCTTTGGTGATAACAGTTCATGGTAAAAGAAGTTAAAAGAATGAAAATAATATTTTACTCATTTCTGCTAATCTGAAAAACATATTCAGGGTAAGCGGTTAGGGGAAAGAATGAAAACGAAAATGTCTTTCCTTTGGGCTAAAGCCAAGGACAACTCAAAGGAGATATTCTTCAGAGATCAAAAATCAGAGGAACTGCTCGAGGAATGTGACTGAAACCCCACGTGGCACGTGATGTATGGGGTGGAAGGTTTTTTTTTAACACAAGAGGCCTACTGAATTCTTTGGGGTGGGCTCTGAGGCCCAGCCCTTTTTAAGGCTCTTTGTTTTTCATTTTTGTGTGTGGGCTCTTCATGCTTTGAAGTTCCAGCCAGCAGTGAAGAGAAAAACTTGCTCTGGTGTTTCTCGTTTGGCTGAGAGCTGCGATTTCGCTAAGGCGTCCCCCATACGGGCTGCAAGCTCATGCTGCAGCCTTCCCGGAGCACGTACTAATCATCCAAGCGCATCTCTGAAACCAACACAGACTGGGGACCTTGTAAGGTAACTTGTGAAGCCATCATTACGGTGCAGCTACAAAATTCGTGAGCACAACTAGAAAGAATATCCTGTTGCCACTTATCAGAAGAGGTTAAAAAACACCCAACACACTGCCTATTAAAATGCAAAAGCAGCACTGAGGTCTTTCGTTTCCATTCGAATTCCCTGGCACCGGCCTCCTGATCCTGTGGGGACCTTCTCGTTAGGACTTGTTGCTTCCACTTTCAATGTTATTAGTGGCAAACCGTTAGGCCAACAGTTATGCCCTGTTCTTTTGTTCCTGTAGGAAACATCTGTTCTTTTGTCAGGGAGCACATGCCAAAAACTCTGCGATTATAAGCAGAGGGCTCTTCAGGGAGTAGTCAGTGCATCACAGCCTGGAGTGCAGACCTTGAAAACTTCCCCACTCCAGCCCTGGTCCCCGCAGCCCCCTGGAGCTAGAGGATTGCTATGCTAGTCACAGTGAGATCCCCAGCCCAGGCCCCCCATGCACCTCCGCTGGAGGGAGGAAGGAAGGCAAGGGGGGCCGTGCGGAGTGCAGCAGAGAGTGGGGGTTAATTATTGATGAGGCTACATAAAAACTTCTTTTTATACTCACTTGTCAAGAGTGTCTAAGCCACCCGCGTGTATCTGAACCCTCTAAGACAGCGCGTGCAGTGATCCCAACGTACTGTATCATACATTCTGCTTGTGCTAAAGGGAGAAAGGAGCTAGAGACAAAAACACACCAGGAGGCCTGCAGAAAGTGACCGAAGAAACGAAGAAACCACTTCGGAGTCCTCAAGGTTCTGACCTTACAAGTCTCTCAAAGGTGCAACACCTACATCTCGCCCTTGCTTTCAAGGGCCCACAAGCAGGCTTAGCTACCTAGGTCTGAATCCAAGCTCGACTTGTTCTAGCCCTCTGACCCTGGAAGAGTCACAAGTTCCCTGAGCCTCAGCTTCTTTATCTGTAAAATGGGAGCAGTAATGGTACCCGTGGCATAAATGCACTAACATATGTAAAATATCTATACTACAAAATAAGAAAGGTATAAAATCAATAATCTAAGTTTCTATCTTAAGAAGCTAAAAAAAAGAAGAGTAAATTAAACCCAAGAAAAGCAGAAGCAAAGAAATAATAAAAATTAGAGTGAAAATAAATGAAATAAAAAAGAGAAAAACTTGATTCATTGAAAACATTAGTAAAATTGACAGACCTCTAGCTATACTTAAAAGAAAAAAAGAAAGAGAAAATACAGATTACTACATTCAGAAATTAAAAAAGAGATATAATTAAAATTCTCTCAGATGTTAGAAGGTTTAAAAGCATATATCACAAACAACACTATGCCAATACATTTGATAACAAATAAAATGAATGATCTCCTTAAAAAACACAAGGAAAGAAAATTGTAGAAGAAATATAACATTTAAGTAGTTCTGTATCTATTTAAAAAATTGAATTCACAATTAACATCTTTTCACAAAGAAAACTTCAGAACTAACTGGTTTAATGCTAAATTCTATGAAACATTTAAGAGATGAATAATACCAATCTTTAAACAAAAACACTTTCAGAAAATAGAGGAGGCTTGAACATTTCTCAACTCTTTATGACTCCAGCATTACTCTGATACCAAACCCAACAGAAACGTTACAAAACAATTATAGATAAAAATCATTGGTGAATATGCACGTAAAAATTATCAACAAAATATTAGCAAACAGAATTCAGCAATGTATAAAAAAATTACACCATAGCTAGGGTATGGTTTATCCAAGGAATGCAAGGTAGAGTCCACCACTTGAGAATCAATCAATATAAAATGCAATCATTAATAAATAAACAAAAATCACATAAGCATTTCAGTAGGTACAGAAGTTGCACTTTAGAAAATTCAAAACCTGTTCATAATAAAATGTCTCAGCAGTTTAGAAATAGAAAAAGGTCCTCATCCAGATATAAGGCATCTATGAAAACCCTATAGTCCTATCATACTACATGGTGAACAAATGAAAGCTTTCCTCTGAAGACTGGAGAAAGAAGAAGGACAAGGAAGTCTGCTCCCACCACTCACCCTATTATGCAATATTGTGCTTAGGCTCTTACACTGTGCAATAAGGCAACTAAAAGAAATAAAGGGCATAAAATTTGAAAGCAAGCATTTTATTTACAGAAAACACAACTGTCTATCTAGAAAATTCTGAGGAATTAACAAAAAGCTACAAAAATTGATAAGAGAATTTAATAAGATCAAAGGACAAGTTAATGGGGTGTGGGAAATGCTACCCCAAAATATGACACCTTGGCATACTGAGTATTTTAAGCTGAAGGAAATTGAGAACACCACAAAAGCAGAAATATCTCTCTGACCTTCTCATTTACTTTCTCTGATCTTCTTCTTTGTCCTCTGAAGCATGGTCATAAAAGAATTCTCTGATTTATCTCCCCTGAAGGTAGGTAATAAAACCCCCATTCCAAAGGAGTCCTCCCCAATACCCAGAGGCCAAGAAGAATCTGAACAAACAGGAATTATTAAGATTATACTCCCTTTTTGTCCAATTATACTTCATCCATCCATCCAATAACACAGGACCGCCCATTCTTCATCAAACCCAAGCATAAAAATGTGTGGTTTTTCTTCTCTTACAACATCAATACACAATTACTATACACCAGCAATAAACAATTTGAACTGAAATTTAAAAACAATGATATTCACACTAGCACAAAAAAAACCCAAAAAATGTACTCAGGAATAAATTTAACAAAAGATATGACCTATGCACTGAAAACTATAAAATATTGCTGAAAAAAATAAAATATATAAATAAATGGAGCAATATATCATATTCATGCAATATTATTGAGGTAAACATTTTTCCAAATTGATCACAGTTTTAAGACATTCGTGATTAAAATTCCATCAGATGATTTTATAAAAATTAACAAGCTATGCTAAAATGTATGTAGACATACAAAGGACCTAGAATATAGCCAAAATAATTTTGAAAA
>CM052441.1:8570746-8597342 GCA_028533085.1 Varecia variegata | reverse complement strand
AATAAAATATATAAATAAATGGAGCAATATATCATATTCATGCAATATTATTGAGGTAAACATTTTTCCAAATTGATCACAGTTTTAAGACATTCGTGATTAAAATTCCATCAGATGATTTTATAAAAATTAACAAGCTATGCTAAAATGTATGTAGACATACAAAGGACCTAGAATATAGCCAAAATAATTTTGAAAAAAAAAGAACAAAATTGGAGGACTTTCACTACCTGAGTTCAGGACTTACTATTTAAAGGTATAGAAATCAAGACAGTGTGATTTCTGTATAAGGATAGATACATAAAATAATGAAACAGAATTAATTCCAGAAATAGATCCAAACTCATATGGTCAATTAATTTCCACAAAGTCACCAAAGCATTTCAATGAAGAAAGTGTAGACTTTTGTTTACTTGCCAATTTTGGAACAACTGGATATTGGCATAGAAAAAATGGACCTCAATCCCTATCCCACACCATACAGAAAAATTTGAAATGTATTAAAGAACTCAATAAAAGTTAAAATCATAAAACTTCTGGAAAAATATACAGGAGAAAAAAAAATCTTCACTATCTTGAGATAGGAAAAGGTTTCTTAGGACACAAAAAGCATTAATATTAAAGGAAAAATCAAACAAATTGTACTTCACCAAAATGTTTACCAGATTTGGTCCACCCTTGGTAGCAGAAGCCAGATATTACACGTAACAATGACTGAAAGTGTTCTTAGAATCAGAAATTTTCTATTTTTATCACATTTTGAGTGCCCATGATTGATCTGAGTACTTGAAAAATATTAGCTCATTTAATACAATGACCTTATGAAGTAGGAGCTATTATCATTATTTAGCAAGCACCCTCCAGGTGATTATGATGGGACTGAGATCACCAATCGCCTTCTTGCTTAAAGGCTGTGGTCACTCGTGGTATTTACTATCCATTTTGTCAAACTTCTATCTTGAAGTTCTAAGCCTTTAGATTTTGGTTCGGAGTGAAGGCTTCATTTTCTTTTAATTCTGCCAAAGCAGGTTGTAGCTCGTGATGCTGGGGCTGGTGAAGACGTGCTCCCTGAGGCTACAGTGACAGTGACGCTCTCCTTGCCAGCTGCATTCTTACTGGCACAGCAGAGTTTTTTCTTACTAGGACCATATAAGAAGGGTTTCAAAGTCCCTCTGGCAGGAAAATATTCTACCTGTCTAAAGAAACAACTGAAAGTGAGCCCATCAAACAAGAATGTCATGTAACTTCCTATGTGACCCCCTTAAACACCTTCCTGGCAAGAATATGTCAGTCATTATTATTGTGTCACTTGGCAGCCTCGGTGGCTCTTCAGAAGAAGGAAGTTCAAGTTGGTAAGGGGAAGATGGAGAAGGAGGAGCAAACAGCACAATGAATGCAAGTTTTGTTTTTCATCATAAAATAATATAGGTCTTCCCCTTATGAGCGCCAAGTGGGAAACGATCTGTGCATTGGAACAAACACAAGAGTTCCACTTTAATAAAATACGAACACACACCACCACCCACACATGAGGTATTCGATGGTAGACCGTGGCTGCAGGATTTACAGGAAGCACTGAAATAAAGGGGGGGTGCGGGGAGTGGGAATCAAAGCACTAGCCCAGAGACTGCAGCACTCATTATAAATATCTGTCTTTAATTAAGAAATGAATAGCTTTGAGAAGAAAATAATGGGTTGTGGAAATGAGTTAGGAGAAGGAAAGAGGTTCTGATTAAAGCTACTCTTTCAAGGAGCTAGAAGAAACATTAGAGATCTTCTAGTACACCCTCCCAACTTTGCAGGACACTGAGTCACTCTGGTGGAAGTCCAGTAATTTTCAAGTCAAGGTCAACTGCTCCTCAGGCCTGGAGCTGAGGACTCAGATTCTGATCGCTTGGCTTCAATTTATTTTGAGTGATTAAAGTCTGTTTTTCTGAAAAGTGCCAAATGATTGAACTTCAGACAAGAGCGAGATCACAATGGACTAGGTGCCCAAAGGACCCTTCAATTAGAAAAGTGAAGCTTGATTTAAGTTTTAAGTGGGATGAACATCAGAGCTGGTGCAAGAACCTGGTACCATATGAGGCCCTGAAAAGACCTCATAAAGTGTGAAAAATGGACCCACAGCCCAAGGAAACAAGGCCATAACAGGCTCTCTCCTGAAAAGAAATAGGCTAAATTTTCATCTGGTCAGAAGCCTCCCATAGACACAAATTCTACTTTATGATCAGCCTAACAAAAGGCACAAGTCACAAACACAACTTCAATGCTTGTAGCCATGAGTCATGGCTGCCCCTGAGTGAAAATGGAGCCTTCATAGTCTACTAAGAGAATTTTAAAAATCAAGCAAGCAAGAAATAAAAATGTCATTGTGATGCTAATGGGGATGCTATGTTTTGGAGTTGTTTCATACAGTTCTTTAAATTTTTATAAATAGGGTTTCTGCCCCTATTTGCATTCAAAAAGGTGGTCCTTTTTTTCTAACATTAACATTAGATCGCTCCCCAACTCAAAAATAAAATGAAAAGAACAGTTAAGGTTCAAAATGTTTAAATTATGCACAAAGGGAAATAAGAATAAAAAGCAATACCTCTTTGTTTCAGCCCGTCCTTGTTCCTGTGAAAATCCATCTCATTATATTCATGGGTCCTAATTTAAAGAATAACAGACTCGGTAGGAGTCCAATGACTGTTAATGCTGCTATTGTTAACATCATGAATGGTGTGGGGCTTTTTCCTACCCAGGCACTACATTTTGGAACAAAGCAAAGGAACAAGGTGGTTCTGCTATTATCCAAATTGGCCTCTGGCATCCACTGGAGGAAGTGACTGAGGTCGGCTGCTCTTTCTCAGGTATCCCCGGGGAATATACACGTGCGATTAGCCTAGCTGGCCACTGGGTGTGACCACGCTCCGCAAAAAAGGAAGCAGAGGCTGTTCTCTGCAGATTTTCCTGGCAGAGTTTAGACACGCGCGTGCACGCACACACCCGTGCCCATACACACACCATGAAGACTTCACCCTCCGAAAGGCAAGTTTAAAAAGTCAGTTCTTGCTTGATTTTAACTTCCAAGTATACACCAGGTCCACTGTATTCATTTTCCTTTTACTCCAAAAAGAATATAACTCATCTTTCCATTAGGTCCCGAGTAAAGAATAAAAAGTACACCAGTTCTGCTCCCAACAACACAAATCAAAAGAGATTACCCCCTAAATAGAATCTAAGCCCCCCTGCAGCAAAATCTGTCCATCCAAAACTCACATGTCACTGATTCCCACAGCTAATGGTGTCTGTGCCTGAATTGCAAAGACAAGTATTTGCAGGTTTCTTTTGAATGGCAGAGCCAAATATACTTGCTGTAATGAATGAGACCCACATCCACTGCAGTGTTAAAGTGATTCAGCTATGTATGATGAGGACTTGGGTCAAAGAGACATGTGCTCCACAGCTCCTCATGATGCTACTGGCAGAGTAAGATTTTTCATTTCTCTTCCCACACTGAACAGTCTTTAAATGGCAGAGCAAGGGGAGGAGGCATAAAATCCAGTATTTCAAAGAAATATAAAAAGGTTAACCACTCACATTGTTTGTTTCCCAGCTTTATTGAAGTCTAATTGAAAAATTAAATTGTATATATTTAAGGTGTACAAAATGATGTTTCAATGTACGTATACATTGTGAAATGATTACCACAATCAAGCTAACTAACACATCCTCCATCACTTCACATGGTTACCATTCTTTGTGTGTGAGGCGAGAATACTCAAGATCTACTCTTTTAGCAAATTTCAAGTATGCAATACAGTATTATCAACTAGAGTCACAATGATGTATATTAGATCCCTAGAACTTATTCATCTTGTAACTGAAAGTTTGTACCCTTTGACCAACATCTCCCCATTTCCCCAGCCCCCACCCCCTGGTAACCACCATTCTACTCTGCTACTATGAATTTGACTTTTTTAGATTCCACACATAAATGAGATCATATAGTATTTATTAATATCTTTCTTTATCTGGCTTATTTCACTTGGCATAACATCCTCCAGGTTCATCTATATTGTTGAAATGGCAGAATTAGCTTCTTTTTTATGGTTACATAATGTTCTACCGTATATGTCTATACCACATTTTCTTTATGTATCCATCGATAGACAGTAATGTTGTTTCCATACCTTGGCTATTATAAATGATTCTACAATGAACATGAGAGTGTAGATATCTCTTCAAGATACTGATTTCATTTCCTTTGGCTATATACCCAATAGTGGGATTGCTAGGATCATATGATAGTTTTATTTTTAACTTTTTGAGGAACCTCTATACTGTTTTTCACAATGGCTGTACCAAGTCACAGTCTCACCAATAGTGTACAAGGATCCTCTTTTCTCTGCTTCTTGCCAGCACTCGTTATCTCTTATATGTTTGATGTTAGCCATCTTAACATGCATGAGGTGATACTATATTTTATTGTGGTTTGATTTTCATTTCCCTGATGATTAATGATGTTGAACACCTTTTCATTTCCCTATTTGTCCATTTGTATGTCTCCTCTGGAAAATTGTCTATTCAGGTCCTTTGCCCATTTTTAAACTAAATCATTTATTTTTTGGGGTTTTGAGCTGTTTTTTTTTGTTTCTTGGGTGTATTTTGTTGCTATTAATTAGTATGTGTTCCTTATATATTCTGGATATTCATCTCGTATCAGATATATGGCTTGCAAATATTTTCTTCCATTTTGTAGATCCCTTGTTCATTATGTTGACTTTTTTTTTTTTCTTTATGGAAACTTTTTAGTTTGATGCAGTTGCAATTGTCTCCTTTTACTTTTGTTTTCTATGCTTTTGGGGTCATATCCAAAAATACCATCACTAGGATCAATGTCAAGGAGCTTTTTCTCTATGTTTTATTATAGGAATTTTATGGTTTCAGGTCTTATGTTTATGTCTTTAATCCATTTTGAGTTTTTTGTGTGCGTGTGTATAGTTTAAGATAAGGTTCCAATTTCATTCTTTGCATGTGGATATCCAGCGCCATTTGTTAAGCAGACTATCCTTTCCCCATTGTGTATTCTTGGCACCTTTGTCAAAGACTAGTTGGCTGTTTATGTGTGGATTTATTTCTGGGCTCTCTATTTTGTTCTATTGGTCTATGTGCCTGTTTTTATATCAGTAATATACTGTATTGATTGCTATAACTTTGTAATATAGTTTGAAATCAAGAAGAGTGATGCCTCTAGCTTTGTTCTTACTACTCCAGATTTTTTTGACTTTTGAGAATTTTTGTGATTCTATATGAATTTTAGGATTATTTTTACTATTTCTATGAAAAACGCCACTGGAATTTTGATAGAGATTGCACTGAATCAGTAGATCACTTTGGGTAGCATGGACAGTTAAAGAATATTAATTATTCCAATCCATGGACATGGGATATTTTTGTCTTCTTCAATTTCTTTCATCAATGTTTTATAGCTTCCAGTGTACAGATATTTAACCTCCTTGGTTAAATTTATTCCTAAGTATTTTATTCTTTTCAAGGCTATTCACCGATATTGTTTTTAATCCAACCTTCTAACTACCTTTTTCCTCAGTTTCCAAACAGGCACATGCACACACACCTTCACATACACACAGGCGCACAAGCAGGTGCCCACACATGATGGAAACTTCAATACTGACTTATAGTTTAAATTGTATCTTTCTCTTTGAGCAACACAAAGGGGCCCTCATTTTATTTATACCATTTTCTCCCTAAAGTTTCATTTGCCATTGTCACCAAGCTATATGAAAGAGGAGGAATAGGCACATTATTATGTCTCCAAGAAGAAGCAGGGTCCAACATCACCCTTAAGAGCACATCCTGTTTTTCTAGCATCTTATTTCAAAGAAATTCTTCATGTGTATGTGCAATGCTCAGAAAATATTTGTTGATTGCTAATGCTGTGTCTGAAAATCATTTGGAAGATGTTTTTCTAAGCCTGCCAATTTACAAAGATCAGCTAAGTGCCTGGCGTTCCTCCATGTTCCTTAGCTGAGGATATTTTTCTTTATAGAAATGTTTTTGTGGAGAGTCTAAAAACTGAACAAGATAAACCACAGCCTCAGAGCTCAGACTGAAAATCTTCAATGGGTCCTGGAATCATTGTACTCTTATACGAAGCACAAGAACTGGCATTTAATTTTGAAATAAGTATTCCATCCTAAATAATTTCTTAGTTCTTAAGAAGAGACTTGGACACAACCATTAATGAAATTAACAAAAACAAAGTAAATCTCTTGGTCCTTAAGATTGTTATCCATATTACTCCTTACCTTAATTTTTTTTCAGAAAAAAAAATTAAAGTCATGCTTATGGCCAAGAGTGTATTGATAGGTATTTTAATATCCCAGGATAGTAAAAGCATTGCTGTTGTTGTTTAAGAAGGAAGCTTTAAACATATATTATCCTTGTTGAAATGGAGCTCAGAGACCAGATTCACTTTGTGCCATTTTCTGGTACCACTCTGGACTCAAATCAATACTAACAGTAATGAGCTAGCAAGTAGCAGGATGGTTGCTTTTAAAGTTATTTTCCATGTCAAATTGCAATGGGGGGTTGTAAGTGCCAAAGGTAAATATCGATTCAAAGACTACTGGTTGTTAATTTTTATCAATTAATAATCAGTGGGAACCATTAGAACTACTCTACTGGAATTAGGAAGGTCTCTGATCAATGGGTTCAAGTTTAAATAAAAGGAACCCTGACTTCCACACGATAGAATGGACCCTTCCTCATCTGACCCTCGCTTGATTTTCCAGCCTCACCTTCCAGCAAGTCTATTGTGAACCCTGCCCGGCATTCCCTGAACAGACCCACTCGCAAACATCCATATTCTTTGCATGTGTTGTTCCCTGCACCAAAGAGCTCTACCCAGGCTCACCCTGACTGCCAGCTTAACAAACTCCTACTCACTCTTTTAGCCAAGGTTAAAAGTTTACCTCTTATATGAAACCTCCTCCAAATATGCTCTCCTGAGTGGTCCCACAGGATTGGACATATGTTCCCCCTACAAAGCATTACCCCATTGTTTATATAACGATTAGGTGTATTCACACCTGTCTCCACAGCAAACTGTGAGCGAGACATGTTTTCACACTTGTGCCCCCAGGGTTCCTGGAACAGTATGTACTACTTTGCAGGAGCTTGATGCACATTGGATGAATGAAGGAATGAAGGAGGCATGGACAGAGTGAATGATAAATTAATTAAGTAATGGATAGACAAATGAATAAATTCAGATTTGGGCATGGCACTCTGGCAGGCAGGAGCTCGCCTGAAAACGAGAATATAAGAAAGGCAAAGATACAGTGCTGTCTCTTACACAGTGGAAACATACTCCTGTGCCACCCTGGAGGACAGAATTTGAACATGCCTTTGAAGAGAACATCCCATTGCACAGGTCCTTCCCCTGCCAGAAAGAAGTCTCTGGACTAACCATGTTCTAACCATGAATTTTGGTACAACCTCTGAACACTAATATAAGTGCCACATGGCATGATTTTAGCTTAACAATTTCCAAACTCCTGTTTTCCTATAATTTGGTTTAAAAACTTTACTATGATCTTTTTTTCCTATGGCTTTTCATTCTAGAGCATTCTATATGTTCTTAGCCAAAAGCTCCATGGGGCTTCAGAGCTAATGTAAAGGGGTGTGGAGAAAGTTCCAGTTTTTTTTTTTTTTTTTAAATAAAAGGTCAGTTGTAAATCTCCTTCAACTTTAAGAAATTCACATGATTCAAATTTTCACAGCCTCAAATTTAGAAGATCGACTCTCCCTTCATCAATCCTGTTACACAAACAAGTGCAATACAATCATTGCTTCTGTATCCATGGTGATGACCCTAGCTCCAATGGTCACCCCTGTGAGAGCGTGTCCTGGATCAATACTGTCAGCTCTGGACTCTTCCTCAAACCCTAATTCTGTGTGTCTAATAGGCTATTAGACATACCTACCGGGATAACTGGTTGGAATTTTAAAATGGAATTCTCCCTCAAAACAAATGCATCTTCCCCTAAAGAGCTCTGCTGCCTTTTAGTTTTTCTTTGCACATCACCTTCCTTAGTCCTGTATGTTGAACACCGCCTGCGTTCTTTGCTGTTTCTCCATCAAAATCTGACTTGTCCTCAGGTCCTCCCAACTATACTTCCATTGTCCCTGCATCAAGTGTTACCTGTAACCCAAGTTCAGTTACAGAGCACATACCAAATGGACTGCTTTCCATGGCTTTATGTAACAGCTACAAGACTTCCATGTGCCCATGCTGGTTTCCCACCACGAGACTGTAGGCCGTTTAAATACCTCTATCTCATTCCTCAGGCCTTTAACACAGTGCTAGAATTTATGTGATTGGTAAAAATTTGTTTATCTAATATTAAATCACAACCTTGTTTACATCACTGTTTTCCAAGTTCATGCTAAGCAGTACTTCTTGCTTGGACTATTGTATTGGCTCACCTAACTCTTCTCCCTGCCTCTAAATCTGTTATTTTATCTAATCCATTACACACTACATTAATTTTCCTATGTTATTTCATCTTGTCCAAAAACCCTGAATGGTTCCTCCTTGCGTAATGAAGTGAGAAAATCTCCTTTGCCTAGCATTTGGGGCACTTTAACATTTTAGACCCAACCTATCTTTCCATCTTCCTCTCCCAGTGCTCTCCTAATTTTTCCTTTGCTTGCTGTTTCCTGAACATGCCTCTCTCATTCTAAGAATATTCTTTTCCCATCTTCTCCCACTATCCTGGTCCCCAGTGGAATTTCTGGGAGAGGAGAACACGGGACAGAGTGAGTCCTGGGAGCCGAGCCGGTGCATGCCTTGTAGGGCAGCAGGGGTCCTAGAATGCACCCAGGGCTTGAAGCAAGCACCCCCTTCCTCAACTGGGTCACTTTGGACAAACACACAACCTTCTCATCCTTCATTTCTTCCTGCATAAAAAGAGTATAAGGACTTTGTTTGCAAAGTTATTTCAAAGATGAATTATAAAAATACAAATAAATACTAAAGTTATTATCCCAGAATGACAGGGTTAATTGTAGTCATGAACTCACTCCCCTGCTTTAAAGCAAGTGTTCAGGATAAGACTACATTGGGGCAAGAGCAGTTCTGAAGATGACAACCTGTCCGCAATCTAAGGCATTTCTTTTATTAAGGTAATCATAACTTCAAACTACTCTATATGCCTTTCAGAAGAGAAAAACAGTGGAATCTATTCAATCCTTAAATAAGCAACTTATTTTTATTTAGGAAAATAAATATCTATGCCTTTCAACTTCATTTGAAACTAGTTTTCTTGACAATTTCATTTAAAATTTAAATAATTTGGTTTAGCTGAAATTTGTCCAACTTCCAACCTTCTCTTTCTTTTTCTCAAGGGCCCAAGTCCTATCTGTCACATGGGAGCAATTTCCTCTGCCGTCATTCAGAAGCTGTGAGGCAGGAACGGAACAGGTCTAAATGATTGCTACCTTCACTCCCAAAGCAAGTAAACCTCAGTGGGGTGTGAGTTAGTCCAGCATCCTCATATGTCCACTTGGACTGACCTGTCACAGAGATGCACCCCCTGGCTGCTTCAGCTCTCAAGAGGAAGGGGGTGTTTACCCTCAGGGTGTAACCTTGCTCGGACTCACTCTCAATGTGATAGGTCCAAGGAAACTGGAAGCTAGTCAACCCACCCAAACTGGAGGAAAACTCAGAGAGAGGGCAAATTAGGCTGTGAGCTATACCAGGTTGTATATTGTGTTTGTTTCTTGTGCCACTAGATTCCCAGCACATCAAACACAGTAGATGCTCAGTAAATATTTGATGAATGAATAAATATAGTAAAGAGCTCTGGGAATTCAGATTTTATTCCATGTACTACAAATGTAAGGACATGCGGTAAACAAACTATATGCATTTTTTGTTTTTACATTTGTGTATCAATATACATAGATATAGATTTTAATGTTATTTTGAGAAGCAGTAAAGCAGGCAAAAGATAGTAGGTTTTCACCAAAACAGTCTAGGAGCATTGCAAAAAACAATCTTGAATTTAACTCTAAATCAATGTACTGATAGAGTCCAGGGTACGGTATCCCAAAATATGGCACCTGGCATTTGAGAAAATAGCAGACGCAGGAGTCACTCTTACCTTTCCCTCACCCTTTTCCCATGAAGCAGGTCATAAGAGGTACCCTTTCTATACACAGAGGAGAACAAGATCCTTATCTCTGGGACACAGGGAGATATAGAGAAGAATTTGAACAAACAAGCCTTGCTAAGTTCCCTCCAGTTTATTATCATTAGATCACATTTTTTTGTCTTCCAATCATATTTCTCCATGACTATCCACTCTTCATCAAGTCTAAGCATAAAAATACACAACTTTGCTTGTTTCTTTGGGTCTTCATTACCTTATAAAGGCTCCTATAAAACTTTTTAAGTAAATATGCATGTTTTTCTCTTATTAATTTGTCTTTTGTTATTGGAGTTTCAGCCATGAACCTTGTGATGGATGAGAAAAGATACTTTCCTTTCCCCTGTAGTCCTAAAAGAGTGCATGGCAACAAATAAAAAAAAAAAAAATCACTAAAATTATCCATCAGTACTGTTTGGGTTTTTCCATAATTTTTTTACATCTGCTTATTGATTATTATAAAATGCAAAAACCAGTGAGTTCTGTTTTATTTTTCACATCTGTAGGAAATACACCATTTCTTCATTCACTCATTCATTTTCTTCAGTAAATGATTATTATATGCTGGCTAAAAGCTCAAGCACTATGTTAGGTAATTAATGAGAAAATTAAATATACCTCTGCCCTCAGAGACATTGTAGTCTCTTGGAGGAAGCAAACGCCTGCACAGGTAACTATAATACAGTGGATTACAAACCATGATAGATGCAGCAACAGTTTACCACAGTAGCACACAGGCACAGTACCTGGTCCACAATCAAAGAAAGCAGAAAAATGATTTCTCTGGGAAGATGAATCTTCACCCAATCTTGAAATTCAAATAAAACTAAATTGGGGAAAGAATTTGGAAAGAGGATGATCCAGCTAGAGGGACAATAAGTGCAAAAGCCTGGAGACAAATACGTCCTCTTAGGAAACTAGAAGAAATTCTGTCCTACTGGACAGCAGAATATTGCATGGAGGGACACATATGGCCTGGCAAAGATTGGATCATATCCTCTAAGCATGACGTACACATCACCACACCCCTTCCTAGGTCCATGGCAGACATGGCTAATCAATCACAGCATTTCTATGGAACTCAGATGCAGCCTTGGAATCCTTCTAGCATGGGTGCTGTCAATCCCAATCCACCAGATGCAAGATGAGATCTTGCCATCTTTGCTACAGATGATGCAGAGCCTTTGAAGGTTACACACAGGGGAAGAGTAGTAGCCAGATTCATGAATAAAAAGATGCCTGTGGTAGAACCGTAGATAGTGGGTTTGGGAGGGGGTCAAAACAAAAATGAAAGGACACTTTTTATCTTATACATGAATCATTATAGGGCATAAATTCTTCTCATAGCCTTTATTCAGAAGGAATTAAAAAGCAAATGGTATAGAGCCCATAGAAAGGGACTGAGCCGGCACTGTGTTTGGCCCTATAATTAAAACAAATTCCAAAAAGAAAAATCCTCAGAATTTTCCCCATGTCAGCTAAGCTAACATTTGCTCCGGGAGGATGAAGGTGCTAGAGTTTATTCGGGGGAAAAAAAAAATCATCTCATACTGAATGCCACCACCTTGCTAAGGAGGAAAGAATGTTATTTGTAGCTGCTGTTTTACCATCAGAAAGTCCAGATCTGGAAACTGCAATAAGAAAAACTCAACAAGAAGGGAATAATAATTTAGTTCGGTCTATACTGCTGTTACAGCCAGAGCAGTCAATGACTTTCAAAATAACCTCAACTGGGCTCGCTGAATTAAGAGACTGAACCTTTTTTTCCCTCTTTTTTTCACATTCCAGCTGAACTGCCACTTGTCAGTCGATTTGTTTTTAATTCCCAGGTTTCCCTGGTTTGTTTGTAGCTACTATGTTTTTTCCTTTTTAAGTGCATGGGGAGGGTTAGAGTTTTGATAATCTGTGTCCCCCAAAGGCTCCAGGGATACAGGGAAACAAACAGAGTTGAGCTGAGAGGGAGCCTGTCTGGAGGAAGAAACACCGGGTAGGAAGGCTCCTTCTCTTACACAGGTGAGGTTTTCACATGAATGCTGGCAGGTGACAAATCAAGAAGGAGTCAGATATTTGACACCAGGCATTTAACAAGAGGAGACAGGAAGAAGAGATTTCTCAAGCTTTCACGTTTGAGTACGATTCTGCAGGGTTGGGGCCCCTGGGCTCAGCGTCGCCGTCCTCTGGCGCCCATTGCTGTCACCTCTGGACTGCAGGGCAGACCCCAGCCCGAGGAGGGGAAGGGCATGTGGGGAAGCTGAGGCAGCAGGCACCGCAAAGAGGGGAGATTCCTTTCTCAAAGGGCAGATACCAAAAAAGTGAAACCAGAACAAGAGTTGTGCTGTTTCAGTTGGAGGGGGCGGGATGGGGGGGGATGATAATTTAAAAGTGACAGAGCAGGTTGAGTCAGGGAACTGCGATCCCGCCCTCCGCCCTCCGACACTGTGCCACTCTTAACTAGAATACATGTCCATTGACATTCTGTTTGCTATGTTTGTTTGGAGGTGCTTCGAGAGAACCTGGGAGATGCTATTAAGAAGTTTAAGTTCATATTTATTCTAGAAAGGAATTAAGAAAAATTTTAATGGCAACATGTAGCCCCAAAACAAGTTTGTCAAAACTTGTGGAGTCATTTTTTTTTTTTTTTTTTACTTTCCACACCCAAAAACAAACCCTTTTGACTGACACTTATTTCTTCTGTTCTTTCTCTCTCAAAAAATAGCGGGTACAGTCCCGAGACCAAGGTTTCTGGGCTTGTGGAAGCACATGAGGGAAGGTGGTACCATGTGAGCTGTGCCTTCGGTCCTGCGCAGGACGCATCTCCACACGAGCTGTTTCGTGAGTAATTCAGCAAACAAGCAAGGTCTCGAATAAGATGTAAGTCCACGAAATGATTACTCCTTTTATAGTCTCACTAACGCCTCTCTTCTTAGAGGGAAGCGGGGGAAGGAGGAGATGAGAAAGATGCACCAGCCCTGCCCGGGAGCTCTGTTTTCTAACTGTGCAGTGTTGCTATTTCTCTCCACTGCCACACCAGAGGCATGCGCAGTAAGGCAGACAGGGTTTTTGTTTGTTTGCTTGTTTGATTGTTCTGGATGGTTTCTGTTTTGACAAGACCTCTTTAAAGACCTGCCAGCTCATTTGTAAAAACTTTGCTCTGGATTAAGACTTGGCATTTCTAGTTGCAGTCCTAGGGAAGCCTTTTATTTTTACACTAAATCTGTTAAGACTCTTCTCAAAATTTTAACTATAAAAATAAATTTCAAGAGCTTTATGAGTTCCTTGCTATTTTGTATTCCTACTATGTGAGGAAAAGAGATTCTAATCTCTACAACAGAAAAACTGCCAGGCTGTGCTAACATCCATTTCTTCCTGAGGCACGTGCCTAGGTCTGTGGGTGAACATGTACCACATACTCCTCCATGCACTGCATGTGCACCTTCAAATAATGAATATTCAGCAAACTTCCAGCCTTCATCTCAAGCCCCATTGGGAGCCTGCTCTCTGTCAGGCCCTGAAGGATGAAGGAAGAGAACCCACCTTGGGTCCTTCCCTTTCTGCAGTGAGACCATGGGCCTGTGAGGGCGATAGGGGCCTGTTGTCTGCTCCAGGAGCCCAAGTCCACTCTTGGCAGCAGGCCCAGCATGGAGCAGTATCTGTCCACAGAATACTCCGCTCAACTTGTCAAGAGAGCAGTTTGGTTCCTTTCATCACATTTATGTCTCTCCCATCTGCAACCACCCACCCAAGGGTTAGCGGCGTCCATGCTATCAATCAACCTCTTAACTATCTCTTTTTATTTCTCAGCCTAGATATTTAGAAAAATATTTCTCTTATCTGCTCTCATTTTGTTCACTTTTATTGTGTTTTTCCTATATTAAAAGAGTCCTCAAATGAAAACATTTAAAAATGTGCAGAGTGAGAACAACCCCTCATTCACCCTGTGCTGTCACCATTAGCCCTGCAAGAAATCATCTGTGTTGGTTTCCCCTTGGTCCCTCCAAGGCTTCTTTATGCAAAATCTAATATGGGAAAGTGTGTTTTTCTTTTCTCCTCTTTCGTATCACACCATTCTGCACCTTACCTTTATCAATGAACAGTATCATTCTACATTGATACCTACAGATCATCCTCATTCACTTTTTACACCTGCACGATGTCACATTGTGTGGACGTACAGTCAGATAGATGTTCACTTTGTTCTCTGTACTTGTGCTGTTTCCAATCTTCCCTTATTATAGATATTGAAGCAAAAATGTATGCTTTTCTCTTTATTACTTATAACCCCTTGCTCTCTTTTCTCCAACTTTTTGAGTCATATATTTAATTAGTTTGTTTTATTGTTTCTTTTTTTATTGATATAAATATTTCAGGCTATGACTTTTTTCTTTAGCAATTAGTTATATTCCAAAATTCTGATATGTGTTTTCATCACTATTAAATGCTGTATTTTGGCTCACATTTATTTCTTCTTTGACCCAAGAATTGTTTAACAGTTTTATTTTTATTTCCAAGTGAAAAGGCCTTGTTCTATATTGAATTGTAATTTCATTGCATCATTTTCAGATAATTTTGCTGCGCTATTTCTACTTCACTAGAATTTATTGAGATTTTCTTTATGGTGTAATTAATGTGTAATCAATTTGTGTGAAAGATCTATGGGCACTTAAAACGTTGGGAAGGGGGGCTCATTTGATATATACCCAGAGAAGCTAACTAATTATGTTGTTTAAGTCTTCTCTATCCTTTTTTTTTTTTTTTTTAAACTACTTGGTAAGTCTTGCACTGAGAGAGGTTAGTCACAGCCTCCAGTTATTAGTAAGTTTCTTATATCTGCTGTGGTTTCTGCGTCCTGAAGGTTCCCAATGTCATTTGCTGTACAGATATTCTTAATTATTGCATCTTGTGTGAATTACAGCCTTGGGCACTATAAAGTTTCCTTTCTGTCGTTAATAATACTCTTTGCCCTGAACCTTTCCTTGTTTGATAATAAGATTGTGAATTCTATTTCCTTTTGTTTGCATTTTCCTAATATAACTTTACTCATCCTTTAGTCTAACTTTTCTTAATCACTTTTAGTTGTTTCTCTTATATACAGCAAAGAGTTGTATGTACTTTGTAATCTGGTCTGAAATTTCTTTTAATAAGCAAGTGAGTTTATTTTTAGTTATTCATGTACCAGATACACATGGTCTCTAGTCTGTAATGTTAATTTATACTGTATTCACACATGTGTACATACACATGAATGTGTATATATAATTTTCACAATATGGTCTGCTTTCTTTGCTATTTTGTCTGCTATTGTCAGTTATTCTAATATTTATAAAGTTATTTGTTTTGTTCTCAGAGTTACTTTTATATTTAATTTTTGTAAAATGTCCTTAATTCCCACTTTGCTTTGGACATTTTGTACTAGTTTTCTATTATAAACAACAGTTTGTAAGCTCTTCCTTTTCCCTCACCACCTAATTTTAAACAATACAATTATTGCCTTTTCTATTTGTGCTATTCAATAAGATAAAACTTTTACTACCTGATATGTCAGCTTCAAAGAATAACTTTTGACTCCAAGCTATTACCTCTGAGGCAAGCAATGATATTACACTACTTTCTAACTTTGCTGCCTATTTCCATTTTTGTCGGTACATTCACCAACATTTTCAAAGGATATAGAATGTATATATTATTGCATTATGCTTATCTACAACTTTCATTTAATGTGACTTTCAAAGATAAATATATTTAATATTCACCATTAGTGTGTTTCCTAAAACCTTCCCAATCTTCTCTTGGTTGGTCAAGGCTCCTTCTCTAGTAGATTCATCAGCAAGATATGTTCAACACTGTTTGTCAGTATCCTTTATAACTGAGCAGAAACTTGGCTGGATATAAAATCACGAGTTCATCTTTTTATCTCCTTGGGCATCTTATAGGTTGTTTCATGGCTCTGACTGTCGGGTGTTGCTGTTGAGAAGCCTGATGGCAATCTGCCCTGGCCCATTTCGTGTTGCTTTAACAGAATAGCCCAGTCTGGGTAATTTGTAATTAACAGAAATTTATTTCTCACAGTTCTGGAGGTTGGGAAGTCCAAGATCAAGGTGCCAGCATGCGGTGAGAGCCCTCTTGCTGCACCATGACCTGGCAGAAGGCATCACATGGCAAGAGGTCAAAGAGAGAAAGATGAAGGGGGATTGAACTTGTCCTTTTATAAGGCACTCGCTCCTGTAATAAGGACACCACTCCCATGATAACAGCATTAATCCACTCATGAGGGCAGAGTCCTCATGGCCTAATCACCTCTTACAGGTCCCACCTCTTAATACGGTTACAATGGGAATTAAATTTCAACATGAATTTGGGAGGGGATGAACATTCAAACCCTAGCATAACTTGATTTCCTTTCTCTCAAAAGAACTTTTTTTTCTGACTGCCATAAAGATACTTGCTTTATCTTCAAAATCAAATATTATAATATGTCAGTGTTAACAGTTTGGGGGCAATTTTCACTTTTTATATATACATATAAATCTTATTTCAAGAAAGGTGTCATGAATTATAGTTTAATATTTGTTCTGTTCCAGTATGTTCATTTTCTTCTTTGGGAATTGTGATTATAGAAATGTTATATTTCCTTTGCCTCTCCTCTATGTCATTTTTTCTATATCCATTTTTAAAAATTTTTTTTTTTTTTCTTATTACCTCAGTTCTAACCTTTATGTCCCTAATCATTCCTCAACCATGACTATTTTATTTTGTTCTGGGTAATTTAGTCTTCATTTCTGAAATGGTCTTTTTCTTCTTTTCTTGTAAGCATATATTGATGTGGCATTTTTAAACACTGAAAATTAACTCTTGCAAGTATGGCAAGGCCTATATAAATTAGTGTGAATGAAAACTGAAGGCTCACAATTCCTTTTTGTACCAAGCTAAGCCGTCAGCCTTAGGAATGCTCTGAAAAACCTGTCTGTTTCATGGGAGACCCACACAGGAAACACAATGAAATACTGTAGAATACCATAGTCATCGATCAAAATAGTCCATTAAATTAATCAGTTGTAAAATTACATATATATAATATATGCAAAATATATATATAAATATATGTAATTTAAATATTTTATTTTAATTAAAAATACTCATTCATCAATCTTTTCATTGGTCAATGGTTAATTTTTGCTTTCAGATGAGTGACCAGTGATTAGAGTTTCATGCCATTTTTTGTTTGTTTTTGTATAAATTACACTCATAAGGCAATGTCTATAACTCAATTTCAACTTTTTTAAAGTTGACAGAGTGCAAGTACACTTGGGGAACAATATGAGGAGAGGAGCCATCTCTCACAATTTTCCTGACATCTTGTAGTCACCTCATTGACACCAAAAACAAGAGGTATGTTCAATAACTTTATCAAATCTTTACTGAATATTTAACTTTGCATTCACAGACATAGCAACTCTTTGCATAGTTATGTTTTATTATATTACATAGTTCAATTAAGATATATTATTATAATAATAAATTCAACTAGCATAACCCAAAGGGACTTTTAGGTCTGCAGGGATGTGGGTGAGTACATGAACAGCAGCCCACTGTACACAAGGGCCTCAGTCAGTGTGTCTGACAAAAAGAGTTAAGAGCACTGGTTAATTTAGTGAGTCATTTCTGTGCTTGTCAATTAAGAGAGTTTCTACTGCTTTGTGAGTTTATATAGCTCCTTCCAGGGCACACCAAGGTTTTCCAGAGCATTTCTCTTGGTATAGCTGTGGAATAAGTCATTCCCTGTACGGAGGACAGAAGCATATCTATTTTCTATTTAATACTTTACTGCTGAGAAATATAAATTCAGAACTCTGTGATATGCTCAGTGTTACAGAATTGTGATACTTCCTCTCTTACCCTTGTGTTCTTGCAGAATATTGAGTTATTTCTCTGTCCAAGCAGATTTTTGTGACATCATTGCTTCCTGGATCCAGCAGCTTTATTATCTTTTTAAGAGCATTTGTTGTGTTCAGGACCCTCTAAGATATGTTGTGGCAATTTTATTCCTTTACTTTATTCCTCAGCATAAAGCCTACATTCAAATTACTTTCACTGCTAATTTTCCATTTTATTTGTAGTGAGGTAGCTAGAACATTGGTTTTAAGATTCATAGGTTGCCAAGGAGTTCCAACCTCTGAAGGGTTAAGAAAATATTTAGAACAGTTTGGAAGTCATGTAAATTAGCATGACATTAGTGTCCCTCAGCAGTCATGGAAGGAAGTAAGAGGGTATCAAGGCCAGAAGGGGCAGACTCAAGCCATTGCACATGTGCACACGTCAGAGTAGGAGAATAAGGGACAGGGCTGAGACCGACACAGGGCCTTGAAGATCAGGTGCAGGTGTCAAAGTAAACAACACTCAGGTGGCAGCTCGCTAGAGGGACTGATAACCACAGGCAAAATGGGCTTTGATCATCTTGTCAGCTATCTCTCCCACTTCACATGAACTTGGGCTAATTATAGTATCATTTACATTGTGGTTTTAAAATTTCTGTGTTTTTGAAATCACCATGACAGTTCCGAGGTAATCTTATAAATTATGAAAATGAGAGGGAACCCAATTCCAGGGACTACTACCCGGAGTCTTAGTAAAAGCCAACCTTCTGGCCTTGAATATTCCTCCCCTCAATTCATAAAACTAGAAAAGATCTAAAACAACTTCCTCTCAGGGCAGCTGCTCTTTTTGAGCTTACCTGCTCTTGTCCCTGAGAGTGTACTCTCGCTTTCAATAAAGCCTTTGCTTGCTCGGCTTGTGTAGTGTGTCCTGAAATTCTTTTCTGTGATGAACACTAAGAACTTGGAAAACCTCCACCTGGAGGCCAGTAACAGGGAGCAATGCCTCCAGCATTGGGGGAACCTCTATGAAGAGAAGAATGCATTACTGCCTTATGGTATCACAGAGTTAAATCAGCTAACTATATTTATTGTTGTTTGAGAACCTAAGGAACTGAGATCCTGTGATTCTCAAAGAATATGATGTATCCCTCCCCAGCTTCCCACGCTATATATGGTCTCTTCCTTTTTTCTTGATTTCTACACATTTGCTTTCTTTCTCACTTATCTTCATATTTCCATTACTCCTTTTGTAAGTTTTCATTTAAAAGATTCACAAACTGTATCTGTACTCCCTTAGCAAAGAGGTGCTACAAAATAGTATATAATAAACACAAAAAAAAGCCTTGGGAGAAAAATGTGTTTTGATGGTAAATGAGCTAAATGGTAAAATAATTGCTGATAAACAGGCACATTGGTTCAGATTTGGATGAAAGATCTCAGTGGAAAAAATAGGTTAAACTTACATTCTTTGTAAATATAATGCCTATGAATATATATGTATGTATGTTTGTGTATGTTTTAGTGAATGCTAACCTAAGAAAGAAACATAATCTGGACAAATGTATGCCAAAGTATTAATATTTATCTCCAAGTGTTAGAATTTAAGAAGTCTTCTTATTTTTCCTCCTTTATATTTTCTGTATTTTCTTAATTTTAAAAATAATGATGAATTATTTTTGCTAAAAAAACTGTTTGCATTTGCTTGCATAAAAGGAAACTCAAATGGATATATGCTACAAGTATATCAAAACATATTTCTAATCCACTGCAGAGTTAATGTTGGCCGGGTCTCTCTTGTATCCCTTCTAGGGAAATTTACTCATTGAAATACCAAAATTCTGCTAATCTCCTGGGCATGGACCTGAGGACATTAGAGTCAGTCTTTACTGTGTATATGAACATAGCTCAGTATTATAGGGAAATTTAAAAATATTAGAGGAAATCATTAGTCACAATGAAAGTCCACAAAATGTGACAAACCATATTTGAAAATCAGAAACAAAAAAAAGAGACTACATTCATCAAATACAAGCACCGCTGACACAAAGTATAGTATTTCTTCGTTCTATCCATGTGTCACTCAACTAGAGAGGTCATGTGCATCCAGTATCAATCTGCCTGAAGCAAACACTACTAAACCACAAAAATTGTCTTTGTCAGCACATTGCCAAAATCAAAGAGTAAGGAATTGTTAATGCAGGGAAAATTCTAGGGTCTTACATCGATTCATAAAAATATTTTTTTGTAGACATGGGCCTAAAGCAAAACTTGGAAAACAAGAAGTTCAAGAGCCCATGAAAGTATAAATTGAGATTAAAGTGGGGATACTGAAAAGAACCAGATGGGCAGCATGAGCTCCTTTCTGAGCTGCTGGCGCAGAGCCCCAAGATAGTCTGCGTTGTGGGGGATGGGACAAAGGAAAGCTGGGGATACATGGTTGATTCACATTTATTTCCAATGTATTACACTGAAAAAAGAATATCCAACCCTTTGTGGTCCATTTGAGCCAAGTTGAAAGGATTCTTCCTACTTACTGATTTGGGAGAGGTGAGGAAGAGTATTGCAGGAGAGATGAGAATATGGAAAAAGAAGAGCACCTGATGTGATTCTGATTTACGCATTGTAATGCCAATTAGGAAGCAAGTGCTGATTTTCTAGAGTTTTGATAGCCTATGATCCCCCTTCAAACAAGAAGGGTGGAAGCACATATGGTTTAAATGACAACATTTAACAAAAACACATGGCCATTCATTCATCCAACAAATATTCATCCAGTCATTACCATGTGCCAAGCAAAGTGCTAAAGATTTAACAGTGTCCAAGTCAAGGAATTTACTTTAAGTTCAAGGAGAAGTTAGTTAAAGACAGTGTTTTGTAACTATCTCCTTTCTTAATTTTTGAAATGTCTATTTTAAAATTCACCCATTCATGAAACATTGTAAAAGGTTCTTCGGTATGCTAGGTTCTGTGTCTAAAAATATAGAGATAAAAAATAAAACCTGACTTCTGTTCCAAGGATATAATAATCTGGTACAAATTCAGATATTTTAACAATCAAACTAAAAAAAAAAAAAAACATAAACCTCCAGATTTCATAATATGACATTGTAGGTCCAACCCCATCCCTCAACTACAAACATGTTGAAGGAGTGGATAAAATAAAACAAAGTTTAACAACAAAATAAAGAACTCAAAAGAAATAAAAGAAATTCCCCAGGTACTCACAATTAGAGAATTCACAATTCTCTTCAATATATAGTGTTAATGAAAAAAAAACCCTAACTCTGTAAAATAATTTAAAGAGATTTATTTTAAACCAAATATATGTGACTGCCAGCCCAGAGATTCACAAATCTAAGAAACCCTGAGTAAGTGGTCCTGAGCCAGTTGGGTTACAGTTTGGTTTTATACATGTTAGGGAGACAGAAATTGTAAGTAAAATCATAAATGAAAACATGGAAAGTATACATTGGTTTAGCCTGAAAAGGTGGCATATCTAAAACCAGGGGATGGCTTATAGGTTATAGGTGGTTTCAGAGATTCTTTTATTTGTAATTGTTTAAAGAAATAAAGCTTAGTCTAAAGACTTGGAGTCAGTAGACAGGAATGTTTGAGTTAAGATAAGGGGGTCCCTTAATCAGAGAACAAGCTACAATATACTTAAAGTGATCTGTTAAGCAAATTGATGGCCTGCAGGTGTGACTTAACCTTTGTCTTGCATGGCCTTAGGTTCTGTTTGCAATTAGTCTAAACTCCAGAAGGGAGGAGGTATAACAAGGTGTGTCAGATTCATGGCCAGGAACTCAGCAGGGGGCTTAGGATTTTATTTTTAGCTTACAACAGAAACTTATAATATCTAATCACATATTTGCATTAAAATTCATGCTAAGGGAATTAATGGTATTTTAAACACTTTTATGTTTTTCTTTAGTAAGTATTTCAATAAGTAAATGCTGAACTCTAAAATCTGCAGATGGTTAGAAATGGGTCCTTACATGCAGGTAGTGTATATTTGTCTTGTTAATAGAAAAAAAAAAAGCCAAACTCTGTAAAATAAAGACATTTATTCTGAGCCAAATTTGAGGATCATGACCCGGAGCCATGCCCAAGAAGCCTTGAGCAAGTGGACTCGCTGTGGCTGGCTTACAGTTTGGTTTTATACATTTCAGGGAGACAGGGGTTACAGGTAAAGTCATAAATCAATACGTGGGAGGCATACATTGGTTCGGCCCAAAAAGGTGGGCCATCTCGAAGCGGCGGGGCTTACTTGGGTCATAGGTGGGTTTAAAGATTCTTTGACTTGTAATTGGTTAAAGACATGAAGCTTTGTCTAAAGGGGTGGAATGTTTTAAGATAAGGTGGCTGTTTATCAGAGACAAGCCACCAAACATATATTTGTTGTGTAAATGGAGGACCTGCAGGTTTGTCTTGCATACTGTTAGGCCTGTTAATGGGTTACATAGGATGTCTCCAAGAAGTGGGGGACAAAGATGAGGCCTGACCTCCCTCCTCGTGGCAGACAATTTAGTTTTGGGATATCCCCTTGGCCAAGAGGGGGTCCATTCAATCAGCCTGTGGGTGGGGGAACGTTAAGATTTTATTTTAGTTCACAATCTGAACTCTTTTTTATTCCCAAATATATGTAAATATCTTTGTTTTTCTAGTAAAAAATAATACATATTCATGTTTCAAAGGCAGAAGATACAAAAATTGAAAGAAAGAGAACACTTTTTAAATTCTAATACTTGGGATAACTACTATTAACAATTTTGGTATAGAAACTTCAAAAATTTTTCTTTGCATTCACTCACTAAAACACAGTATGAGTATATACATATGCTTATACATTTTTATATTTGTAAACACTTAATATGCAGATAATCTTGTCTGGCCATTATTAATTAAAATTAGAAATCAAACACTATACGTTTAGAATTTTTAAATCATTAAGTTATTCACAGGTTTATCAAAATGTCATAATGCAGAATTTATAGAATATCTAAAATACAACAACAACAAAACTCTTTCGTGTAAAACTTGTAGAATGCTGCTAAAGCTGTACATGGAAAGAAACACTAGCCTCATACATTAATAAAGAAAACATTAGAAAAAGTAATAAGCTGAGCATTCAAATTAAGAAGTTAGAAAACTAATCAGTGAGTAAACCCAAAAGAAACCTGAAAGGAGGAAATAAAAATGTAAAAACAATTTAACAAAATAGAAACAAAATTTATCTGGAGGATCAGCAAAAGGAAAATTTATTTGAAAAGTCTAATAAAATTAACAAATCATTGGTAAGGCTGATCAAGAAGGAAAAAAATGAATGTCACAAATGACAACCCAACATCAGTGACTGGGGCAAACATCTCAATCAATGGAGGTTTATTAAGCCAACGTCTGAGGATGTGCCTGGGAAAAACACAAACTACAGACAAATCTGTGGCTTTTTTTTTCCAAAGGGGAATTTGGGAGCTTCAGTATTTAAAGAGGATAGTAGGCCTTTTCAGAAAGAAAAAAAGAACAGGGGGGGGTAGGCAGTGAGGCAAAATGGTTACATTCTTGTGAGGCTCAGGAAATCTACATTTTACATAAGATAAGGCAAATCTTAGAAGAGAAAAAGAGAGTGAAGGAAGCATCACTTATGTAGATGACCTGGGGTAGGTGAAAGAAATGTTTGATTTTTGTCTCTGTTCTGTACCTGAGGAGATAAACTCCTGATTGGATTCATGTGATCTGCCCCTACTCTAAACACTTGAGAAGCCCAAACATAAATGTTTCATGGAGAGAAAGATCATTACTCAGAACCTCTACAATTTTTTATACACAGTATCCAGCATTCAATAAAAAGTTACCCTGCACATAATAAAACAGGACTAAGAGAAATCCAGACAAGAAAGAGGCACACAGATATTTACACATTAGAGTTATCAGTAATGAACTTTAAAATAACTCTGTTTAATATTAATATGTTTTTTACAAAAACAATTAAAAAGAGGAGAACATCAATAGAAAACTGAAATCTCTGAAAATTAACCAAATGCAAATTCTAGGGCAGATATTAATATTTATATATTTTAACTTAACAAATCAATAGGTGAGTTTCATAGCAGATTTATACAAATAAATAAACAATGAATGAACTGGAAAACAGGTGAATAGAAAATATTTAGAAAGACACTATATGTAGAAGAAAATATCTACCAAGAAAATGTCTAGAAAATGTCACAGAGAGAAATAAGGATGTATAATACAGAAAAGAGTGCAAGAGATATAGAGGATAAAGAACTAACATGCCTTCCCTTCTATACCCAAATTATCTAAGTGATTTTCTAAGTAATTTGAGTCTAAAAGGAAAGAGAGAGAAGATGAGGTAAAAGTAAATATTACAGAGATAATAACCAGGAATTTTTCAGCAATAATGAAAGAAGAATCAAGCCAATGATTTAAGTCCTGCTGTGAACTCAAGCAAGATAAAAATAAAGAAAATTACTCCTAGGAAAATCGAGAAAAAACTGCTAAATACCGACTAAAAAGAAAATAACTCTTTGTTTTCTAGAGAAGAAAAGACACAGTACAAAAGAGCAACATTAACAGTAACAGATAAATTCTGACAGAAAGAATGAAAGTCAAAAGACTATAGAATGATATCTTTAAAGATTTGAAATAAATAACTGCAACCTGTATATTTCTATACCCAGTGTAAACATCTGTCAAAATAATTTCAAAATAAGGAAATTTTCAAATAAACAAATATTGACACATTTCCTCACTTGCAGAGCTGTCATATAAATATATATGGCAGAAATAATCTCTGATGATTTCACAGAAACCCAGGAGGAATAAGGAACAACAAAAGGCAAATATCTGGACAAATTTAAATGAATATTGACTGCACAAAATAATAATAGTAGTAATAATTTAAAAAATATGTACATTTAAAAAAATCAATTCACTAAGCATGGCAGGGAGAGGGGAATCGGAGGTGGTAGACAGAATTCTAAAGTCCCTCCCTGCACTATATAAGAAGTGAAAAAATATTGGTTTATGTTAGAGTCTAATAAATCAAGGACACCTATCATAAAGAAATGATAATAAGAAATGGAGAAAATACAATAACAAGTAAATAGTTGGTTAATCAAAAAGTAAACAAGTAAAGCAAAGGAAATAAACAACAGATATGATATATGAAAAGAGAGTATTATGGTAGATTTAAAACCAAGTATACCAGTAATTACATTAGATATAAATGGAATAAAGATTCCAATTAAAATGTAAAGATTGTCAGGTTGAATTTAAAAAATTGATATGCTGCTGACAAGAGACCACTTTAAATATAAGGACACCAAGGATTAAAAGTAAGATAATAAAAGAAAATATACCATGTAAATACTAACTGAAAGAAAGCTGTGATACCTGCACTAATATCAGGCAAAGTAGATTTAAAGGCAAGAAGTGTTACTAGAGAAAAAGAGAAACAGTTCATAATGTTAATAAGGTCAATTTACAAGGAAGATGTAACAATACTAAATTTGAATGTATCTAAAACTATAGCTTTAAGATATGTGATGAAAATTTGGTTGTTAAAAAAAAAGAAAAGAAACTGCCAGCTTAATGAGAAATTGTAATACATTATTAGCCTATTTTATTTCATATGCAATTAGATAAATAGTTTCCTGTACACTGACAGCATCCCATATCAAAAATGGCTACACAACTTTGCTTTCCTGTCTGAGGGCTCTAAAATCTTGGGAGCACTCATCTTCATGAATACATACAATCTAGAAACATGTAAGAGTTAATGCCTCTGGGTACAGCCCTCAACTAAGGGAAGAGGGGAGTTGGTAGACAATTTTTTTTTTTCCATTCTGTTTAAGAGTGGGAAAATTCTGAGGCATGAGCTACACATTATTTTTAGAAGGTTCCAAATGGCATTAAACCCTAGTTTGTAAGAATAGTAACCAGCTCAATAATGTGCCCTTTATTGATGTTTTTCCTCTTTCTTGTCTCACTTTATTCTTTTCTTGTGATTTCTAGGATTACTACTCAAATTTCCTGAGCCCAAGTATTTTCCCCAGTGTATGATTTGGAGAGAACCAAAACTAAAACAATAATAACTTTCTCGTTAGCAAACAGTAAAAACACTAGTAAAAATGTAGAATTTGAACAGTATAATTAACAAATTTGAGGTAACTGAAATCTATAGAACACTATACCCAGAAGCCACAAAATATGGTATTTTTTAGAAATGTACATTTAAATTTCCAAACATTATTTTTCTCTTTGCTATTGATTTCTAGACTACTTTCATTCTGATTAGAGAACACATGCTTTAAATCCTTTAAAATATTCTATAACTTGCTTTATAGTCCAGCATATGTTCAATTTTGGTAAATGTTCCATATGTATCTGAAAAGACTTTGTATTTTGATGAGCAAATGTAATGTGATAACCTAGAAGGGATTCTGAAACAGAAAAAATGGCATTAGGTGAAAACTAAGGAAATTT
>CM052441.1:8479999-8570246 GCA_028533085.1 Varecia variegata | reverse complement strand
CCAAAAAAAAAAAAAAAAAAAATAGAACCCCTAGCGATAAATCTAACAAAATCTGTATAGGCGCTATATGCTGAAAATCACAAAATTTTGATGAAAAAAATTAAAGATGATCTAAATAAATGGAGAGACATACATGTTCATTAATTGGGAAAGTCAACATAATATAGATTTAAATTTCCCTTAAATTGACATACAGATTAACATAATTTCTATAAAATTCCCATCAACATTCTTATAAATATAGAAAAGATTATTCTAAAATTTATATAAAAAGGCCAAAAAATTGCAATAGCTCAATAAATTTTAAAGAAAAATTAAGTCACTCTGTCCAATTTCAAAATCCTTTAGATATTAACAATAATCAACACCATATGAAACTGGCTGATAAATAAACATACAAATCAATATAAAAAAATAGAAATCTGAGAAAGAGATGGCATAAGTACAGCCAACTGATTTTTGGCAAAGGTAAAAAAAGTAATCAAATGGAGGAAAGATGTTGTTTTCAATAAGTGGTCCTGGAACAATTGGATATCATTAGACAACTAATAAATGTCAACCTAAGTCTTACACCTTATACAAAAACTAAAAATTAATCATAAATCTATTTATTTTTACATTATTTCATGTTCATTTTTGTTACTATATAATACCCCACAGTATGGTGGTAGCAGTTTGTTTAATTCTTCACCTCTTGAAGGACACTGTTTTTTTCTAGGTTTTAGTACATATAATTAAAGCTGCTTTGAACATTTGTGTACAGGCTTTTGTGTGGAGGTAAGTTTTCCCTCCTCTGGGAAAAATGCCTGGAGTGTAGTCTCTAGGTAATATGGTTAAGTATATATTTAGTTTTTTAAGAGACTGCCAGACTAATTTTCAGAGAAATTGTACCATTATACAATCCAACAGGCAATGTATGAGAAAAACATTTTCTCTACATCCTTACCAGCATATAGTATTGTCACTAATTTTTATTTTAGCCAATTTGATATGTGTGTAGTGAAGTCACATTGTGATGTTGTGGTTTTAGTCTGAATTTCCCTAATACATAGTGATGCCAAACATTGTTTTATGTGCATATTTGCCACCCATATATCATTTTCAGTAAAATATCTCTTCATGTCTTTGGCCCATTTTCTAATTGGCTTGTTTGTTTTGTTTTTCTGTTGTTTTGACTTTTGACTTCTCAGCTTCCTATATTTGGATATATAAATCTCTTGTTAGATTTGGGAAGCTTTCTTCCATTATTTTATTAAATATGTATTTTAAACCTTTCATTTTTTCTTTGCCTCTGGAATTGCAAAAACTCAAGTATTTGCTCACTTTATGGTGTCCCATATGTCATATAGGCATTGCCCATTCTTTTTTATTCTTTTTTCTTTATATTTGTGTAACTGGGTTACTGCAAAAGACCTGCCTTCAAGTTCTAAGATTCTCTCTTCTGCTTGATCTAGTGTATTGTTGAAGCTTTCAGATATCTTTTGTATTTCATTCAATGAATTCTTCAGTTCCAGAATTTCTGGGGGTTGTTTGTTTTTGTTTTACAATATCTATCTCTTTGGAGAATTTCTCATTCATTTCCTGAATTGTTTTTCTGATGTCTTTGTATTGTTTTTCAGTATTCTCTTGTATCTCACTGAGCTTCTTTATAATCAATATTTTAAATTCTTTTCCTGGGGTTTCATAAATTTCTTTTTGATTGGAATCTGTTGCTGAAAAATTATTGTGTTCCTTTGAAAGGGTTATATTGTCTTGCTTTTTCATGCTTCTTTTATCTTTTTGTTGATATCTGTGCATCAGCCAAAACAGTCACTTCTTCCAATTTTTTTGAATCTGGTTTCATAGAAGAGAAGTTGTTCCTGAAGATGTATCTATGGTGTTGGTTGGGAAGGGCACTTTGGCTTTGATTCTGGGTGCAAATAGTAGTGTAGTTTCCTATGATTTCTTTGGCTGCAAACAGGGTCAGTAGTATCTGTGATTTCCTCACTGGCTTAGGGTATAGTTGCTAGTGGAGTCTATGATGAAGTTTTACTGGGAACTGGGATGCCAGGTGGGCCATTCTTTCAGGCCCCAGTGGTGGCAGTGGTGGCAGGCTGAGAGTGCCTGTCCTTGGGTCCTAGGATGGTGTATACTGGCACTGGTGTTAGGGGATCCAGGCAGGCCAATTCTTGGGCTTCCAGGCAACTTGCTCAAGAGCCAGGAATGGCAGAAATGAGCTAAGCATGTAGATGGGTTCTCAGGCCCCAGGGCAGCAACATGGGTGATGGCAATAGCAGTGGTGAGACAAACCTCTGGGTCCCAAACAGCCTGTGTTGGTGTTAGCATTGGTTGCTACAAGCTAGGCAGGCCAGTCCCCACATATGCAAGTGGCATATGTGGGTGGTTGTCAGGTATGGTGGGGGCAGAACATTGGGTGGGCCTGATCTTAGGCCCTCAGGAGTTGTACTTAGGTGCCAATGGTGGTGGACAGGGCTGGGTGAACCCCAGGCCACAGATGGCAGGCTCAGATATTGGGTGAGGGGTCTAGCTGGGCCAGGAAAATCTGTCCTCAGGTCCTCTGCTAGTGCATGCAGGCACTGGCTGTGGTAGGCAGGCATGGGGTAATTCCTAGGCCACCAGAGGAATGCTCAGGTGGGGGTAAACTGTGGCTCTGCTACAGGGGATGTGTTGCTTTCAATGGGAGCAGCCATAGGCAGGCAACTGGGGGTGTGCGTTTTGCTCATGCTTTGGTCCTGCAGCAGCAGCAGCCCAGAGCAGCAGTGGCTGTGAGCAGCAGAGATTGTCATAGGGGTGTGTAAAATTATACAGTCATCAGTGGCTCACACTTTGGCCCCAGCAGCAGTCACAGCCAACAGTGACTGCAGATGCAGGCCAGGTATATTTCTTCATGACTGCCCCTCTGCTGCAGGATGGGGGGATGTTCACTGCTAGCTCCACGGATGTGAGATGCAGGGTCTGTTGGGACCCAGAACAGGATGTAGTCTGCTGGGGGCTGGGTACTCAAAATGGTGCCTTGCTGTAGCTGCTCAGGAATCAGCAGTATGTGGGACCCAACAAAAGTTCCTTCTCTGGAGCAATGCCACTGTATAGACTCTGGATAGCTCCCTATGTTAGTCTTGGGACCCACAGGGACTCAGGATCTTTCCTGTGGCTAGGATTTTCAGGAGTCTACAGCGAACATGTGGACCATTTACCCTTTCCCCACAATGGGGAGCCTCTCTAGGTTGCCAGCTAATCCCTGCTGAGTGGGCTCACTTCCCTCTCTCCTTCCTTGCTTTATGTATTTCCTGTGATTTCTCTGTTGAACTCCCTTAGGTGATATATTTGAGGTGTGATTACCTACTTGCTACTTTGATTCCTCTTTGTGTAGGAGGTGAGTGCCAGATGCCTCTGGTCAGCCTTCTTGAAGCCCCTCCAGATCATAAATTTAAATGTAAAATTTTCGGGAGAAAACAAGATAAAATATTTGGAACCAAAGGCTTGATTAAGACTTCTTAGACATAATACAAAATACATGATCCATAAAAGAGAAAAAAATTCTACACATTGGAATTAATCAAAAGTAAAAACTTTCGCTATGTGAAAGACCTTTCTAAGAGCATGAAAAAGCAAGTTACAGATAAGAAAAATATATAAATATTTGCAATCCATGTGAGTGACAAAGGAATTATTTCTAGACTATATAAAAACTCTCAAAACTCAATAATAATTTTTTGGTTTTAGACCTTACATTTAAGTTTTTAATTCACTTTGAGTTAATTTTTGTGTATGGTTTAAGGCAAGGGTCCAATTTCATTCTTTCATGTGGCTATCCAGTTTTTCCAGAAGTATTTATTTAAGAGACTTTCCTTTTGGATATGAGAATAAAAGCACAGGCAAAGGGCAAAAATAGACATATGGGATTGCATCAAATGAATAAGCTTCTGCACAGCAAAGGAAATAATCAACAAAATGAAAAGGCAATCTATGGAATGGGAGAAAATATTTGCAAACCATGTATATGATAAGGGGTTTATATCCAAAATATATAAGGAACTCACACAACTCAATTACAAAAATACAAATAGTCCAATGAAAAAATGGGAAAAGGACCTAAATAGACATTTTTCCAAAGAAGACATACAAATTAATACTGAATATATGAAAAAATACTCAACATTACTAATCACTAGAGAAATGTAAATCAAAACCACAGTGAGATAGCACCTCATACATGTTAGGAAGGCTATCTAGAAAGACAAAAAAATAGTGAAAGTATGGAGAAAAGGAAATTCTCATACACTATCGGTGGGAATATAAATTGTTACAGCCAATTATAGAAAACAGTATGGAAGTTCTTCACAAAATTATAAGTACCATATAATCCAGCAATCCCATTTCTGGGTCTATATCCAAAGAAAATGAAATCAGTATCTTGAAGATATCTATGCACCTCATGTTCGTTGTAGCATTAGTCACAATAGCTAAGATATGGAAACAACTTAATGTCCACAGATGGATAAATAAAGAAATTATGGTACATACATACAAAGAAATATTATTTAGCCATAAAAAAATGAAGAAATCATGCCATTTGCAACAACATGGGCAAACCTGGAGAACATTATGCTAAGTGAAATAAGCCAGACAACAGAAAGACAAATGCTGTATGATCATACTCATAAGTGGAATCTAAAACAGTGGAACTCACAGAAGCAGAGAATAGAATGGTAGTTGTCTCAGACTAGGAAATAGAGGAAATCAGGCAATGGTCAAAAGGCATAAACTTTCAGTTATAAGGTCATATAAGTTCTGAGGATCTAATACACAACATGAGTGGTGATAGATATGTTTATTAATTTGATTGTGGCAATCATTACACAATATATGTATACCAAATCATCACATTGTTTTACACCTTGAATATGTTCAATCTTTATTTGACAAATATTTTAAAATAAGGGAAAAACTTAATAGTAAAAATAATGTCATAAGAAAAGGGGAAAATCTATGAAAAGACATTTCACCAAAGAGGAATATAGATGCTAAATAAACACAAGATGATGTTCAATCTAACAAGGCATTAAGGAAGTACCCATTAAGACTGTGATGAGGTATCATCATACAACTATTGGGTAGTTAAAATAGTGACAATACCAAATGCTGTCAAAGATACAGAGAAACTGGATCCCTCATCCATGAATAGTAGGAATGCAAATGGGAGAGCCACTCTGGAAAATGGTTTGGCAGTTTCATAAAAACCTACAATGTGCTTACCACAGGACTCAGCAAACAGACTTCTGTGTATTTGTCTCTGAAAAAATGAAAAGTCATGTTCACAAAACTATCTGTATGTGAATGTTGAACTGATTCATATCTGGAGAAATCAGTTGGCACCCCAGATAATTTAGCATTGGTTTCAGTTTAGCCACATTTGGAGTAACTCGCCACTCCAATTGTGGGTTCCAGTTTAACTTGATGTTGTATGCCTCAAATGAAACTCTTCCATTCTACTGGGGTTGGTCAGCATTACAGGCAGCATTCACACAGATCAGAATGGGAGATTCAGTTCATGAGAACTGCAAGAAAATTTTAACTTCAACATGAGTGATGATCATACATTTTTTAAATAAAAATAAAATCAGACATTAAAAAAATAAATGGAATGACAACATGGCAGCTGTTTTTAAAGCATCGTATGCCAAACCTATTGGCATATTATTTTCCAAAATAGCTCTTAATGGCTGCTACTAGTTAGTACTGTTTAGTATGAACTTTTGAAGTTTTGTCTGGAGGTAACACCATCCTAGTAGCTCCCTTTTTCTCATAGGAATAGTCAGAAATATAACAAAGTATAAGAAAGAACAGATTTAACAAGGCTACAGAATATGTCATTTATTCCATGTTCAAAGGCAATAGAAAAGAAACCAAGAAGATGTCTTTATTCTTCTGCGGGAATTCTATTGTTCGTCGTGTTCTAATTATGAAATTTGAACTTAAAAGGATGAAAGAGAAGCTCAATCCACAATATAAAGTGTATCTTTTCTGGAAATACTTCTTAACAACTTAAATGGCAGGTTTATGCACCCCAGGCTGACCCAAGAGTTAAAGCAATATACTGTAATACTCAAAATAGTCTGCAAAGCTGCATTTCTTGATTCATTTGTGTTCCAGACAAATTAGAAGGCTGTATTGCAGAGAGGGAAAACACTGCTAATCTTTCATGACTATTAGGTGGTTTCACTGAAATGGAATTGTAAAAACAAATTTCTCAAGTAGAAAAAATATCTATTTTGTACCATTTTCCTCAATGCAAAATGAATTCATTTATTCCTTAATCACAGAAAAGAAAAAGCTCTCCAAATTGAACAAAAGTAAATGTAGGGAATTTCCACAAAAGAGAATTTTTAAATAAAATGAAAATAGACTTCAAGAATATTTTCATTCTTTTGAAGCACACAAGGGAGTTAATGGAAATTGTGGCCACAGCAATCCAGAAATAATACCTTATATTTGGGAAATCAACATGTTTGGGAATATGAGAAGAAAGCTACGTGAAATGAAATCATCTTGGGTCATTATGTATCTACAGTATTCTCACTCAGACACACTCAGACATATGTTAAAGACATAACTGTCTCTACTTCCATTTGAGGTATTTTTTCAATAAATGAAACTCCAACTACAAAAGCAGTTGACAATGTGAAATTACAAAAAAGCTGTCAGAAGGCCTGTGTGGAAGATACATTCACCATAAGCACAAGTGCTAGGAATCTGAGAAGCTTTTTTAATGGATTCAGAGACCTTTGAAAAAAAAAAAGGTCTCCTTCTCCAGTAATTGAATTTGACACCAAAGTTCTTTGGATGCTAGGGCTGTACAGGGTATTTTCCCATCCACATCTAGGCTAAATTGGAGATGGTGACCTCTGATAGACTAGAGCAATCCAGGAAGTAATAGAAACTTCACTTCATAGAAACCCGTGACAGGTTGGGATTAAATGCTAGGCTGGCCGGGAACAGTCAAGCTCCTTCTCAGGGAACCCACAGGCTTCCAATGGAATGAAGATTTTTAAAAGCAGCTATATATGCTTCTTTTTTCAACTTTCTCTAAATATATTGAAAATTATAAACTAAAATCACCTCAGATTTGGGTCTCAGGCAAGACTTAAATCCAAATGAGATGTCTTGGGTTCCTCAGTTTGATGCCATTTTACGGAACTTCATAACAATGGTTAAGAAGTACTATGGGATGTAGGCAAGGGTTTATGCATAAGGATGTTCCTTGCACTGTTGTTTAAAATAGTGAAAAAGCACACACACCTGCGTATTCAAGACCAAGGAAGTGGGTAAGCCAAGGTATATCACAGATGGAAGTTTATGTACTCATTAAAAAGAATCTTTTGAAAGGATATTTAATTAAAGTAAAATTTTCAAGCTACATTATTGTGAAAGCAAGATATAGAATTATACATATAATGGATATACATATATCTGGATATATAATACATACATAGATTATAAGATCAGAAATTATGGAGTGATGATCACTAGGCATTAAGATTACAAATGGTTCTTTTTAAAATATTCTTTTGCTAATTTACATGCTTACAGCAATGAATGTGTACTACTTTATAACCAGCAAATTGAAAAACAGTAGCTAAGAGAATACAAATATGGTTTCAGTCCTTTTAACCACTAAAACTTCTGTTATATTTCCTTATTAATTGTTAATTCATTTGTTAGACAAAGATTTATTAAAAATATTGTGTTTGGACTTCTGAGAAAGGTCTAGAGAAAACATATTTGCATAACTCCTCTTCCAGAAATTCACAGAAAAGAATAAAAAAGAATTGAAAATGAGAATGAAATTGTATCTGTTATAAAACTAGGGAAATTACACAAACCTATACAACACACTTTAAAGAGTATATAAACTATCATTAAATTTCCCTATTAAAGAAGCATCTGAAGCATCTCCCTAAATCATCTCTCTTAAAGATTTATTCATAGAATAAGTTTTGACATATCCATACCATTAAACATAATGATTTATATTTTTTTTTCTTTGAGACAGAGTATCGCTGTGTCACCCCATAGAGTACAGTGGTGGCATCATAGCTCACTGCAACCTCAGACTCCTGGGCTCAAGAGATCCTTCTGCCTCAGTCTCCTGAGTAGCTGGGACTACAGGCGTGCGCCACCATGCCCGGCTCATTTTTTTGTCCTATTTTTAGTAGAGACAGGGTCTCACTCTTGCTCAGGCTGGTCTTGAACTCCTGAGCTCAAAGCAATCCTCCCACCTTGGCCTCCCAGAGTGCTAGGATTACAAGTGTGAGTCACCGTGCCCGGCCTAGACATAATGATTTAGATCTATGCAAATTGACTTACAGGGATGTATTATTAAATAAGAAAACAGACTGTGAAAATTATATTAATATAGATATAAAATAAACATATATATTATTGATAATTATATATTCCCATAAATATATGTACATAATTATATATATTCATTTTTATAAAACAAACAAAAACTTGCAAACTGTATGATAGGTAATGCACATGCATGAGAAGGAGAAAGAGATAGATTATATGGGCATAGAAAAAATATGAAAGAATTAACACACACATGGATGCTAACCTTAATAAAAGGAGAGAGAGCTACTTGGATGTCAAGTATAATAATCAAAATTATCTTTTAAACCATATATGTAAACTTTTCCTTCCTGCCATGATGGTGTAACTGGTAACTGGACTTGCCTTCCCAAAAATTATAAAACTGGACAAAATATGAGTCAACTGTTTTTAGATGTTGAAAAATAGGCAGTACAGGATATAATCCTTGAGAGAAGGAAAACATATGAGATAAACTTAACAGTTGCTTCACAATTGCCCTGATTTTCTGCTTAATGTTATTTCTCTTCCACAGGTCAGAAAGGGAAAGCTAAGCAGAGCAGCAGTCTTGCCAAATTAAGGAGGCTGATATTAGAGTTCCAGACTGCTGATGTAGCTGGAATTTTCAGAGCAAAGCACATGAGAAAAGAGAGCTCTATGGAGGAAAGCAGTGAGCCCCATGGGAATTCACTAGAATGCTGGGCTGAGGATTGGACTGATCATGCAACAGGGTGTGTTTCTATGAGGTCAAGCAGAGATGGCCTGCTCCAGGGCCTGCTCCACAATAATATTTGAAGTTGTGCAGTGTTAGGAGACATTGGAGTTCCATGGCAGCTACGTTCAAGAGACCCCACTGAGGACAGTACCCATTCAATTGACAATAACTGTTTGCTAGAGTAAGATGCATGACTTAGAATTTGGCCTCAAATTGAAATAGACCAATCTTCATAGAGAATAAAAACAATACTGACAGGATCAAAATAGTTTGACGGGATTTAATGTCTGCCAGAAAAAACTTTAAGACGTTTTAGAGCAACACAATAGAACCCTAAAATCCCTATAACATATCATCTACAATGCCCAGAGCATACTCAAAAATTAGTAGAAATAGGAAAATGTCACCCATAAAGGGGAGAAAATTTGGTTATTAGTAACAGGTCCAAAAATGACTCAGATATTGGGAGCAGCAGATAAGATTTTAAAACAGCTATTATAAATATGTTTAAGGTCTTAAAGGAAAATATGGTTATAATGAATAAAAGAATGGGGAAATTCAGCAAAGAAATACTATAAAAAAGTATTTATAGTACTTTTTTAGTACTAAAAAAGTACTAAAAATGGACTATTTTTAGTATTTCCATTTGATCAAATGGAAATTTAATAAATGAGGTATACAATATTTGAAATGAAAAATTCACTAGATGGGCTTCCTAGCAGATTGGTAGCAGCAAAGGAAAGAGTCAATGAATTTTAAGACAGATCAATAAAATTTATCCAATGTAAAGACACGGAGAGAAAAGATTGAAACAAAATGAACAGAAGGTCAATAACCTGTTAAAGAATATTAAGAGAAAAAATAAAGAAAATGGAGCAGAACAAAACTTTGAAGAAAAAATAGAGAATTTCCCAAATTTAGTGAAAAAAAATCAACATACACTTTCAAGAAACTAGCAAAATGTAAACAGGAAAAATATGAACAGAACCAAACCTAGGCACATTATAGTCAAAATGCTGAAAACCGAAGATAAAGAGAAAATCCTAAAGGTAGTCAGAGAATAACCACATATTATATACAAAGGAACTCTAATATATATGAAGGCTAATGTCTCATCAGAAACAATAGAATCCATTTAAAAAATGGAATGGCATCTTTAAAGGAAAAACAAAAGTCATCCCACAATTTTATATCCATAGAAATTATACTTCAAAAATAAAGGTAAAATAAAGATATTTTCAGATCATTAAAACAGAGGATTTGTTAGAAGCAAATCTGTGCTAAGAAAATTCTAAAACAAGTTCTTCAGCCTGAAGTAAAAATAATACCAGATAGAAATTCAGATCTACAGAAAGAACTGAAGAACACTGGAAATGTTAACTGTGAAAGTATATATAAAAGACATTTTATTTTTCCCTTAATATCTTTAAAATCACATAACTCTTTAAAACAAAAATATAATTATAATATTAATTACGGTTTTAAAATGTATGGAGGCTATATATGTATATATATATATAACAACAAGAATACAAAATTTGAGGAATAAATAGAACTATACTGTGGTAAGGCCATACCTTCTATAAAGGATAAAATATTCAAAAGACAGTGATAAACTAAGGATGCATATTGTAATTTCTAGAAAAACTACAAAAATAGCTTCATAAATAGGCAAATTCATTCTAGTAAAAAGAAAAAAAGGAAATACCATTAAAAAGTAAAGTCTACCTAAAAATCCAATAGAGGAATAAAAAAGGAAGAATAAAAATTATTTCATTAGCACAAAAGAGGGCTCATAAAGATGGATGGGAACAAGAAACAGATAAAAGAAATAGGGGAAAAATAGCAAAATAGTAGACATATCAATCTCATATGTTAAATGGACCAAACACTCCAAATAAAAGGCAAAGATTGTTGAGCTAGATAAAGAAAAAAGCTATTCCCAATGAGATGTTGTTTATAAGAGATGCTATTTTAGTAAAAAGCATCTCTTACTGTAGCATCTCTTTCAACATAGGAAAAAGACATACCAACCAAACAATAAACATTAAAAAATGGAGAGGGTACATTAATATCAGATATGATAGACATCAAGACAAGGGAAATTGTCACAGATTTTTTTTAACAGAACATTTCTTAATAATATAAGGCTTAATTATAAGGAACAAATAATGGTAAGTGTGCATGAACCTAACAATGGAGCTTCAAGATACATGAAGAAAAATTTGAAAGAAACTAAAAGGAAAATAGGCAAATTCACACTGACAGAGATTTTTAACACCATTTTTCTCAGTAATTCAGAGAAAGAGCTAGGAACAATTCAGTAGGAATATAGAAGATATGAACAATACTACAAACCAAATTGACCTAATTCATGTGGATAGAAAAATTTATTCAACAATTGCAAAATACACATTCTGTTAAGTACACAGTGAACATACAGCTTTTTAAATTTTTTATGACACTTTATCATAAAATAAGTTCTATTAATAATACATTTTGAAGATTGAAATATAGAATATGTTCTCTGACCAAAATGGAATTGAGTTTTAGAAATAAATAATAAGACATCTACAAAGCCCTGATTATTTTAAAGTTAAACAATGTGCTTCTGAATAATCCAGGAGTCAAAAAATATTATGAGAGAAATTAGAAAATATTTAAACTGAAATATAATTAAAAAGACAATATATCAACATTTGTGAGATATAACTAAGGCAGTGATTACAGAGACATTTATAGCTTAGCTTTATACAGTTATATTTAAAAAGAAGAAAGGTAAAAATTACTTTCTACTATAAGAAGTTACTAGAAAAATAGAAATAGAAAAAGGAAGTAAAATAAGTGTAAGTCAATGAAATAGAAAATGATACAGGGATTTAACAAATTCAGAAATTACTTCTTTGAAAAAAATTAATAAAACTGATAAATTCCTATGAAGAATGATCAAGAAAAATAAGACCAAAAATCATGAAATAGAAAGAAGATAGACAATAGAGAAAATTAGCAGTCAAAAGTTGGTTCTTTGAAAATATTAATAAGATGGATAACTCTAGCAAGACTGATGGAAAAAAGAGAAAATACAAATTATTAAAATTAGGATTGGAAAGGGGGATATCCCTCCATATCCTACAGACATTTATAAGCTAATAAGGGAATACTGTGAACAACTTTATGTGGATAAATTTGACAACATAAACTAACAAATGTCTTGGCAAAACATTATATATAAATTAAAACAAGACAAAACAGAAAATCTAAATATACTCTATTCAGGAATTTCCATTTGTTATCAAAATTTTCCGACATAGGAAATTCCAGGCCCAGTTGGTTTCACTGGTGAAAATTTATAAACTGACTTCATCAAATTAAAAACTTCTGCTCACAAAATTCACCATTAACAAAATAAATAGGTAAGAATAAGAGAAAATACTTACTAATCATATACCTGATAAAAGGCTTGTATATAGAAATACAAAGAACAATTCAATAATAAAAAGAAAAACAACTCAATTAAAAATGGGCAAGAACAGACACATCACAAAGTGCTCAATAGCCTTAGTTATTAGACAAATGCAAACTAAAGCCACTACACACCCATGAGACTAGCTAAACACACCCATGAGACTAGCTAACATTAAAATGACTGTCATTTTCAAATATCGGTAGGGATGTAGAATGAAACTCACTCACATTGTTGGCAGAAGTATACCATGGTACAACCCATTGGTAAATCACTGCCAGTTTCTTATTAAATTAAACTACTCAACCCAATAGCCTAGTAATTCTATTCCTACCCATTTACCCACATGAAATAAAAATATTCAGCTACAAAAAGACTTGTAGAAGAATGTGTATAGTAACTCTCTTCATAATAGCCCCTTACTGGAAACCACCAAATATCCATGAACAGGAGAATGGATAAACACATTGTGGTTTATACACACCATGGAATATGCTCAGTAGGAACAGGTAACAGACTGGTGGCCATAATGCCATGATGCCCCGATCAATCTCACAGACATCGTGCTGAGTACAAGAAGATGAACACGCATACCACAAGTTTTATGATCCCACTGATATAAAGTTCTGAAGAGGAAATACGATATCAAACTAAAAATAATCGGAAAAGTGGTTGTCTTGGAGAGATGTATTGACAGGAAGGGCCACAAGGGACCTTTGTGGGTGATGATCACAACCTGTTAGCGTCAGCGCTGGGAGTCCTGTTGAGACATGACCACACCCAGAAGCAGAGCAGAGACCATCTCTCCTCAGTGACTCTTTTTCAAAGTAAAGACTGATAAACTGTTTCTAAAACGTTCTGCTTGTAAAGAACAATCACCACTAATGAAATCAATTGAAAAATGACAGACTGGGAAAAGGATGATTTATAAAAACATGCAAGGGACAATGGGGTTGATACCCAAAGACCTTCTAAAAATCAGTAAGAAACAAAATAAAGATCCTGATAGAAAAACCAGCAGGCAATTCTCAGAGGAAGGAACTCAAATAGGGAAAAAAATGTTTTTAAATGTAGGAAAAGTTTCTCCCACTCACAAAATAAAGTGCAAATCAAAACAAGGAGATACAAATGGTCCATCTAAAATGTGGCTCTGCTGAAAATCAGGAATATAATGCTGATATGGAAAGTTTCCTAAGTTATGTTAAGTGGTGAGAAAGTGACAAAATACCATGTATAGTATGATTCCATATTTTAGAAATATATTTAATGCTAATATTTATTACATAAATATATAATCATTTGTACCTATATTATTATAGTATAAATGTTATACCACTATATTATTTATATATCAAAGCATAATAAATTATATATTTGTATCAATTATGTTTATATAATTATAAATATTTACATAAATTATAAATTATAATTAATTGTATATTAACTTATATAAAATAAGTACAATATAATAAATATTGTACTTTTTATAATTTGTTTCTAGGATATACCCAGGTCTATATTTCCATATAGATCATCAACAAAATGTTAAAATAGTTACTTTTGGGCACCAATGTAGGCGTGGTAAGCTATAGGATATTTTTACTTTCTAATTTTATGTCTTATATTTCAAAAATTTAAGGAACATACCTGGTGAGACCAGAGTTAAAGTAATAAAAAGACATAGTGATCATAGTGATAATAACTATTCTAAAGCTTGCCAGGAAATCAATGGGGTGAGGACCTGCCTGCTACACCTCGGCCAGGCGTAGCAGGGGTGCTGCAGATTGTTCTCTGGACAGGGGTGGTGTGGAACGAGGACTAAACTGTGAAGGAATTAGAAAAGAACGCAAATGAGAGGAAGTAGGTGAAGATAAAAAAGACAGAATTTCCACTGAAATCAGAGGTGAAGATTTCAAAGTGGAACTTTCACTTTCATTCTTTAATCGCCCCTCATCACGCCCTGGTCAGGTGAGCAGGGTGCGTACCTGTCTGACACTCTATGCTGTGGAACCAAGGCTGACAGATCCAGGTCTTAGCACCTATTGTTTGGAGTCTGGATAATTCATCTGATTTGGCACTCAGGAATTTTAAGCCCATATTTTTTTGAAGAATAAAATGTATTTTGTCCAATTATAATATGCTCATCCTTCATTTTCTAAAATTAGAAATAAAAATAGAAAATAAATCACTTCTTATCATGACCCGAGAAGACAACCACTGATAAAATATAGAATTCCTGTCTGGGGAATGGACATGCTTGAAGTTCTGACTCGGGGGGATGGGGGGAGGGGGAGGGGATGGGTGTATACCTACATGATGAGTGCGATGTGCACTGTCTGGGGAATGGACACGCTTGAAGCTCAGACTCAGGGGGATGGGGGGGGGCATGGGCAATATATATAACCAGAGCTTTTGTACCCCCATAATAAGCTGAAATAAAAAAAAAAAAACTCAAAAAAATATAGGATTCCTGGGCCACAGTGTTTGAAGGGGAATACATATTTCTTAATTGTTTCCCCCAAAGGATTATGCTAATAAATATTTCAATCAACAATTTACCTACATCAAATATAACCAATTAAAAGTTTTATCCTTCCCTTCTATTCTCAGTGAGCAAAGTCCCAGCCCCCAATCCTGTGTGAACAACATATAGTCCTTATCTTCTATTGCAGCAGTCCCCAACCTTTTTGGCACCAGGCCCCAGTTTCATGGAAGACAATGTTTCCATGAACTGGGGCAGAGGTCAGGGGGATGGTTTCAGGATGATTCAAGCACATTACATTTACTGTGCAGTCACACCTCTCTGCTAATGATAATCTGTATTTGCAGTCGCTCCCCAGCACTAGCATCACCGCCTCAGCTCCACCTCAGATCATCAGGAGTGCACAACCCAGACTCCTTGCGTGCGCAGTTTACAGTAGGGTTCCGGCTCCTATGAGAATCTAATGCCGCTGCTGATCTGACGGGAGGCAGAGCTTATGCGGTGATGCCAGTGATGGGGAGCAGCTGTAAATACAGATGAAGCTTTGATCTCTCACCTGCCACTCACCTGCTGTGTGGCCCAGTTCCTAACAGGCCATGGACTGATACCGGTCCATGGCCTGGGGGTTGGAGACCGAAGTTCTATTAAGTTCATTGCTTTTGATGTTTCTGAGACTCCTCAGGGTTCTCTTACGGTACCCACGAGTTCATCCCAGGAGCTGGCGGTCCCTCCCATTCCAGACTACTGCTCTGCGTGTCATTGCTGCCATCTGGTCATTTCTTTCTCATACAGCTATAGCTCACCCAATCTGCATCATTCCAAGTGTAGATACAGGCTTGACCTTTAATTCCCTAAGGCACCGCTAAAATGAATGTAGCATATAACTATTAATAACTTTACTATTGATAAAACCTGGGAGTCAATAAGAGAAGAATATCGGAGGAAAAAAATGTTTTAACTAATTCTTTAAATTCTTTGCTCCTCGAGCTTTCTGGCCATGTCTCTTTTGGAACCACTTGTGGCCTTGTCTCTCCTTAGCCCCCTGAGATATTACCCTTTCTCAGCAGACAGTTTAATTCCCACAAAAAGGAGGCACCTCAGCCATGCCCCCAGGTTTTCAGACCAGACTCAACTCCTCTTTCTTATGCTCAGCCAAAGAAAAATATTCTTATACAAATCTTTACAGAGATCCAATTTCCCCCCAAATGAGACAAGTTTTCTATTACATGCATTTAACTTAATATATCAACCTAAAGCATCTTCGTTCAGATTATGGTGCTGCTCCCAAGAACTCTGGGAGCCTTACCTGTCTCAACACACCAAAGCAATCACTTCCAGAACACAGGGACAGCCTGATGGGGACAAACTCCAGCTGCCACCTTAGCATGCAGAAACTTCTTAAGACTCACCAAACGGTAATTCTTTTTATTGCCAACAATTTTAAGATCCAGATTTTACCCTAGTCACAGGAAACTGCTCCTGGCAGTTTTATAGCAGTCATTCGTGCTATGTGAAGAGATGAAAATAAGAGCTCGTTTTTGTTTGAATTCACACTTCTTTGATGACATTCAACTATTTGTTCTTGATTTATGTTGTTCATCTAGCCTTCAACTCTGTGTTATCCTTTTCATATATGCCCACATTTCCCAGGGCCATGCTCTGGGTGGTTATTTTAGAGCTTCCTGCCATACACAGACCATCAGAACATAACAGCAGAAAGCAGGAGCCACTAGACAAAGACAGGGAAAATAGCATGAAATTTAGGGAATGGTTTCATCTCCTAAGGAGATTGTGTAGGGACTGATGTATTTCGCTGTCTTGGGTCACTGTAGGTATTACCATTGATCAGAAACCACATACCATTTGTCTAATATCACAGAGTTCTTTGGTATAAAACACAGCATAAGATACCCACATAACTCATATTAACAATTTTTAATTAATGGGTGGGCTTTCTGAAGAGTATTGGCTTGAGAGGGGTAAAGGGTGGTATTTCCGATCTTATTTTTTAACACAGGTTATAAAGGTCTGCACCATTCATCAAAAGGAAAGACATACACCACCTTCCAATGTAATAAAATATATGTGCTGATTTTAAAAACTTTGATCATCCATAAGTCCAACAAAGAGGAAATTAACTTGTGGTTGACAGAGTAGATTTGACAGAGCAAAAACTAAAGCCACAAATGATAACTTTGTTGGGGCAATGAAGCATTGCAATGTAATGTGGAGCGATTGGCATGGAGTAGTCACAGGTATTTATTTGCTAAGATCTGCTGATTTTATCCCTTTATATACAGAAGCAGCAGCAAATAAACATGCAGTACGACACTGGAAGAGCATCACTGAAATTTTATGTGCTCAAGGCTTCAGGAATATGTCTTTTCCCCGATTTGATCAGTATAGAGTATAATATTTTATCTTACTCTACAGGTGAACATTCATCAAAGCCTTACAAGAGGTATGTAATCGTACTGTAATAGACAATTTTTCTCTTCTCCATTCTGCCATTGTTACTACTCTGTCACCAACCGGCAGCTTCTGCTTTCCTCTCATGCTTGCCTAGAAGCTCTCCTTGAAGCCACAGGCCAGAAATCTGGTCTGCAACAAGGAAGAACAGCCTGAGTCTCATGAAAAGGACTCTGCCAGGTATTTTTAACAATCAATATTTCAAGGACTAGACTTTGGATGTGACATCTCTCAGATAATTGTCGGAGAGATTCAGGATTTCCAGGACGCTTTTGAATTCAGTAGCAGATAATTTCATGAAAGCTGTTTGAGGACTCAAGAGCCAATGGAACAAGCGTGAGTTAATACTGAACAAACTTAAGAGGGACAACAAATTGTCATTACTGATTTTGGAATAAGGTCGGTAGAGTTTTTCATGTTCTATTTTCTGATGGCTACATGAGAAAGCCCTTTCTCTTTCTTCTTGATCTATCTCTATTCTTTTTCTTTTTGTTTTAATTGTGGTAAAATATATATAGCATAACATTTACCATTTTGACCATTTTTAAGTGTACAATCCAGTGACATTAATCACTTTCACAGTACTGTCCAAACAACACCATATCTGTTTCCAAAACTTTCTCTTCCTCCAACTAGAAACTCTGTACTCATTAAGTAATGTTTCTCCAATCTCCCTGCTTTGCCCCCAGCCCCTAGTAACCTCTAAGCTACTTTCTTTCTCTATGGATTTGCCTATTTTAGACATTTAATATAAGTAGAATCATACAATATTTGACCGTTTGTGTCTGGCTTATTTCACTTAGCATAATGCCTTCAAGGTTCATCCAAGCTGTATTTAATAGGATGTATCAGAATTTTCTCCCCCTTTAAGACTGAATAATATTCCACTGTATGTACATACCACATTTTGTTTATCCATTTGTGGACACTTGGGTTGTTCCCACCTTTTGGCTACTGTGAATAATTCTGCAATGAACATTTGCATATAAGTATTTTTTTGAGTCTGTTTTCAATTCTTTAAGGTATATACCTAAAAATGAAATTGTTGGATCATCTTCTTGATCTATGCCTAACCTCACTTTAATTACTATGCTTTTGTATCTTGTTTTCCCTGACTCCTCAAAATTCAGAAATAAATACTTCTGTTACATTTCTTTTAATGGCAATGTAATTATTTGCATTTGTTTCATAAAATTTGATCATATTTTCTATCAGAATGTAATTGAACAAATTGAATGTGTCATCAAGACCATACATGAAGTGTCATATCTCAGAATAAATCTCATTTAATCATCTATGAGAAGCCCACTACTAAGGGTCAAGGGTTGTACTTCATGGGTGGAATCATTGCCTACAAAGTTTTCCCAGGAAACTGCTCTCCTGTCTGTTCTGTGGCTTGCAGGGTCCTACCCCTACAGATAGCAAGACAGGTCACCTCCTGTCAGGCCAGAAACCTTAGGAGACTTGGCAGACACTGCAGAGAGAGGAATTCACACAAATTTGAAGGTACTACAGGCAAAATTAATGGAGATAAATTTCTTGGGTTTGGCATCTTAGCCACATAATTGAATGAACATAAGCAATGTTTCATTTAATCTGGGGAGAATAGAGATTATTGAAAATCCAATCCTAGTTTTCTTACAAAATCTTCAACAGAGCTTGTTTTTTGGCCTTAATAATTCCTTGCTGCCATATGACTCTGGACTTGAAGATCACACTATAGCTTATATATGACAATTAACACCGTATGCTGAACCTATGAGAGCAGCCAAAACACAATGAGACCAACCTTTTTTGAACCAAGAGAAATCCTTGGAGATAATTTATAAACACAAGGAGGGACTATGAAGAAAAAAATTCACAACTTGAAAATAGACAAAAGGATGACTCATGTACTTTCAAAGTCAAATCTAGAGCTTTAACTAACAGGACTACCCAAGGATTATCTGATTTTCTAGGAGTATGCAACTTTAACTACTCATTTACTATTAATTAGGGAATTCTACAAACCTCTAAGGGTACACTTCAATCCGTACAAAAGTAGTAACTATGCAAATGATTTTTGCACTATGGCAATGCAAATGAATTTTGCCCTGTGGATAAAGGTCTGTGTCAAATGATTTCTGTCTGGTGGAGCAGAGTTCGTCTCACAGGTAAGAGCCATATTGCCTATAATTGACATTAACCAGTTTTGTATGTGTTATAGCATTCTTTCTTTCAGTGAGTATAAATACTTCTGCCTCTTCTATACTTCTTAGAACCAGATCACCATCCTGTTGTTGTCCTCACTCATGAATCAAATAAATATGTGGCATGTGCTCACTGGGAAAAAAAAAAAAAAGACAAAGCTATAAAAGAATGGCAAATTAGGCTAGCTGTATACTTTCATGGAAAACAAGAAAGTCCAGTTTATACTGGAGTAATATCTTTAAAGTGCTCAGAGAAAATAACTGTCAACTTAGAAGTTAGACTTAGTTCATATATCATTCATAACTGAGGTAAAATAAAGATATTCTCGGACACACAAAGATAAAGGGAGTTAACCACCTCTTTAAAATGACTATTAAAGGAAATATTTCAACAAGAAGAAAAGTAAACTAAGAGAATGGATGAGTTTCTTTTTTAAAAAGAAATGGTGAAACTAAAGTCATAGACAGCAATAAAAAGAAAGTTTGGGAATTAAAAGAGAGGTTAATACATATGTAAACACTTTCTGCTGTAAGGAATAAAAAAATAATGAAAAAATCTATTTGCAAAATATGTAGTTACCTATGTACTTTTAAAATTTAAGGTTACTAAAACTATTAGAGATTTAATTTATAACTTCTAAACTAGTAAGGGGAAAAATAGAAAAATAAAGAGAACTCTATCAGTCCAGTAGAAGAGAGGAAGAAAGGGGAAGGAGGCCAAGAAATATTACAGTAAACCAGAGAGGCTAAATTAGATGTTGGAGACAAATACAAATCTATCAGTAATCACAAAAAATGTAAATAAATTAAACTCATCCATTAAAAAATAGGGATTATGAGATGGACTTTAATTCAGCTATACATGGTTTCAAGAGATACTAAAAAAACAAAAAAACGCCCAGCAGAGAGATTTAAAATAACATTACCAAAGAAATGCTGCAGGCAAATATGGAAAGCAATAATAAGTCAATATAGGAAATTATTACCACATACAATAGACTTTAAGGCAAAATAATAGAAATAAAAAGCTACACTACAGAAAAACAAAGGAAGATTATCTAGCAATAAAGTATGAAAATCATGAACTTACACATACCTACACACATAGCTTCAAAATATATAAAGGAAAAATTGACAGGATTGCAATGCAAAATTGATATACTTCTATCAAACAGAAAGATCTAGTCAAGAAGCTATTACTGAGGCTAAATATTTGAATCACAAAATAAACAACCTTAATCTAAAAGCAAACATAAAATATTTGCAAAAACATGTTCTGCCTGCTAGATCTCAAAGGATTTTATGATAAATACAAGAGAACTGATACTGTTGAGACTACATTCTCTGATGACAATGCAATTTAATTGGAAATCAAACAATAATGGGATAACTAAAATTATATATGCCTGGATTTATCTTGGTCTCTTTTCCCCCATGAATTATGGAATAATTTATTAGTTAAAGAGAATATTCACAATAAAAATAACAACATATTTGGAACAAAACATCATTAAAACTACTATGATATGAAATCCTATGAAGTAGAGCTAAAATGTGACTTAGTTAGAAAATGTATGGCTTAGACATGCTTTTTAAAATGAACATAAATTTTATAATTTATTAAAAATAAACAAACTAAGATTCAGGTCATGAATCTGAGACAAAATCAGTAAATGCAAAAATAAGAAGGAAGGAAATAAGAGATATAAGAGTTAAAATTAATAAGATTGATTGGAATATGTACAGAACATTTGAAAGGCAAGCATTTCTAAGAAATTAATGATACAGCACAAAAAGTCAATACTGATCAAGGAAAAAAGAGGATACATAAATAATAATTTTAGGGAAAAACAATAGGCTAGAACTATAAGTATATTTGTGATTTTTAAAGCCTAACAGAATATTGTCAATAATTTCCTACCAATAAATTTGAAAACTTAGTCAAGATATACAATTTTCTAGGAAAATACGAATCACCAAAAGTTACTCTGTATTTATAATGGTTCATAAACCATTATGTAAATTTACTTTTAGTATCTTCCCCCAAGTGTAGATACAAAACCGAGATCAGTTAAGAAATATCCAATGAAGAAATAATTTTATGTAATAGATGAAACAATTTCAAAAATAGAAAAAGGGAAAAATTTTTCTCAATATTAAAACATGACAAGAGCAGTTCAAGAAAGGAAAATTATAGCTAAATATCATAGAAATAGACATAAAATCATAAATAAAATATTAGAAAACATAATCCATTAATGTAGCAAAAAATACTTTAAAATAATACAATATGACTAAAAACCAGCATGACCAAGTAAAATTTATCCCAGAAATGCAAGGATAATTTGCTATTAGAAAACAATAATTCACTCATTACCAGATTAAAGAAGAAAAACTAGATGGCCATCTCAATGAGTGAAAAACAGAACTTAATCAAATTCAACAACTCATTAATAATGAATACTCTTAATATTCTAAAAATAGAAGATAGCTTTTTTTTAAGTCTCAAGGATTTCTACCCAAAACCTACAGCAAATCTTACAGACAATGGTGACACTTTAAAACCATGCTCTGTTATCACCATTTTTATTGTACATAGTATTGGAAACTTATTACTGCAAAAACAATAATAAACAAAAAATAAATTAAATATATATGAACGAGAAAGGAAAAATTATAATTTTCATTACTTATAGATAATGCAATCATCTGCATAGAAAATCCAAGAAAATTTGCAAAAACATCATTACAACCAATAAGAAATTTCATCAAAATTTCTAGATTCAAGATTATGTGAAAGTAGTAGTTTTTCTCTGTAATAGAATAAAGTATTGTCTTAATGCAATAAATAAAAACAAACAATAAAAATCTACTCCATAGCCCATGTGTTCTTTCTGCCTGGAAGCCTACAGGCTTTTTTATTCTTTACCATCTACATTCTTGAATTTTGCGAAGATGTGTTTGGATATCTCTTTTTCTCCTCTATCCTCCTTGGAACTGTGAGCCTTTTGAATCTCAAGATTAAGTCTTCCCTTAGCTAACATATATTTTCTTTTAGTATTTGTTTAGTAATATGGAATATTTAATATTCACACATTAATTCCCCTGATCTATCCCTGTCTTTTTTCCCTCATGATTTCTGTCTCTTTATAGCTTATTTTAAAGTCAAAATAATTAAGACACTGTGATACTAAATGTAGTGATAGAATTATAGATAATTTTAATAACAGAGACAGTCAAGAAATAAATTCAAGTCTATTTGGGATGTCAGTGTATGACAGTGGGATCAAGCCACCAGTGAATGAGATTAACATTTTTAAACTTCTATGTCAGTTTTAGCTAAAACTAAAAGAGAAATTAATCTTGACTAATACTTAATATGCAAACTGACACTGGCATCCTTACCAGGTCTTTATGTCAGTAGACAGGGCCACTTACAATGGTAGTAACACAACAGAGAGGAGTTGCCCTCAGCTACCACAAACAGACCCTTAAAAATCCCCCAAATTAAGCTTATAGAGATAATACCATATATAAAGTACATTCACCATATCATTTATAGAAAGAGCATTGCAGCAAAAACATTGAAGCCAGAAATGCACCAAGTGCTACAGAATGTCATCAATGTAGTTAATGTTATTAAAATAAGGCCTTTAAGATATAGTCAAAAATTTACAATATTTCATAATAAAATAGGAGAGAGATGATGAAAATCTGTTGTTCTACAAAGAGATTCATTGTTCAGCTGTGGCAAGCTACTTAAAATAATTGTCAAATTTACAGATGAGCTACACATTTCCTTTTACTAAATGATGTGTTTGCAGTTTGCTGACCTTTTCTATGATGAAAATGACTTCTAAGTAGTTTGCTACAAAAATAAATATTTCCAAAAGAAAAAATCACATTCAATCTGTCCCTTAAGATAGTTTGTTAACAATAGTTGAAAAAGAACTCATTTTATAAAAAAGACACCTGCACCCATTAGTTGATTGCAGCACAATGCATAATTGCAGATATTGAACCAAACTAAGCACCTATCACCTGATGACTGGATAAAGAAACTGTGGTACACACACACACACACCATGGAATACTATTCAGTCATCAAAAAGAATGAAATAATGTCTTTTGCAACAACTTGGCTGAAACTGGAGGCCATTATTCTAAGTGAAGTAACCCAGGGACAAAGAACCAAATACTGCATGTTCTTACCTGTAAGTGGGAGCTAAGCATTGGGTACACATGATGATCATACAGAGTGATTGAATGGACATTGGAGATTCAGAAAGTGAAGGATGAGAGAGGGGTGCAACATAAAAAATTACCTATTAGGTACAACGTACACTACTCAGATGATGGGTATGTTAAAAACCTACACTTTTCTGCTATGCAATTCAGCCATGAAACGAAAAACCATTTGTACCCCCAATACTATTTGAATTTAAAAGAAAAAACCAATTAAGTTTAAAAAAGACAAAAGAAACTGCTTTTTAAAACTCAGTCTGTGGATTAAACATTTTGAAAACAGATACTTAGGGATGTTTCCATCACTGTGCAATTTTATTGCAACAACAATACAGGTCCATCTTCTATAAAATTTATCACATATCTTATAGAATTTAAAACTGTAGAAACCTAATTTTCTAACCTGTTTAACATTTCATGGGTTTGATGGTACACAAAGCCCAGGTCATCACAGAGTGTGGTGGGAAAGAGAGATGAGTAGATTGGCCATTACTGCAAAGCTTGGTGAGTGCTGCGTGGGAAGCGCTTCTAATTCAGTCTTGAGAGGGACATGGAAGCTGAAATCTGAAGGATACATGTAAAAAGGTGTGTTAGAGGAGGAGGAGTAAAGAAAGAGGGATGGAGAAAGCTCAAGTTTCACCCAAAGGGACCAGGGCATAACAGGCCCTCTGGTTTTAGGAGAAATTTTGCCCTTCCTGTTCTTACATCACAGAACCTGACCCTGAACCTTTTTGGTGCGTTTTCAACTGGAAATTGAGGCTAATAATGTCGCTGAGGGAAATGTGGGGAAAGAAGGCAGCTGAGATCCAAACCAGGATGGATGCAGGAGAGCCTGCCTCTCCTCCACACCCATGAAATGATGACACTGTCTTCCGCCCCAAATCTCTCCCTGTTCCTTAACATACAGGACCCACAACCTGACCCAAGACCAACCATATCAATCTTATCACTCTTTGTTTTTCTATCTCTTCCTCACTTATGGTTGACAAGAAAAGTTATATCTAAGATTGACATTTGGCTGTAGGAAGAATATGGTGGTTCTGCCTCTGTCCTCACGCTCAGTCCAGGGTGCCAGGGAGCTCTCTTTCTTCTCAACAGGTTTTCCCATCGAATTCCTTTGCCATTGTTCCTGATGTATGTCTCCCTCGGGAACTGCTTGGGAATATGAGGCTATCACCTGTGGGTTCCACTAGCCCAGAAATTCTCAAATTTTAGTGGGCACACAAATCAGCCTGGGGGCCTTGTTAAATACATATTTCAATTCAGTACACCTAGAGTGAGACCTGGCATTGAGTAGATTTGTGGCTCAGTGAAATCCATAACCCTAGAGTGTTAATCAAGGAAGCACCTCTAAACAAACTCCCAAGTGACTAGGCCATCAGCCTTTGTACTGCCTTCCAAATTCTCTGCAATTTCCTAAAATAAGAAGGTGCCTGATTTTTTTAAATTAAATTATGACTTTAATCCCAGAAAATATTATACCACCCATTATGTCTGAATTGTATCCCTCTAAAATTCATATGTTAAAAGGCCTAACCCCCAGTACCGCAGAATGTGACTACATTTGGAGATAGGGCCTTTAAAGGGGGGGTTAAGTTAAAATGAGGCCATTAGGCTGGATCCCAAACCAATTTTACTGATGTCCTTATAAGAAGAGGACTTTGGACACACAGAGACACAAGGGTATGCATGCACAGAGATAAAACCGTATGAGGACACTGCAAAAACACAGTCTGCAAGCCTAAGGAAAGAGAGCTCAGCAGAAACCAAATCTGCTGACACTTTGATCGTGGACTTCCAGCCTCCAGAACTGTGGGAAATAAATTTCTCTTGTTTAAGCCACCCAGTCTGTGATATTTTATGTTGATATGTTATAGCAGGCTGAGCAAATTAGTATGCCATGGTATTGAAAAAATTTGTTTATCATGAGTGTCTATACTCTTTCAGAAGTAATAAAATAGTACAGATACCTATGAGTTGGAAATAAGCACTTTCAAAATAGTCCATTTGATTTTCAAAAATGGGAACAGCATGAATTCCAAAAATTACAGATGGGTACAGTTATAATGAATTCCCTTGACAAAATTTTGGACAGGATTGTTAAACAGGTGGTTGGTGAGCTCTTAGAATACAGAGCTGTAGTTACTAAAGAAAAGCTAGGTTTATATAGACTGAGTTAAGCTGAGCTAACTTCCTTTCCTGTATTGATGGAGTAGTGGATGGATACCCTGAAATATCTAGATGTCAGTAGGATATTTGGGAAAAGGCTATGATGTGATCCTTCAGGGAAAGAAAGAGAAATGTGGACTTAACGTGATTTGGCATTGAGTGGATTTGTGGCTCCTTGGAATCCATAACGCTAGAGTGTTAATCAAGGAAGCATCATAAACAAGAAGATTAAGACCCACAGTTATGCCCACAACAATGGCCAGTTAAAACTCTCACTAATTGCACACACGCAAATGCAGAAATCATGCATGGCAAAGATTACTCATTGTCTGCCAATAACTATTTTCCCATTTCAGATAATAGAATTTTTTAGCTGGGCAGATGAATGTACAGAAAAAAAGACTACTTTTCTTAGCCTTCTTTGCAAGTCAGTACAACCACGTGACTAACTTCTGTGCAAAGTTCTGCGGATGCGAAGAGGTGTGACGTGTTCTGGGGGTCAGGTCCTTAGAATGAAAGGATGCCCCTTCACTGTTTGCCACTGCTCATCAAGTAGATCGTGAACACACTGGTGAGCCAAGTTGGCCCTCAGAGATAAGACAGAAGGCACCCGGATTTCTGACCCCACAGAGCCTTCCTAGCAGTCCTGGAGGGCTACACACAGACAGTTAAGAAAGAGAAGTAAACTTCCATCTTGTTTAAACCTCTGTTATGCTGAGTCTCGGTCTGAGCACCTGAACCTGCATATCCTAAGTAATTGAGAGTGTTTATCTGATCTGCAGAGAACGTTAAGCTGGGAGGATAACCAATATGGTCAGCATCAGTCAGGAGGCCAAGAAAATCTTAATAGGCTGGAATGAAGAGCCTAAACCCACAAGATGCATTTTAACAGCCTGGCATTTATGTTAAAATAATCAATCGCATAATAAAGTGTAGGAAGATCCACCATAAAAGAAGTTCAGGTGTTTAAAAAAAAGGAGGGGGCATTTTCACTGACTTCAAAGCTCAGTATGAACACAGACTTAGGCTGCAGTAAGGAAATGTGATGTCCCCATCAATGACATTAAGAGCCCTGCTTGTTCCATTCCGATCAGACCACACAGGAGAGCAGTTGGAGGGTGACCAGACACAAAGTGAAATGAAAACCGTGTGGCCCCTTCCTGAACCGGCTGATCTCTGCTGGCACACGGGAAAATGGGTTTATTTTCTCACAACCCTCTAACCTACTAGGCGGAATCTCTCCCTTCATCACCAGTTGACGTCTCACACAAACTCCAAAGCTGTAGGGTTACTTTTACTTACAACAATAGTCTTATTATGACCATTCAAAATAATTTTCAAGTATCAGAAGTTTTAGTCTTGATGAAGGACGGTGGTAAGAGGGAGATGTTTTACCATATACCTTTGGTTTTTGAACCCTGTGAATGTATTACCTGGTAATAAATAAATAAATAAATAAATAGCATTTTAAAGTTCAGTATAAAGTAGAAGTTCAATTATCAGATCCAACTCAAAGCTTCTTCCCGCCCCCAGTTCAGGGCAGGCTCATGGCTCAGGGCAGCAAGGCAGAAGGTAGGATCTGTTCTAGCACTTTCTCTTCTGGCTCTTGCCATCCTCTTCTCTTTCAGGGCAGGTCAGAAAAGGTGTAGAGACAGAGAAATCAGAAGTCTCGTCACTTAGCTGGAGCTGTGGGTGTTCTCTCTCTTGGCAGGTGTCGGCTGTCTCTCCTGTCCTCCTCCATGGCAGGAGTCCCAATGCTGGCCCACGCCCAGAGCCCATTCAGGGGCTCCTTGGAGACTGCAGAGGGATCTCTAAGCTGCACATCTCCATGACCTGGTCATGGGCTCCCCCTGAATTTTTGCCAGCCTCCCTCAGGCCCCAGCACCCGTGATACAGCCCACGGCCATTGCTGCCCACTTCAGCGAGGGCTCAGCAGGGTGGCCGACCCCACTCCCTTCTACAGACCATTCAGGATACAGCGTTGGCCATTCAGACACTGAGAGGACAGGCCCCTCCCACTGCTGCCCCCGCTCCTGTCCTGTGACCACAGGCAGACCCCACCAGCCTCCAGGCCTCAGTCTGCTTCAGGCAGGAAGCAAACACCAGTCTCCATGTTCACATGTCCTCTCAGACTCAGGGTACAGATATTACGCTCCTTCAAGAACATTCTCACTCCTCTACTTGGATGTACCAGGGGGAACCATGTGCCAGCATGGCACAGATACCCCAATCCTGTGAGTGCCTCTCTTGGAGCCCTTCACAATCAGTTTGGGGACACCCTTTTGTTCCCTATGGGAAAGGAAGAAGAAAAGCCAAATATTTCACCCAAGTCTGTGGACCCTGTGCTAATCCTATCAATTGTCTCTTTGAGCACTCTTCTGCTCATCCAGGCTGGGTGGCTCATTGGAGGCGAGGACAGAAGGATCCGTGTCTTCACCTCTTAAGTCCTTCAAGGATGTGTCTGGCAGCTCTTCCTCAGAATGTGAGGGGATTTGGGGCTTCAGAGAGACTGCTAACTGTCCCCAAAATATGTTTCCCCCTCCTTTCCTAGCAACAGACTTCCAGCATACAGCTAAAAGCACACAGTTGCACAACTGGTAACTTTATTCTCCTCACTTCTCCGCAGCTAAGGTCCTGGATCCAAATTTAGATCTAAGGATCAGATGAGCTTGCAGGAGATAAGAAGACAGAAAGTAGGTACCGCCCTTCTGCCCACTGCAGCTGGCTGTGAGGCCACGGCTGCCTTCCTAGACCATGTCTTCTTGACAGTGTCCCAGATCGATCCTTGCCTGGATGTCATTCCTTAATTCCAGCATCATTTCCCACCTGAAGAGGCAGGGGATTTTCAAAACCATCAAGTCCTGCCTCCTTTCTGATTAACAGTCTTTCTCTCCACCTCTCTGTCTCTCGCATTTTAGCATGAGCGGCAAGAAGCAGCCAAAAGGCAGCTTCAATGTTTGACATCTCCTTAGCTGTGGACCACCCCGTTCATTAGCACACTTTTTATGTTTGAGTTAACACTGGTGGCAACCTTGCTAAACTTCCTACCGCTACACAACAATCAGTTTCCGGTCAGGTCTTCCTCATCTTCCTGCATGCCCTCACCATGGCCTCAGAGGCCATCACATTTCTATGAACAATTTCTTCAAGGCTCTTTAAACTTTCATTAACTCTCTTCTAAAAGTCCTTCCAGCCTCTGTCCACCATCCAGTTCCAAGGCCACATCCACCTTTGAGGCGTTTGTTACAGAAGCACCCCACTTCCAAACACCAAACTCTGCCCTGGTTCTCTATTGCTGGGTAATAAGTTACCCCAAAATGGAGTGGATTAGAACAACAAACACTTATTATCTCACAGTTGCTTTGGGTCAGGAATTTAGGAGCCACTTAATTGTGTGGTTCTGGCTCGGGGTATCTCATGAGATTGCAGTGAGCATGTCTGCAGGGATGGAGGTTGCCTCGGAGCTTGGTGGGGGCTCCAGGGGCTAACATCATGGCGGCTGACCTGCATGGCTGCTGGTCGGAAGACCCCGCTATTCATACATGAGCCTCTCTAAGATCCTGGGGCCAAGGCGAGGCAAATACAAGATGATCCTGGAACATCTCTTAGTGCCAGAAGGTAAGGAAGTGCTCAAATTAAAAAAAATGTTTTTTAAGATGAGAGCATGTCAAAAGGAACCAAGAACAACCAATCTGAAAAAGCTCTCAGTGGCCACAGCTAATATAATTTGAGCAATGTAAAAAATCGCAATCACCTAAATAAGGTGATTCAATATTATTCGTTCAAAAGTATTCAGTATTATTCCTTCTTCCTTCAATAGTAAAGAATCACCTAAGTTATAAAGTAAGTATCCTTGAGCCCATTCTGATATAAATAAGTAATCAAATGAGTAAATAAACAAAAGAGCGATAGTTTGACCTAGTACAACCTCTGTGGAAAGCAATATGGAGATACCTCAAAGACATACAAGTAGACCTACCATTTGATCCAGCAATCCCATTACTGGGCATCCACCCCAAAGAACAAAAGACATTTTATAAAAAAGACATCTGCACTTGAATGTTTATAGCAGCACAATTCACAATTGCAAAGATGTGGAAACAACCCAAGTGCCCATCAATACATGAGTGGATTAATAAAATGTGGTATATGTATACCATGGAGTTCTACTCAGCCACAAGAAACAATGGTGATCCAGCACCTCTTGTATTATCCTGGATAGAGCTGGCGCCCATTCTACTAAGTGAAGTATCCCCAAAATGGAACAACAAGCACCACATGTACTCACCATCAAATTGGTTTTAACTGATTAACACTTATGAGCACATATAGTAGTAACAGTCATCGGGTGTTGGGCAGGTGGGAGGGGGGAGGGGATGGGTATATTCACACCTAATGGGTGTGGTGCACACCGTCTGGGGGATGGACATGCTGAAAGCTCTCACTCGGGTGGGACAAAAGCAATCTATGTAACCTAACGTTTGTACCCCTATAATATGCTGAAATAAAAAAAAATTTAAAGAATCTAAATAAAGTCAGTAGTTCAGTTGACAATATTTTACCAATGCTAATGTCTTAGTTTTGATAAACATATAAGATGTAGACATTAGGAGAAACTGGGTGAAGGGTATATAGGAACACTTTTTACTGTATTAGTAACTCTAGTAATTCTAAAATTATTCCAAACTAAAAAGTTAAAGAATATAGGTAGAGTTGCAAATAATTTGGTGAGAGGAGCAGATGGAGGTATCTCTCATCTGTGAGCTAGAAAGTCAAGTAATTTGCTGAGAAAAATGTGGGTAGGAGAAAGAGGCTACAGAAAGCCCTTACTGTGACTTCCTGCAAGTCTATTGTGCATTGTAACAAATTAAGTGTCAAAAAGCCACCACAGTATGCTATAATTATGCTATGTCTCCGTCTATCTGCTACCCTAGTGTTCTCTTGGCATGTAGTCATGATGTAAGGGGTTCAAATCCACCTCTTCAGCCAAAGGAGACATTTCCTGATGGGTGGTCTTAGGCAAGAAGGGATGTCCTTTCCCCGGGCTGAGCATGGAGTCCCTGTGTATGATGCTAATGAGCATCGGCTCTGATCACGGAAGCCCAGGATCTCAGATTTAGCCATGTAATGCCTCTGTCACATGGGCTGCAAATCATCAACACAGAACTAAGATTAATAAGAAAAATATACTGTTTACCCCAATTGCATATTTATAATGTGCTATTATATGCATGTACAGTGCATATCCTCTATATTCAGTAGGTATCTCACTAACATCTATTTGAAATCCAAAAAATGAATAACATTTAGTAGTTCCTTCATGGTTTCTCTAGAACGGTGTCTTTATTTTTCTTAAACATTTCATATGTTACACCACCCAGACAGAAAAAGAGAACACAGAGTGTAGGATACACACATACTCACCATAAAAACAACCATATTGTAACACCAAAATATATTTATAAAATTGGTCAAGGAAATTGAATTTAACATATGCTGTTATCATACAAGTATTTTTAATGAAATAACACTTTGTATTTATATAGCACTTTTCTACTAAGGAGCAAAAATATGGCTCAGATATTATTACTCATTCTCACACCATCCTTGACAGGTGGGTAAGTAGCAACATTTATCCCAAGTTTTAATCACTGGGAAACCAAGACATGCAGACAGAGAGCAAATAAACCACACACGGCAAGTCAGAAACTTGGAATTTTCCAACTCCAATGCCCACTGTGGTCTACCCACTCTCGTCTCTGAAATCTTAAAAGCTGCTTTAAATACTGATGAAAAGAAAATTGAGGGATGAACAGGTGTGTACCAGCCTACTCAGGAACCTGCTGGTGGAACCGATGCTGGAAGCTGCTGAAAGCTAAAAACAATGCCCAAGCCTTGATCATCAACTTGGACAAACTAAATTTGTACCAGGGACAAATTAAAGTATCTTTCCAAAATATGTCCCAAATTGTTGTCAAGGCTTTCTGTAGCAAAGGCCTATTTTCCAAGCAGTTGTCACATAATGTGTAGGTGACCAACAGCAAATCAATTAGTAACAGGGGATAAAGAAATCTGAGTAGCCTAGGAATTCTTACATAAAACATAACTGCAACAAGATAGGACATTTTGGCTGACGCATCTCTGAGAAGCTCTTTAAAAATTTATTCAGGGGAATAAAAAAATCTCTTTAAAGATAAATGCAAATTATAGACATAGTTGGAGCCTAAAAGTACATCTTGAATAAGAAAATTATCAGAGGATAAATTCCTTAAGAGCATGAATGTCTTTTAGAAGGTTTTAATATGTTTAATCTCCAGTGAACTCTAAGCTATCCAAAGGTGTAGTGCCCTTTTTTTTTTTCAGGTAACATGTAGAGTCTGAGAACCTTTTATCAGATCCATCCATATAGTCAACCAATGACAGCAAAACTAGAGGGGAAATCATACACAAAGGGAAGGATGAAAATGTTTAGGGGTAAACTTCTGAGTCAAAGGGACGAGGAAGAGAAGTTACATTGTATTCTAATAACAACTTACAACAATGTGAAAAAATAAAAATAACAGTGAACACTCATGAAGCACGTCTATGCACGAGGCTGGGCACGATGCCAGGTGCGTTACATGCAGTATCTCATTTCCTCACCACCAAACCCCTTTCAGATATTCCCATTTTATACACTTAGGGAGGTAAAGACACTTGTCAGGGTCAGACAGGTACAAATAGCTGCAAACCCCTTCACTGATGCTGCCTGGCTCTTTCTCCGGTCCTTCACTTCTCAATTAGTGTGGAGAACGGAGCTCTGCCTTTCATTTTCTTCCCCTGCACTGAAGAAAAATCTAAAAGCCATCCTTTTGTAACATTGAAAACTTGGAATCAAAAATCCATTAAAATGTTATCTATAGAAACACTTCCCAAAGCCTCATAGCAAGAAATTCAGATAAAAGCACATATTTCCACTACTTTGATGTTCATAAGTTTAAACTATTCCCATTTTGATCTTCATCTTTCCCTATTTGACTGATTTTTAACCTATCATATTATGCCATGAAGCTGCAAATACCATCAAGAAATCCAAGAAAAGCAAAGCCTTCAACAATCTAACTTACATGGAACATAGCAAATTACAATGATACCTTTTTAATTAATTAATTTGATTAATTAGTTAATTAATTAATGCCCATGGCAGGTAAAGGGGTTTTTTTCGGAGGGTTGGAGATGGGGTCCCACTCTGTCACCCAGGCTAGAGTGCAGTGGCACGATCATAGCTCACAGCAGCGTTGAACTCCTGGGCTCAATCAATCCTCTTGCCTCAGCCTCCCAAGTAGCTAGGATTACAAGTGCACACCACAACACACAGCTAAATTTTTAAAAAATATTCTGTAGAGGTGGGGTCTCACTGTGCTGCCCAGGCTGGTCTTGAACTCATAGCCTCAAGTGATCCTCCTACCTCAGCCTCCCAAACTGCAGGGATTACGGGTTTGAGCCACTGTGCCTGGACAGTTTTCTTAACCAGCGAGCTTCCTAACCCACAAGGAAGAGGAAAAAGTAATGATCCTTCAGCAGTCTCTGAATTCCAGGACAGCAGGAGGCCCACCTTCAAGGACTGTGTCCTCTGTGAGGTCACAGAGAAAATTAAACCTTTAAGAACACATGGTACAGTGGAGGTACTTGCCTCCACTGGATCAATAGGAGAGAGCCCTTGTTATCAATAAGCAATCAGACTGCACATCGAGAGATTGGACATCAAGGCCTGATGTTTCTTCTTACCTCCGCCACTGAACAGATTTGCTTTTAATCTCTCTAGCTGCTAAGGAGTAAGACCTTCCCCTTCCCAGGCCCCAGTGCAAGGAAATGGGGTGGAGGAGAGGCCACCTCCAAAGATCTCACCCTTGGAATAAGGGCCTTTTCCCTCAGCCCCTTGCTGTCTGCTACCACCAGGCTGTTTTTAGTTTACTGCCCCACACTCTATCAGCTTCAAAACACGAAACAACCTTTCTGCCACCTATGGAAACATCAGGACAAAAATGTATTTAAGTTATAAAAAACTGTCTCCCAAACTGAATGAACTCAACCTAACCAGTTAAATCAGCCTTTGGACAGGCTCTGCCTCCTGCGGTTGGTTCATGCATTTGTGCTGCTCGAGTCTCCCTCCTGGCACTGACAACCCCGCCGTGCTGGGTCTGTGCTGGGATTTCTCCTTCCACCTGAACTACTCTTAAGTGGTCCTCTCCTCCTTTTAATCTTGAAGAATGTGGCACCTTTCTGCCAGAGTTCTCCAGGTCTTAGACTCATAGTGCAGCCACCAATAATACACTTCTGGGCATCCGTGGATGCATGATTCTCCCAAATTCTCTTTCTCTCAGCACGTAGACCAAAGCCTTCTTCCTTCCCTTTCCCTGACCTTCTTGCTAATTCTCACCTTTCCTGGCATTTGTTCACTTGTTCAGTCTGCTCACAAATGTTTACTTAACAAACATCTATGGAGGCGGCACTAAACCAAGCACCAAGATACAAAGCTGAGTAAGACACAGTCCTTGCTCCTAAGACCATTAGAGAACACGGTGGAAGGGCAGGCCTGGTGGCTCACACCTGTAATCCTAGCACTCTGGGGGGGCCGAGGCAGGGGTCAGGTGGAATCACTTGAGGTCAGGAGTGCACGAGAACATGGTGGACGGGCAGGGAGAGAGAGAGTCAAGCCCAGAGCATGACAGGGCCCTCGAAAGAGCCAAGTCACCCAGCTGGGACCCTGTCTCTTTCTCCTTACTCCTCGGGTTCCATGTGTTTTTAGGATTTGGTTTTATTGAAGTGTTTAAATATTTTTCTTTCTATCAACCTCCCTCACAAAGAACCTCGACTCCTCAGCTTCTCATTATCGATACTACCGCTTAAAACTCCTATAGTCCAACCCACTTCAGCCCACATTTGAGTTTTCTTAATCCACATATGATTTGAAAAAGGTGAATTTTCCATGCGGTATGATTTGAAATTAATAGACATTCTTTTTGTCCTTTTGCCTCAATTTCTGATCTTCATAAAGATGGGAAAAATGGAAATCCTCAGTTCAGTTTCATTCTCTTAGTCCCTAATGTGATATTCCTCATGCTTCCTCAGTGCCTGGCCTCTCTTTTGCCGATCTGGTTTTGCATTACATGGGCTAACTTCGGAAAAATCATCTGTACTAAATTGTCTCTGAAAGTAAGTGAGGCAGAAGATATATGCAGTCTCTGAGCGATTGTTTTAGCTGCCCTGGCAATTTTGTAATAAACAGCCTAATAAGAGGTCAGATATGTGGGTTTTAAAAGCCCCTATTTATCATATGGTATTCAAAACCTTTCATCATTTTATAAGCCTCACATTAAATGTCAGTTGTCACTCTTTTTCTCATCATGATTCTGTAACATACCAAAATACCATTATGTTGCTGCATTTTCTAGGGAAAAAAAATTAACAGAAATAAAGCCACAGAGAGGACAGGGACAGAGCAGAAGACCCGGATCCAGAGAGCCAGTTTCCAATCTTGCCCTGCCTCCTATTTGGAGGCAAATTATTTAAATTCTTTGAGCTTCAGTTCCTGGATCTATTAAATGAAGATAATAACAATTCCTGCCTGGCTAGTGTTTTCAAGGATGGTGAGGACGAGGGACGATCATCACCTCGGTGGGCTCAGTCGCATCCTCATCTGCACCCCCCCGCCCTTCTGAAACAGCCTCTCCCACCCCGAGCTGCCCCACTCTCCAGGGGTTTTCTGCCGCTCCGGCCCCTCCTAACGCTCTGCTCCACGGCCTCTTCACGCCAGGGTTCTCACGTCTTCATTTTCAATTCAGAGCCCCTCTCTCAGAATCTCATCCATGCTGGCAGCTTCAATTTTCAGATGCCTCCAATCCTTCATTTGAACTTGTTTACACAATACCTCCTTTTGCGGGTATCTCCCACTCAACAAGTCTAGATGAAATTCAAATTCTCTCCTAAATCTAGTGGTTCTCCTGTGTTCTGCCCCCCAGCGATGGCACCACCCTTCATCCAGCCATGTGAGTCATCCCTGACCCCTCAACCACCCCCAACCCCAGCCGTTGTACATCCTGTCCATTCTGCCTCCTAAAGGGCTCAGAAATACGCCTTCAGACCTACGTCCTTGTTCGACCGCCCTGGTGTGGGTTTCACTTATCTGTCTCCTAAACCAGTGGTCCCCAACCTTTTTGACACCAGAAACCAGTTTCACGGAAGACAATTTTTTCATGGACCAAGGTGTGGGCAGGGGTGGTTTCAGGATGATTCAAGCGCATTACATTTATTACATTTGCAGCCGCTCCTCAGTGCTAGCATCACCGCCTCAGCTCCACCTAAGATCATCAGGCATTAGATTCTCATAAGGAAAGAGCAACCTAGATCCCTCCCATGCGCAGTTTACAGTAGGGTTAGCGCTCTTATGAGAACCTAATGCCGCTGCTGATCAGACAGGAGGCAGAGCTCAGGCGGTGATGTGAGTGATGCGGAGTGGCCGTAAATACAGACGAAGCTTCACTAGCTCACCGGCCACTCACCTCCTGCTGTGCAGCCCGGTTCCTAACAGGCCATGGACTGATACCACTCCATGTGACCTGGGATTTGGGGTCCACAGTCCTAAGCCATCCCATCACACTCACTCCTGTGCTGCAGTGAAGTGCCCTTCCCAAGGTGCAAATGCCACAGTGTCATTCCCCTGCTTATGTCCTTCCAGAACTCAGCGTTGCTCTTTGGGTCAGAAATAAAATCTTTAAGGAGAACTATAGGACTCCGTGTGACCAGGCGCTGGCTCCCCGCCAGACTTGCCTCGCATGGTTTTCCTGCCCCTGTACCACCAGGCCTCTTTCCTCCCCCTTAGCCACCCTCAGACCTCAGTCCAAGTTCACTCCTTCAGGACGCTACTCTATGATCCCTTAATGATTTTAGACATTCTCATCTTGCCGCACGATTTTCCTTCATGGCACTCAGCATGTTTGCTGTTGTGTGATAACACAGTTCTTCTCGACAACGGCAGCCTCCTGTGCTAGAACGTACCATCCAGTAGGGCATAAACTAGGCACACCTTGCCTCCCCTTGAATTCCCAGTGGCAAGCCCCGGTGGAATTTCAATATGTATCTACTGAATTATTAATGAATTATTTATGAAATTATTAATCATTTTTTTAATTAATATCTAGGTAGGCTAGCAGAGTGGTGAAGAGCCCCAGTTCCCCAAACTGCCAGCGGCCATTTCTGGCTCTACCACTGACTGGTTGTGTGATATTGGGGCGTTGCCACTGTCCGCAATACCGTCTCTCCAAAACTAGAGAGCTTGCCTAGGGAAGTCAGGAAGGCAGAAGTTAGCCTCACAGCAAAAACCATGCTCTTAGTAAACATTAATTCATTCATTCATTCATTCATCCGAGGATATTTAAAAAGAAGAAAAAGTAGAGTCACAGCCTATTGTGTTTTGCTAACAAATAATAATCCTGAAAATACCTTACGAAGACAGCATCGAGCCGTACCATTTCCGATACAGGTGACTCTGTGGGCATTTGTGTCCCAGCAAGTCCCTTTCCTCTCGTACCCAAGCCCTCCTGCAGCCTGCCACTGACACAGGCTGGCGGCCGAGGCTGCTCCTCCAAGCGAAACTCAGCCAGGCCCCGCGCCCCTCGTGCCGTGCAAGGCCGGGCTGTGCCCCACTCCTGCAAGCAATCAGCACAGGCCCTCAAGCATGAGATTTAATTGCCTGTTCATTATTTTAGCTCTCAGGGGCTACAAGGAAGCATGGCATTTCCAAGCACACAATCCAAGGGAACCCTGGGAGCTGTCAGATTAAAAAATAACAACAGAAACGAGAAAGGAGCCTGTCTTTAGCCAAACGGCTTCAGGTGCCGGTGACTCAATGAGAAGGCCCCCATCAAAACGCATGGCGGCCCCTTGCTGTTTGCTCTGCCCTTTTCAATTCTGTCTGAGCAGGGAGGAGAGTGCCACAAAGAGATGAGAATTTGAACTCGCAGCCCCTGAGTGCACCAATGTCCCTTTTCTGCCTGATTGTATACTTAAAGTGCCTGTAAAGTCAATAACTTCCCATGGTTTCACAGCAAAGCCAAAAGATTAAAAAAGAGACATTGTCCTTTTGAAGATGTGGAAAGTAATAAGTGAGCAGGCTGAATCCTCTTTGGGTTTAAAAGCCTGTGCAGTTCTGCTTTAAGGTGTCAAAATTGCCTTAAATCTTTAGCTTTGTTATACCCTGCTGCTACACAGATATAATAGAACCAGGCTGACTCTCTCAAACAATTTGGAGATCATTTTTGCTCTCTAAAAACTTTGTTGAAATATATATGTTAGCACAGACTTTTTCCTTAACATTTTCTGTTTAAAAAATAGTATTTTTTTTTTCAGATGCAACTTAAGAGATCAGAATAGACAAGCAGTAGCTCTCTTTAAAAAAAAAAAAAATCGTGCACCATCTTCAGGTTTTGAGCACAAAGGTTACAGCTAGTTCTCCTCCCCCATTTTATTTCCACTGTTGGAGCAGATTTGACCTCGTCTCTCTAAAGGCAGAAAACTTCAACAAAGGCGGGAGGACTATTTAAAGTGATGAAAAAGATTCTGAATGAAGGATTACGCCTTTGATGAAGGCTGAAAGAAATGCAGTGCTTAGGAAGTGGATAAAAGTCAATAGCAACAATTCTTTGCTTTGGATGAAACCTTGAAGGTGCACTTTTCCCCAATGATATTAAAAATAAAAAAATAAAATAAAAACAACCAACCAGAGACCCGTAACTTCTCTGGGTCTACGGTATCTGTACATTCACACGATGGAAACTTACTAAATTCCGAGGGGTCCCTGGCAAAGCCCAGGCTCCAAGACAGGCTGGGTACCCTGCACCTGCAGCAGGAGAAAATGGAGTAACTAGACTCTGGATGGGGAGGGGGGAAGTCTCCTTCTTCTCTGCAACCTCAAAAGAGAAGGAAAAACCTAGACAGACAGATACAAGCAGCCTTGAGACATTGCTCTAGAGAAGAAAAGGTAGGAAGAACATCATCCAGAAATAAAGCCTTGAAAGGGTGCTACGAAGACCTGCCCTTTGTCCCTCCTCTCTTGCACCTCTCCCCACAGCCCCTTCTCTCTCCAACCCCCCACCCATGCCTCTCAGGTGCTCCTCTCTACCTGGGACCTGACAGACACATTCCCCAAAAGCAGGTGACAAAAAGCAAGGGTCTTGGGCTTTGCCACTCCCAACTCATGCTTATGTGCCAGGGAGGCACAGAGTGGCATGTTGTGCATCTGCTGGGCTGTGAACTATCGCTCAAGCATAGACAGGAATGTTCTGAGCAGTGAGGTTCCCCTCGGGCTTCAGCTAGGTGCTTACAGGTGAATAGTTACTAAAAAGACATCAGGCAGCAGATCTGGTCTCTGACCCTGGAATCGGAGGGATGAGGTGTGCACAGGAGATGTCCAGCTGGATGCATCTCCAGCTTCTAGCCCGGCTGTGGGTCTTAGCTGTGTTCTGTTGTTACCCCCGGGGCGTGCCAGGCTCTTGTGATGGGCCAACGTGGGTGCAATCATTTTACGAGCCGACCCAATCACTCTGCCGGCGTCTGCAGTGTCTGCGTTGCTTCAGAAGTCAGGCTCACCGGAGAGAGCAATTTCTTAATGGAAAGAATTTGTTATCAGTTGAGCCCACAAGCCTGAATCTTTGAAACAGCGCGTCGCAGATAGTGCAGCACTCAGAGAATTAAGGTTTTGTGTCCCTTGGTTCTAGGTGAGGTTTTCTTCCTCTCCTGAGGATGAGAGAATTAAATTACTGGAGCCATCTCATTGGCGATTAATTCAGTATTTACTAGCACCTACTATGTGCAAGAGATAGCAGAAGCACAAAGAATACATTTCAAGAAAATAAAAAGCTTCTACCCTCAAGGGGGTTAATAGCTTACAGACCTTAGAATCACAAGAGTTAGAAAAATGTTGAAGACTGTTTGTAATCCAAGTGCTTCCTTTCACAGATGACGAAGTAAGCCCGTGAACTATTTTATACCTTCTCTGATAAATGGAAGCAGAAATTCCCAAACCCACATCTTCTGACTAAAATCAGGCCTGTGCCTTTCCATTCTGTTCCTGACAGCCAAGAGGCTCCCAGATCCTAGAGGCCTGTGGGGTCTGGACGGTGTGGTCATCAGTCCTGAGCACACACACCACTCGCTGCACACCCACACTGTGCTGCCTGCACCTGGAGGTTTGCACACACACACTCGCACACGCATGTAATACTCGCCAGGAGCGCTGGAGCCAAGGATTAGCATTCAGGACCTAAGCTCGCATGCAGCGCGGTTAAGCAACCCATCCAAAGATGAAGGGCAGGAGCAGTGAATGGAGGACTCAACCTCAGTCCATCCTCTGCATCCACACACCGGTAGCCTCCGCTCCCATCTCCTTTGGTGGTTCCCTCTTATGGACTAAATGCTTGTGTCCCCCCAAGTTCATATGTTGAAATCCCAACCCCCCATGTTATGGTATCAGGAGGTGGGGCTTTTGGAGGGTTATCAGGTCATGAGGGTGTGGCCCGCACCATGGGATTAGTGCCTTTATCAAAAGAGACACAAGAGAGATGATTTTTTTTCTCTCGGCCATGCGAAGATACCACGACAAGACAGCCATCTGCAAACCAGCAAGAGGACCCCTGCCAGCCACTGAATCTGCAGGTGCCTTGTTCTTGGACTCCGTGGCCTTCCCAGAGCTCTGAGAAATACATGTTTGTTGCTTAATCCAGCCATTCCATGGCATTCTGTTATATAAATAACAGCCCAAACTGACTAACATGTTCCCTTTATTTCGTCTCTATTTATTTCTGGAATCCAAGTTTGTACCAAATAATGAAATCATAGAATTTTGGAGATGGAACTGTTCTTAGAGACCATCTGGTCCAGATCTCTTATTTTACAGGTTAGAAAATAGGCCCAGCGACCTACCTGTGCTCACATCACCAGAGCTGTGCGAGCCCTAGAGAGAAGGAGAGAGAAAGAGAGACCCTGCCCCTGCACAGGCACTAGCCCATCATGGTCTGGTGCAACGTGGGGGTCGTCCTGGTGTCCCCAAGCCTCAGCAGCCAGTGGGTGTTAATAAAGGCACATTATTAATAAAGACAAGAATCAATAAATAGCTGTATATTGATTCAAACATATACATTTGTCTAATGCAGAACCTCCTGCCCCTCTCAGAGTCTTCATCTAGTAATAGTTTCTCCAGAGTCTTACTGCTGGACTTACTACCTCCCTTGTTTGTGCTCAGTACTCAAGTGTCCTTTGAGGGCTGTCTGCAATCATGACCACAGATCCTCTCTGACAGAGTCTGCTGCCTCTCGGAGAGTTCTCTCTCCTGATTCTGCCTGTGTCTACGCTGTCTGAATTTGAGGTCCCTGGTCTTCAAGGAACCAGGGCTGTGCAGTGATCCATCCTTCTCCTTCCACCTCCAGGTACCACTTGTCTATCAGGCATCAACACCATCTGCATTCTTGTGTATCATAAAGCCTCTCATTAAAAGCAGCTCTTTAAACTCCAGTTGAAGAGGAAATAAATCCACTGGTCCATAATAAGGGCCAATTTGAGAGATAGACATCCTCTCACTTTCTCTTGAGCCCACTTTCCCTGCCAAAGCACAACTCCTCCAGGAAATCAGCCTCTAGCAGCACCCACTCCCACCCCAACGCATGGGGCAGGTCTGAAGAGCCCTGAAGCCCAAGTTAGGCTCAGGCTGGAACCCCCACCACACATGGGTCACTACATGTAATTTACACTTGTCTTACATTTTACAAAGTATGCCACAGAAGTAAAAGCATAATTCAACAAAACTTTTCCAAGAATGTCCTTGGTGTTTTCTCTCTGCTGGAAATTGTAGGTAAAAAAGCATGTTGCAGGAGGGAGCAAAACTCAAGCTGTTTTTCTTTAAGGGAAAAATGGTCATTTGATTGCACAATAAGAAGCATACCGTGGGCAGAAAACATCCTGCTCATTGTACATGTCAAATTATCTAGGTATCTATGAAAGGTGGATGTACTGAAAACTTAGGCTAAGTGTAATTGTTGAAATGGAGCATAAAATTGAGCTCTAGCTTTCCTAGAGGCCAAGATAAAAAGTAAAATAGATGAGTTATATAGTTCTCCCCTTTACCCATCTCAAAGAGTAACAGAGTATCTCGTCTAATATCCAAAGGCCTGTCATCACATGAGGAAATGAATTGATTGTATGGATCTCTACATAAGGAAACAAATCACCCTAGAGAACAAGGTCTTCAAGGGCACTGTTTGGGTGGTCCCCACCATGTACCCCACAACAGTTTTCCGTAATAGGCAGTAACAGACTTCACCTGACTTCTCCTTATGCAAAGTCCAGGAAAAACAAGCAACGTTGCTTTATTTCCTGATCATTTTGAGGAGGTATTTTACAAAGACCGACTTCTCTGAACGCTGCTCCTCCTGCCTCTGAAGGGCCTAACTTCCTAGCGCAGGGCTGGCACAAAGCATGGCATGATACCCACCAAAGTCTGACTTACAGATGACTGCCCTGCTCATTTTCCTCAACATTTGCAGCTGAGGCCAGCTCTCCTGTAGAAAGATGCCCTGTCAACTCCTGTCACTCTACACCCCTTACGCCCTTTCCCATAACCAAAGCATAAAAAGATGCTTAGACGCTGGGTCTGGATCAAAGAAAACTGTGCAGCTTCTTTAGTCTAGGTCCATGTAGGGACATTACGGCCCCCTTAAGTCAAGCCCAGTTATCCAGATCCAGCCTCAAGAGGAAGATAATGTACGTCTAGTAGCAGATTTCCATCATATGACATTGACGGGGGACATGGAGGAAGTAGGGGATGGTGTCCCCAGCCTTGAGGAGCCCAGCTGGGGAGGCAAGACCATGAAGGAACACCTGGAAACAAGGTTATGTGGGAGGCTGAAGAGCAGAGGGTTCCGGAGAGCAAGCACGGAGTCGGGAAGACCTGAGTGTGAATCCCAGTTCTTTTCCTTACCTGCTGCCTGGCTTCGGGCAAACTAGTTACCTTCTCTGGGCCTCACTTTCCTCATCTGAAAAGTAGGGAGCACCTCTTGGGATTGCTGTGAGAGCCCACTGGGATAACAGGTGTGAAGATGGCAGCAGAAGGCCAGGAGTTGAGTCAGTCAGCCAGCATTAGCTGTCACCATCACTGTTTGGTTGCCATCATCACTATCAGGTAAGTACCGGGAAACTTCAGAAAAAGAGAAATCACTGGATGCTGGAAACAGGGAAGCCGACCAACTTCGCCTGGGTCCTAGACTCAGAGAGGCCTGTGTTTGAATGTCTGTTTGATTACCAAAATGAATTTGCACAAAAACCCAATCCCTCTGAACATCCCTCTCTTCACCTGTAATGTGGGAACAGTAGTCCCTACCACACGGGTTTACTACATTTTTCTCTATGGAAAAGAAAAAAGTGATTTAATTGCACAATAAGCAGCATATTTTATCTGTGGGCAGAAAACAACTCCCTGTTTATTGCACGCACCAATTTGTTTATGCACCTATCAGAGAAAGACAAATGTACCCAAAACATAGATGCAACATATAAATCATCCTTCTTGCAGTCCTTGGCCTTAGTGGACCCTCAGTAAGCAAGCGCTAGCACAAATAATGTGAAGCAGCTAGATTCAAGCACAGCCTCAAAGAATACGCAGAATGAGAATGGTAAATCGAGTGGAGAGGATATTTCTGAATGAGGGGGCAGCATGAAAATTGGCGTAGAAGGAGAATTAAGCTCATCAGATATGAGAGGAATTTAGGAGAACAGTCTGAATTTTGAGGGGAATTCATGGGAGCAGTGAATGGTAAGATTGCATGAAGAAACAGACCTGAAGGCCAGGAAGCATGCTGAGGAATTAGCAGAAGGCTGCCCTTGTGAGCTTGCAAGCAGTGGGCAGCTTGATGAGATCAGTTATAAAAGACCAACCTGGCCATAATATGCAGAATGGATGGCGCAAGGAGCAACTTGCTCCATCCAATCTTCAATACCTGCGGATAGTATATTAGTACAATTATGAACAATTCCAGCATGTACAGCCCAACTCTCTATTTCTAACCTAATTGGATTCTGTGTGGATATTCACTTCCCCCATTACTGCCGTCACTGCTCTGCACAGTAAAGATTTCTTTTCCAAGACCCAAGGGATTTGTAGATATGGATTCCATAAGGATTCTAGTCACTCACCTTCTACTGATTTTTAGCTTAAAACACAGTAGAAAATTATTGACGTTATTTCCTTGAAAACCCTTCCCTGCCTGTACATGTCTGTGTCAATAATTGTCATGTCGAAATTGGAAATGGGCCTTTGGCAGCTCGCCTAGGAATGTCAAATAGTCTCCATTAGGTTTGAAAGCTCTGAGTTTCAGTAATGGGTTGATACTCTACCTGATATGATTGTACAAAATTACATAATTGATTTCTGGGACACTGTGCCACACAAATTTTATAGGTTTCTTTTATTTTGTGCCTCAAAAGGCAAGTGTGCTTTCGTTCATTTTCCTCAGTAAGAAGATTTCAAGTCTTGCTCTTGGCTGGTCCAGATTAAACACAGGTATTTTATAAGGCTCTCCACCCTTTTTCTCAGTTATTTTACACATCAAAGGCTGTGATTTTTCCACTGGCTTCTGAGAGTTGGTAACTAACTAAAAAGTAGGCCTGAGAATGTTGAGTCTCACCAACTACATGGTGCACAAAACACATCATTCCCAGCATAAAATAAGAAATGAACATTTCTTAATTGTGTCAGTATGTTTGCAGTGTTCTTTTTCCTTTCAGCTTTATGATGGTTACAAATGCAGTATTTGTTACAGACCTTTAGAGTGTATTTGGTTAATGCAGGAATTCTCTTTTAAAGAACCAGTTATTTCCAACCTTGAGAAAGCCTATGGTCAGGGAACAACGACGAGGTAAAAAAGAGTTGGCTTCCGTGCAATCTGTTCTCTCCATGTCAATGGATGCAAGGACTAATGGGGATCCTGTTCAGCATTATTGTACTGTCTGGGCCAGAGCAGAGAGGAAAAGCTACACCGACAGCATTTGGTGACACTGGGTAATTGTCCCTAATATTTAAACAATGGCCATGACAACTCCAATGCTTAGGGGAGAGAGAAAGGAGACATTAGACTGAATAGGTGCCAGGGGACCTGTGAGTACATTTCAAAAGCAGCATCTTACATGAAGAGAGAGGAGTATTGAGAAATGCAAAAGGCATCTAAGAAGAATAGTAATATTCTTAAAAGATACTGAAAGGCAAGAAGAACTGAATTCAAAAAGAAACCTTACCTACATTAAAATTATTTCATTTGTTTAATTTAGCTCACAAGCTTAATGCTAAACTCGGTCACAATTAACCCATATTCAAGTATCCTGATTTTGAGACATGATTTTCATACTGAAAGACATAAGAAAACTTTTCATTTCCTTTTCCTTGAGAAATGCGTTCTTTTAGATAGAACTTTACAAATAAGTAATAAGATAGATGGCCACCAACAGACAATCCCAAAAATATTTCTAAGTAAGAAAGGTGACAACCTGGAAAATACTACGTGATTAGGACCTAATATGATATACCTTGTTTAGTAACTTACCCGCACGCACTCGGGAGTCTAATTGACAGCACTCTTGCCAAAGATGTGATACATATTTGTTCAAGTGTTCAAGGGGACTCTGAGGATATGATCGTCACTGAGACTCCATAACATGTCTGGTTTCACTATTTGATAGTGTGACATCACAAGAAGTCTCACATTATTCTTAAATGAAAATCATTTAAAATTAATTTTGTTTTGAAATTTTCACAGCTTCCTCAGAAACACTTGGGAGATACAGAGATAAGCTGAGGTGTTATAAAAGCAATGCTTATTCATTTTTCATGCTAGTCATCGTTCCATGCTTATCCCGGTCGATATGGATACATTGACTATTCTGCTCCAGGCACAGTTGGGTAGGCGGTAAAGACACAAGAATTAAACATTCAGAACTGTCCCCACCTGCATGGAGCAGAGAAACAATCTAATAACCTAAAACAAAAAGTGTGCCCATTTGTTCTTAAAGGAAATAAATTGCTACCCAAATTTTAGATAGATAAAAGAAAATACAGAAATGCCAATTTCTCTGTTTACCCAATTTCATGAACTTTTGAAAGGAAATTCCTCTTCAGAGGCTAATGTTTGAGTAATTTGCCGGTGTAATTTGGGAGGGCTTTCCTTGACATTATACTTGTGATGGCCATGCTTGTTTGTTTTTTCTCAGATACTTATATATCCTTAGGCAGGCGTTTGAAATTCAGACATTGCTTCGACATTCAAGTCTCTGTAGTAGCCAGTAATTCTCTTCATCCGTAGCAAGTTATCCTCTCATTCTGGGCACACAAAAGACCTAACTTTCCAACCCCTTGCAGGGTGCTGAGGAAGTGGTTGTACCACTCAGGCCAATGTGCTGTGACACACACTGTCTCCTCCATGCGGGAGCCTTTAATTGTCCACACTAGACATGCTCAGCATTCTCTTTCCAAAATTATGCCATCTTCCTTTTGGTGACTGACCTTTCAGTCTGGGTCCTAGAGAGAGAACAGCAGAGACCAGGACTCCCAATCGACCTTGAGTGACATGTAAAAAGAGCAAGAAATAACCTATTGTAATTAGCCAGTGAGATTTGGGGATTGTTTGTTACTGCAGCATAACTCATCCTATCCCGATTTATACCTTCTTTTAGTTTCACGTTGAAATGCTCTCAGGGTTTGCTATCTGAGTGGAATTGAGAAGAAGAAGAAGAATATAAAACCCCCAGCATGCCAGCACTGGGCATGGGGGTCTTTGGAGACACAAACTTTTTTACGTTTCACAAGAAGAAAGATGAATTCTCAGAATCAGAGCACATCAAACTATGTCTATTATCCTACAGGGAAAAGGAAGATGTTTTTCCCTCTTTCATAAAGCGGTTGTTTCCAACTACCTACATCCCTCCTAGGCAGATGGCTTCAGACTCGATGAGGCTGGATCAGGAGATAGTGCTGGAAAGAGGACTAAAAAGCAGCACTTGTGGAGAACACACCCAGCAGTGAGCAGGTCGGCTCCTGCAGTTGTCTCACATTAATTGTCCAGGCTGATTTTCCTAATGTCTTTAGTGATCCGTAGTGCTGAACACTGGATCCCTTTCCTCTGTGAAATGTTGCAGTTTCCTACCATCTTTTCCCTTCTGACTCACCTTGGAGACTCATATTGGACAGGCTCTTTCTCAAACGCACCTGTTCTCCAGGCCTTTGGAATCCCCTCGGCACCGTGCGTGGGGTGCAGACCAGTGGCTCCAGTCCTGACCGGGCAGCAGCTCCACCTGTGTGGCTTTGCCAGCGCCCAGCACACCTGGGTGCTACCCTCCCTCCCCCACGTGCACTTCAACAAAATCCCACTCGTGACTCTGCTGTGTAGTCAGGGTTGAAAACCACTGCTAAACAAATCCCTTTCCTCTCAGATCACTGGAGAAATAAACTTTTAATAGTACTAATAACAATGATTGTTAACATATATTGAGCACTTACAAGCAATTTCTGATTAATTCATTTAATTCTCATACCAATTCTGAGAACTAAATGCTGATGTTTTTCCCATTTTATAAACTTATCCAATATCACATAGGAGTAAGTGGCAGAACGAGAACTAGAATCCAGGTCAAACAAACTCTAAAGACCTTCCTTCCCAAAGCAGAATTCAAACTGTTTACTTTAAGCTAATTCTCTTTTGTTTATGTTAAAACACAGCCACACCCAGTAGAGGTATGACACTATGAAAGTTGCACGATTCTCCTCAGTGCAGACTGGCTCGATGCTACCCACATCACGCAGGAAGACCGCGTTTCCCAGCCTCGCTTAAAGACAGGCTGGGCCTCCAGGGCTTTGCTCTGGCCAGTGGAACGTGGGTCCCTCCCAGGCCTGGCCAGAAAAGAGGCATCCACACTAGTGCTGTTCCTTCTTCTGCATCTGTGGAGGCCGTGTGTTTCAGATGGTGGCATCGCAGGTTAGAAGGAGCCTGGATTTCCGAGCTACCTCTTAGAGAAGAGCTTCCCAGGAAAGCAGCCCAACCTGCACCAAGCTTTTACAGGAGCAAGGAATAATGCTTGGTTTTGTTAAGTCACTAAGATTTGGAGGTTGATCATTTAGCAGCTAGTGTTCCTTATTCTGACAAATGTACTCACCTGTAGTAATAAAATGGAAATACTCATGAATGACTAATAGTTCAATTTCTCAAATTCAACACAAATATCACAAATCACATAATGGCCAAGAAGTTTAAGTTTAGCAACTCCTGAGCCAAGACTCTTTCAGTTAACTAACAAAACAAACAGCAATCCAACAACTCAACCACGGCACATCCAAGAACCCCCTCTACCACAAGAAACTATCTTCTGGAGTCCTTCTAAGACCATCAGTTTATTCATGTCATTTCGTTTTACCAGACTATTTGGGTCTTTATCTTAGAAAATCATTTTAGAAAGCCCCCCTGTTAAAAGGCTCCTGGAACCACAGCATGTGTGAGGAGGTGACGTGTACCAGCTTATTCCAAATGCCCACGAGATACAGAGGTTGAAGACGCCATTCCAGTTAATCAATTACAACCCAGATGGGGCTGTTTAAATCCGGGCTTCAGGAAGCACCTGGAAACAATTAACTCTCATCGATAACAATAGCAGGAATATAGAAAGTGTTCCTACACTGTTGCAAATAGCACCTGCATTTATGTCACCTGAGATTCTTAGGTGTGTCACAAGAGCAAGGCCCAGTAGTAGCACATTCTAAAAGAAAATGATGATTTTTTTTTTCTCATGCTAGTGACCATTGTACAAAACTCTGATGACCACCAGTGGTGGCCAGTGGGACTTAAATTCATACAGTATGATGGCTTAGGATATTACATACACAGTCTAAATTTGTCACAGAGATGTTCATCCACTTAAAATATTTTTAAAGAAAGTTTGGCAAAATGCAAGTCTGGGATGTGACAGCTCTGTGACAGATCTCTCAAATAAAAAAGATAACAATGGAGACTCTACATCACTTATGGCACAAAAATTAGTAACGGGCTGAGCGATCTGAAGACTCAATTCAGGGTTTAATGTTCTCATATTTTTAAGTTATTAAGTGAATATTCAGATTTATTTTTTGCCTTATAATAGGGTACCCAGAGGCAGAGAGAGAAAACTCTTCTGATGAAAGTATTTGAAAATAAAGAATGACATCTCAACCTGGATATATTGTACATGATTGGTATGCAGGAAAGAGGGGGAACAAAATCTGTGTACAATGCCCTGTTCCAATGGTGCTTCAGCTCAGGAACTTTTTAAAACCAACAATAGGCTTTGTTATATGTATAGGGCTTCATGTATTTAATAGAAGCTCTTTGGGTTAAAGCAGTGTTTCTCAAAGAGGGGGTCTAAAGTACCCTAAAAGAGAGTCACCCAGGATGTTAAATAAAAGTCAGATTCCTCAGCCTCATCCCCAATCTAATGAATCAGAACATCTGGGGCCTTGGCATCTAGCATTTCAACAATCACCATGTGACTCTGAGAATCACTAGTAGGGGCAGACTACTTGTGAGAGATCAAGTGGGAGAAATAAAATGCATCAAAAACAGAATTTTTCTGCACAAGAACCCAGAGAAATTAAACCCCAATAGAAGTGATTTTTTTTGAAACTATGATTTTAAAGATCAGGATAAATAAGAAGTAATTAAATGTGTCTGTCTAAATTAAACACAGATCAGGTGAAAGGGTAGTGTGAGGAAATCATGCTGCTTCCAATAGAGATGAATTTGAAGTTTCAACCTTTTATTCTACTAAATAGAAATAAAGATCTTAAAATTTATATAGGTAATAACTAGACAGACTGATATTACAGTCCCCACTGTGATTAGCAAGCAGCTTAAGAGAATACCTTTTATCCTTTATTTTATATTCTCCCTACTTTTAGCTCCCTTCTGTTTCTAACAACGAAGACTCCACATGGGTCAAAGGGGAAAGGTTTTGAAGTAGCTATTAGAGAGACAGTTTTCCCCCCTAAAACAGCCAGCACAATTCATCCTTCACGTATCAGAAGGGCTCAGTTGGAGGTTGAATTCTGAAAGCTGTTTGGTCGGGGTTTCATATTACACCTTTCCATTTATAGTTCCGCTTTCCAAACTACCGCCTTGAACTGTCCAATCCCTGCACCATTGCTGGGGGCCTGGTGCCAAGTGCCACTGGAAATGGATGTAACTCGAGCAATCAAAACCATATTTTCAAAGGACAGAGATATGATGGACCCCACTTTTTCGACCACGGGGAAGTTTCGGTACATTTGAATAAGAATGGAGGATAAGAGCAAGAGAGAAACTCACAAATGAAAGTACTGATAGAAAGTTGGTTATCTGTACATGAAATACTTTTCAGCCACTTGACACAATTCGTGATGACAAATGTGGCAATGCCAAATTGTCTCCCTGGCATTCTGAGGTGTAGTTTGAGACAAACATATAAGAAATATTAATACAGAAAGGAGAATTCAGTACCCTATAAAGAAAGTGACCGTACCAGCCAGCTGTGAGCCCATGAGGGCTCTTCATGAAATTTGCCAGTGCCTGGCACACTCCTTAAGTCTTGCAGTTATGCATAAATGCATAAATAAATACATTTCTTTTGAAAGGTTTGAAAATGAAAAATCAGTACAAATAAGATGGGCTTTCCTAAAACTATCAGAAGAAACTCCAAGGTATGATCTATCTCTGTGCTGGGTCTTGCCAAGTGCCTTCCTGAGTTTCTTTCAAACCCTTTCATTTCACCTTTCCCCACCTCTGCCACACTCACCTTGATCTCAACAACCATCAGCTCTTTGTTAGACAACCAGAATTCCCTTTTAAAGGAACCCCATGCATTGACTCAAACCCACCTTCAATCTTCTGTTTATATTTCAACCACAGTCATCTTTTTCAAATGCAAATCTGATCTTGTCTCACACACACACACACACACACATCCCACAAGCTAGATTAAACCATTCCAGTGATTCTCATTAGCCTTAGAATCAAGACAAAAACTCTTCAGATGGCTACCAAGACCTATATGGTCTGGCTTCTCTCTGCCCCGCCATGGTCATTTTGTAGCAGCTCCAGCCACACCGGATAGCTCTCAGACTCTCTAACATCCCATGTTCCCTCTGCCACGGGGCCTTGGCACTTGCTGCATCCTCTGGCTGGTGTCCTTCTCCCTCTACCCCCTTCCTTTGCCTTTCTTCCTATTTGTAATTACAAATCTTCTTTTAGATCTCAGGCTTCTTCAGGGAGATTTTGTCAGAATCTGTGTCTAGATCACTTTCTCTATTATTTATTCTTAAAGTCACCATGGACTTCTCCCTTGTAGTAGTTAAAAGAGTCATTATTTCATGTTTATTTATGTGATTCTTTGATTAAAATCTATCCTTTTTATGATACTGAATGTTCTATGAGGACAGGGATGATGTCTTTGATCTTTACTCACAACTGTATCCACCACCTAGCAAAGTGCTTAGCATGATAGTTGTTTCTCAATAAATATTTGTTAAATCCATGAATCAATTGGGGGACAATGGTTCAAGGGTATCCCATGTATCTGTTGGTTCCACATTCCTAGCACCAGGTTTTTTGGTGGTATTGTTGTTTTCTTTTTACATCATGGAAGTTTCCTTCTTTTTTGTCAAATGATGCAAATTTAAATGATTTAACCAAGTTAGTAATGAAGTGTAAAAAGTCAGATTCAGACATTTGTTGGAACCGGAAGTCCAAAGGATTCCCAAGCAAAGGAAACAGAATAAGGAATTTCCAATAACGACATCCACAACATTTTTGGGTCCTTAGGAAGCTTCTTGGGTATTGAAGCTAAAGCAACTAGCTCCAGAATGGCTACAGTGGAATCTGACTTCATAAAGTTCAGAAAACAAAGTGTGGAATTGCAAGTCAGATAACAGGATACCATCAGTGGAAACAATTGGTATTTGCACAGGGCTAAATTAAGAAAATTCAATCCTGGGACCCAGCTGACAATCTGAATGCCTACTGATTTGCCTCACCCCTTGATGGGCTATACCAAACATAGGTGGAAAGTTTCCAAAGATTTTTTTTTCTCTTTTTTAAATAAACTGCTCTCTTAGTCTTATGAACTCAACTGCATGATATCCACCAGAATATTGGTTCAGTTAATAAGTAGCTCGGCAGATTTTTCTTCTAAAAATCTACCAAAATATTTATTTTTAATAAATATTTAACAAATAATAAAAAACATAAATATATATATGGAGAGAGAGAGAGAACTTAGGAATTTACTCAACACAAAAACATTTTAAGATAGATAAGTTGTTGATACTATCTTCACAACCGTATGCATGGAAAACCTAAGGCTCAGTCATATAACCGCTAAGTGGCCTAAATGGAATTCAACTTATCTCAATATCCCATGACCACCACCATCCCCACCACCCCTGAAAAAAGAGAAAATTATGCTGATTAGCTTTTGCAATATGGTATATTCAATATTTTAGTTCTGATCTAAATTATATAAAAGTGATCAATTTCAACCACCTAGATTTTTTTCATTTGAGATATTTTTCATGAATTTTTCCTAAAAGAAAGTCATAAGCAGATTTTACAGAATTTTATTTCACACTGAGACAAAGGATAACATGTCTTCAGAGTTCCAGGCACGTTCCTTGCTATTTCACTCACACAGAGGTCTGCTCTTCATTTTTTTTTTTTCTGTTTCATTCAAAAAGCAATTCCACTACCAACCTGAGGTTAGCTACATTAATCTGATGTCAACTCCATTATTGTTAATTATTTTATGGTGGCTATATTTTAACAGAAGGGGTACAAAGATCCCTCATGTCATTTGATAGCCCACCAAGAATTATATTGAAATAACTACATTGATTTCCAGATCTCAGCAAGCAACTAGGACATAATTAAACTTTTATCTCTGCAAATTTTGCTCTTTTTTTTTTTTTTAACCTGGTTACCTATTGTTCGGTAGACTAATCTTATTTTGCTTCTCAGGTGGGCCTACAATTTCATTCAATGCTTAAGAAATAAATTAAAATGAAAGACATGTAATATCTGGACATTTCTCAAATAAGAATTTCCATTGGCATATTTTCTCTGGGTTCATCTTTTTTCTATTTCTTATTTGACTTTAATAAAGCTATACTCTACTGAAGTTAAATAAAAGTGTTCCTCTAAGCACTTGGAGTTAAATTAAAATAGCTATAAGTCTGAAGAAGCAGCCATTTAAAGATTCTACTTGACCTACCTTAGAAGAGATAACCCGTAGCTATAGAGAAGTGGGCTCCACTGAGACCCGCTCTGTGAAACTCGCGCTGTGCTGCCAGGTTCTTCCCTCCTGCGACACGTCTCTTGCCTCACCTTGCTCCCTCCTCACCTCTCACTATAGGCCTTAAACTTGATGAGAAGGAAACTTTCTCCAGACTTCAGGAATTTTTTTCTTCCATCTTAAAAGAAAAAAAAAAAAAAAAAAAAAACTTAGCAAGTCAAGGAGCAATATGATGAAGTAGGAAAGAAAAAAAAAAAAACCCACCAGGCTGAAAATAAACTTTAATTCGTATCCATTAATTATCTATGTCACACTGGGCAAGTCCCTTTGTGCTCCCTGCCTCAATTTTCTCATCTGAAAATCTAAGGAGCTAGATTAGATCCAGGGCCGGGTCTAGGGTGGAGTGAGTGAGGGGTTCACCTATAGTGCAAAATTTACAGGGGTGCCAAAAATCAAAATGTATGCCAAAAAAAAATCCATGATGGACAAAATATCAACATTTTAAATACAGTCTCAGTACGGCTGATTTTCCTTTGGTCTCGGCGCAATTCAGTTACGGACCCCATTTGAAATCCATCATCTCCCTCTAACACCTGTGACTTGAGTCTAGGTTCAATGCGGCAGTACTCTGTGTCCCTCAAAAACCTGCAGTGTGAGGTCCAGCCTGGCACAGCCCTGTAGGAATGAGTGACAGGTGGGGGCCTTCCTTTGAATGCTCCTGTTTTCCCAGGGAGACAGTGACTTCATCCTCCTTCATGCGGGGACTCTGCAGGCCATGGAGATTGAAATCAAAATCTCATTTCCGTAAGAGCTGGGGAGGGCACAGATTTCCTGCAAGCTGCCCCGGGCCACCCCGCACCCTAACGCACACTGACTTGATTAAGCTGCCGCTGCAGACTGCAGCCTGCCTTGGGGACACTTTCAAGGAGTTTCTGAGGCTGTCCTCTCCCTGTCCTCCTTTTCCACCAGTCAGGTCTGCTGGGGCGTCCCCTGCTCACTGCCTCTGGGGAGGGCAGCCCAGCGTAGATGGAGGGTGAGCACACAGGCAAGTGGTGACTTTCCAAGGCATGGTGTCCAGTCCCTGAGGGTAGATCAAAGCTCCTCCTCTCCTTCCTGAGCTGGGATAAGGGGAGGGCGAGTAAAATATCAGCAGGGACAGAGTGAGGTGACTCAAAGCAAAGAAGGGGAACTCATGGAGACCCTCCAAGCCCCAGGGGGTGCAAGGAAGTGGTGAGGGGGCCTTGGAATGTCCCCAAGGCCAGCAGGGGAGCAATGAGATGATGTCCATGCTCCTGTGAGTTATTTAAAAAGAGAAAGAAAGCCACATCCGGCTCACAACCAAGCTAGTGGCCTACACTGTTTTTTCCTTGGGGGCTCTCCCTACACACCCTGTCTACACAGCACAGTAACCTTTTTTCAGAAACTATGGTTACTTAGATCATCTGATCTGCTTCCTCTATTGCTCCAGTATACCTCATGCCTTGTGATTTATAAGGACTTCAATATTCTCCTTTCATATTTAAAAACCCTTATGCAAATCATGCCAGCAGCACAGCCAATGAAAATTTTTGCACTAATGCTCCGTATTATTCACATACAAAAATTCCATTTAAATCTCATTAAGCTTGTGACATAAATCCAACCAAACTAGAAAAGGCCCTGTTAAGGTGGAGAAGTGACATATGTCTTCCAGTCCCTAGCAGAGCAACGAGGAATGAAAAAAAAATGATTAAGGTACTACCCATTTGGGACAACACAGCAATGGACACATATGTTACTTTTCTGCCTTTAACTATTCACAGCCTCCCTGCTTTTATCTCAACAGCATTTAAATGAAGTATTTGTCAGCAACTATTTCTGGTAATGTGACGTATGTGATTCAATGGGGCTGTGAGCCGGTTTCTGGAAACAGCAGTATCCTGGGAAAATTATAAAAGGTCTGCCTGCTCACGGCATTTTTTGATTTCCCTCTAGGCATTTCTTGGGGTTCGAGATATAATTTATCTGTCATGTAGTATTAACAATATACTTTTCAGGGACTTCAAGATTAGTGGGGCCCCTGAGCTGCCTGTCTCAACTTGCTGAACGCTGAGTGTCCTTCATGTCATGCCGCAGCTCTAATCTGGTTTTTCCTTTAAAACAATTATAATAATACCAGAGGGCTACACACAGCTTTACAATAGTACCCTGCACCCTTTATGACCATCGCTAATTTGCAATTAGTCTAAATTTTAATTCTGTAATGTGTTTAGGTTAGAGAGTTGTCGAGTCGGGGAGGAGTGGCTTTGACCTTTGGCACTTGCCAATCCGAGTTTATCTCCCCTCTTGATGTGAATAAGCACGAGTCCAGGCTGCCGCTTTGAATGGCAGTGTTAACACAGCATAGTCATTTACGGATCTTCTTCAAATTAAAACACGAATTTTGGCATAGCTTTCAGCAGCTGCGGGACTCCCTCAAAAGACTTCAGAAAAGTATCTACGAAAGTATGAAAGCCCTTGGTGGCTGAAAGTAAAATGCAGTTGCCAGCCAGTGTTTACAGCTCCCAGATCACTTGGGTTGAGCCTTCAGAGACTCCGCCAGAAAAGGTCACCGTTTACTTCCAGCCCCTAGGGGCTCAGTTCTGTCCTCCGTGGTTACCAAGAGTAATGGGCATGTGTGGGTCCCCCAACTCTGCCCATTTTAGAGAAAGAGAAAGAAAGAGACAGAAAGAGAAATGGAGAGAGCGACTAGAAAAGACACAAGTCCCACACACGCGCTGCCTGGAAGGCACGTACCCTCCTTCACCCCAGACTTCTCGGGGCAACCCTGCGCCACTCCTCCCCCCACACCCAGGGGAGCCTGCTGGAACACATCGTCACAGCATTGTGCAACGTCACTTCGCAGCCCTTCTCAGTTGTCCTTGTGAAGGCAGAGCGGTGAGGTGGGTGGGAGCACAAACCCTGCAGCTGTCCTGCCTGCGTTTGGATCTCAGCTCTGCCACATGCTGAGTGACCTCAGGCAAGGCACTCACCCTCTGCACCTCCGTGTCCAGATCAGTAAAATAATGAATTAAGCATATGAGATGCTTTTTTTTTAAACGCCTATCACATAGAAAGGGCTCCTTAAGTGTTACATAGTGTTACTGCTTTGTATATACAATTCTCTCTCTCTCCCATTAGACTGAAAGCCAGTGGAGTTAGGGACTGCTTTTGCTCACCTGCAACACAGGACAGCGCTTGGCTGAATAGACACTGATGGACGCACATTTATCAGTGGTCTGAAAGCATTGTTGAAATTATTAGACATGTGTAATTTCATATGTATAAGTATGATGTCTTCTTTTCAAATTTAAAATGTTATCAAAGTATAACTGATATAAGAACTGCACATAATCAAAGTGTACAGTTTTGATAGACTTTGACACACGTATACATCCACGAGACCATCATGACTGCAAGACAGAGAGCCCTTTATAACTCCGGCTGCAGCCCCTCACCCCCACCCCAGGCAGCCACCACTGATTTGTTTCCTGTCACTATGGATTAGTTTGCATCATCCAGAATTTTATATAAATGGACTCATGCAGTATATAATCATTTTCATCTGGCTTCTTTCACTCAGTATACTAACTTTGAGATTCATTCATGTTATGTGTAGCAATATTTTGCTCCTTTCTAATACTGAGTGGTATGGATGGTGTATGGTGTATGGATATACCATAGTTTATTCATTTATCTATTGATAAACATTTGGGCTGTTTCTAGGACTTCACTATTACAAAAAAACTAGTAAGAACATGTATACAAGCCTTTGCATGGGTACATTCTTTCTTTTCTCTTGGGTAAATACTTAGTGGAATGGCTGGAACATATAATAGGTGCAGGTTTAACTTTTTAACAAACTGATGTCTTACATTCCCACCAGCTGCATATGAGAGTTCCAGGTCCTCCACATCTTTGATAATACTTGATATAGTCAGGCTATTTAATTTTTCATTCTAATAGATGTGAAGTAGTCTCTCGCTGTGGCTTTTATTTGCATTTCTCTAATGACTAATGATGTTGAACATCTTTTCATTGCTTAACTGCCATCCATAAATCATTTTTGGTAAATTGTTCATATCTTTGGCCAATTTTTTAAATTGAGTTATTTGTTTTCTTATTGTTGAGTTTTGAGAACTCTATGTGTAGTTTGCTTAAAGGTTCTTCATCAGATATGTTTTGTAAATATTTGCTCCCAGACTGTGGCTTGCCTTTTCATACTCTTATGTAAGAGCCAAAAGATTTTTATTTTGATAAAATTTAGTTTATGAATCAATTTTTAACAGACCAGGCTTTTAGTGATTTATCTAAGAAATCTTTGACTGATCCAAGATCACAAAGATTTCCTTCTATGTTTTCTTCTAGAAGTTTTATAGTTTTACATTTAGGTCTATATTTTAGTTTTAAGAGTTTCTATTGGCATGTCTTCAAGTTCAGTAGTTTTAGTTTCTCATTGTCTCTGACACGTCTAACTACGTATAATGTGAGGATAAAATAACAATAGTTTCAGGAATGCAAGAAATCAAAAATTTTACTTACATATGTTTGTGTTTAAGATGCTATCACAGGACATGAATCTTGGAAAGTGAGCTAACACAGAAAAAGTATTGGAAAGTTCTAGATTAAGCCTTGTTGAAAATGCACAGCTAACAAACAGATCAGAGTAAGAAGATAGAGGAAGAAGGAAGGTTTCCAGGAGAGAGACGAGAAAAAAAGAGAAGGGGATTGAAAACAGATGATTGGATGTGTTTGATTATTTGAAAGATTTTACAAAGCATTTGACGAGTTTTGATCTCAAGAAAGTTTAAAGAAATACATACAAATAAGCAAACAAAAGTTGTACAATTATTAACTTCAGGAAAAATAAAAAAGTTGCACAGGAAAGGAAATCTAATAATACCATGCTACATTGCTTGACAAAAAATATTTACCTACTCATAATAATGTAAAAATTGTCAGTAATTAACTGAAAATGTAATAAAACTCAGTTGAATGAATGAGTTAGTCAGAGGAGGAGTTCTAGGCAAGCTAAATCCTCAACTAATTAAAGAACAGTAAGAGATATTGTCTAAAATTAAACAAAGAAGCAACACTATATGCATATTTACTAGAAATATGGAGTTAGGCTGGGCAAGGTGGGTCACTCCTATAATCCTAGCACTTTGGGAGGCCGAGGTGGGAGAATCACTTGAGGTTAGGAGTTCAAGACCAGCCTGAGCAGGAGTAAGACCCTGTCTCTACAAAAAATAGAAAAATTAGCCAGGCATGTGGAGTGCCTGTAGTCCTAACTACTTGGGAGGCTGAGGCAGGAGGATTGCTTGAGCCCAGGAGTTTGAGGTTTCAATGAGCCATAATGACACTACTGCACTCTAGCCAGGGCAACAGAGCAAGACTCTGTCTCAAAAAAAAAAAAAAAAAAAAAGAAAAGAAAAGAAAAGAAAAGAAAAGAAAAGAAAAGAAAAGAAAAAGAAAAAAGAAACATGGAGGTAAATACCTGAAGTTAACATGTAGGAGAATTTGAAGAGATTGCTTCTGGGTGTAGGAGGGTAAAGAGTGGGTGTCCACTGAAAGGATTGAACCAAGGGACTCCTCATAGAGTGGAGAAACAAACAGATGGAAAATGTTTTGTTTTTCGGAATTATGTACATATATTACTTTCTTTTTAAAAATTGATTTTAAAAACAAATGGTTACACTTCAACTTCTTATCAGTGAGTCTCCTAAATAGAGCCTTTGACTAAAGAATCAGCAGGACAATGTGGCCGCCCAGGGAGAGGGCACTGAAGCTCTGTCTGCTGCTTTCTTTGTGTTGTGGGAGCATCTCTCACATTCTATTTCCTCTCTCAGCCCTCTTTGACTTCTGTTCCCATCTTTGCAATCTTCCCCACCCGAAAAGAGTCCCTGAGAGAGGTCACTCTAGTCTAAAATTGGAATAAATCATTGCTTTCAAAGGAAGTAAGGCCTTTGACAGAATTAAATGCAAGAGGGGAGGGAGTGGAAGCTGTGGATTATACTCAAAATGCAACCACAGTTTACCCTAAATGGTGTCCAGCAATAGGCTTTGGGCTGGTGCAGACACATGCAGTTCTCTTTGGGCTGTGGGGTGATGGTGACAGCGATGTTGCTGTGGTCTTCTCTGGCCACTCTGTCAGAGGAAGGGGTGTTGTTGGTAAAAACAGCCCAGCTCAGACAATGCAGCAGCTGCCTTGACTAAGAATAGAATCCGTGTTTGATTTGAATTAGCCATTTGAAACAAGAGCAAAACAGCTCTGAAAGTAGTACCATCTGTTTTCCTTTAAGGCTGGGTCATAAATAACAAGATGAAAATATATTTCCTGTTCTGGATTTGCGACCTGAACTGCCTTCCACTGCGTTGTCACTGGCCACTTCTGCCGTTAACACATATGACTTTAATTGGGCAGCTGTTGGCTGTGAGACGTGGAGGCTTTGTTGTTGCTTTGTTCTGTTTTGTTTTCTAATCTCTGTACTTAGGAAGAGCTCCTTTATTTCACCTCTCACTTGTTAAACAAAAAAAAAAAAAAAACATAAATGAGTTTTCTCTGTGTATTTTTTAAAAAGCAACTCACACTGCAAATAGCCAAGTGATCAAACAGTGCAAAACTGTGACTGAAAACTCCCGAGTGGTAGAAGGATATCTTCCAGGTCAAGGCCAAAGTGAGTGAAGAAGTAAGGGAGAGGACAGGGAACTCACCCAGTGCCTATGACTCACCAGGCTGGACTTTTTAATCCCACTAACGTAAGAATGGAGAGAAGAAAGGAGCGTGGACAGAAGAGAGGGAGTAGATTCCATGAAAGCAACAATTGTTCTTCCCATGGAAATTGCCAGATTGTTCTTGAATTTTTTGGAGCCGGGCTTTCCAGCAATTGTACATTGTGATTAATCAGCTCTTTCCTCAGTTATCTTTTTAACTCTTGTTCATGCTGAAAAGACTCTGTTTTCGTTTCTTTGACAACTCCAAGGGGAAAGGCCATGAAGACTGGTTGGCTTTCCAGTTCGTGTGCTTAGCCTGGCCAGCTGCCAGCATAGTCCGGGTGGCATTTCAGATGACAGATACACAAACATGAAACGCACCGTGAGAGCTGTGGTCTGTGCAGGTTTTAGACCAGCCAGCCATGAGAGACACTGCACCTAACAGTGAACATCTCCACATGTTCACATGTTCTTTTTTAAGAAAGGAATTTGAAGCAAAAGGCAGACTTAGAGCAACAGAAATGTTCTAAGGTGTATCCATGAATTAATAAAGGTGTTGCCTTGGAGACCTGCTATAAATGCTGGGTCCCTGGGATGACGCTGGACACTTGGCAGTGATGGAGCCCAGCACGGCAGGGACCACACAGCCATGGCTGAGAGATCGTAATGAGAAACAAGGTTGGGAAGGACCTGGCCATCCCTTGCGCAGAATAACACAAAAGACTCCGGATGAGTGTTCCTTCCTGCAGGCTCAGCCCACCCAGACCACTCTGGACCATGTCGTCAGATTAAGATGAATATTCCTTTCAAAAAAAACTCTGCTACTAAAACAAACAAACAAACCCCACCACCACCTCTACTCATTCCCCATTTCTGCAAAACAGTCCTTTCTCCCCAGGTTGTCCCCACTCTGCCCCCTTAGCTGATCCCTGTGGCTCACCATACTTCACCTTTGCTCCTTCTGAAGCTTGTGCTCTTAATGCCCAACTCTCGCCCCATTTCCACCCACCTGAGGCCCACCATCCTCCAAGGCAGGGTCTCACTTCACATTTCCCAGAGTTTGCTCCACTGCACCAGCCCATGGGAGCGCCATGAAAGAATAGAAAGATCCCATGTGCTTGGGAATCATTGCATCTTGAGTCTTCCTTTTAGAGAGTTATTATGTAATTATCCTAAAAGGCTCTGAGGAGTCACACAGTGAAGGAACCTATTGAACCTTAGTAGCCAGTGGTGCCTAAATATAGTTGACCCCAGAACCCTGTTAATCCTACCAAATTAGGGGCATTTTTTTGTTTTTTGTTTTTTTAAAAACCCACTTGGGAAAGCACTGACTTAAACCCACCTCTTGCAGAAAATCTCTTCTGAATGCACCGTCCCATTATTCTTGCCCCCCAAACTTAACACAGTTACGGTTTGCACCCCTATGTTGATACTTGTCATGGGTGGTTATCTTCTTATGTCTGTATATCAAAATAATATTAATGGTAATCATAATAGATGCCATTTAATAAAAACCAGTTACTTTCCAGGAATATAACCACTATAGTCAGAACTTCAAGCGTGCCCATTCCCCAGACAGTGCACATTGCACTCATCATATTGGGGGGGACAGGGGTGGGGGAGGGGATGGGTGTATACCTACAGGAAGAGTGCAATGTGCACTGTCTGGGGAATGGACACGCTTGAGGCTCAGACTCGGGGGATTGGGAGGGACATGGGCAATATATCTATGCAGAACTTTTGTACCCCCATAATAAGCTAAAATTTAAAAAAAAATTAAAAAAAATAAATAAATAAAAAAATAAAATAAAACTTGAAAGCCCAAAAAAAAAAAAAAAAAAGCATGCTGGATAGTAGTAGACAGTTTTTGTAGTAATAAATTACAGAATTACACTACAAAAAAAAAAAAAAAAACCACTATAGTAACTGCCAATTATTAAACCAATGGCTTTTCTTTACCACACGGTCACAGTACTTTCTGCTGAATTTTTCTCCTCATGTTTTGCTAGGGAGCCTACGTGTCCTTCATATTCACCTTTTGTCTGATTTGGTTTCATTTCAACGTACAGACTAGGTCTTATATCATTGGTAAAAGAAAAAGAACAAAGTTATATGCAATGGTTACTTTCTTAAGATGAAAGAAAATGAGAGTTAGGGAAAAGTCTTCAAAGTTAATTTACCAAAATCCAACTATATCCTTGACCTGTGAAGACCCCAATAAGGCATTAATTACAAAAGGATTAACACTTTTCTCTACTTTAACAATAGAGTTCTCTGTCAATGGAAGGTGATAACAACATTTGCATTCATCCATTAGCATGGGATTCATAGATTATGAGAAAGGTCTTAACATTCTTCCTAAATGAAGTTAAGCATCCCCTATTAAGGGACAGAACTTCTTTCATAGCCTAAAAAAATGAACAATTTTGAAAAATCTGAGCAATATCTTGCTCAGTGCTCTGCCCAAAGCTAGTAGGGGCACTATGAATGTGCTGAGTAGCAGTATTTATCCTGCTTGCACATAACTGGCTACTCGGCATCAGCAACTCATTCCAACAATACTGTACGAGACACTATTTTCTGCATTACAAACTCAGCCTTCCCCTTTTCTCCTGCCCACTCAGATGACTGTCAAATTTCAGAGTGGATGCAACGGCTTAGTGAGAGAGAGAGAAATAAACACTATTTCTTCTCTGAATCATTCAACATGTCGCAAGCATGTTGGACTAAGGAATACCATTAGCATGGTAAATTTTAGTTATAAACATTTAAAGTTATTTTTTTTTTCCTTAACTAAATTCCAACACCAGCTCTACTGTCTATGTCCTGAAATAGGATTTTGTACTATTTGTGGAATGACATGACTCTTTAAAAATGTAGTAAATATAAGGATACTTGGGCCAGGGGAAGAAAAAAGGATTTATGAATAGTATACACACCCTCAGGGGAATTTTTCTGACTCTTTCAAGTTCGTCCTCCCAACTAGGTCAAGTCAGTAATGCTGCCGAAGTCTTCAGGGGCATAAGGAAACCTTTCACATGCTTATAACCTTGAAAGATGAATGGAAGAATATTGAAGAACTTTCCTTAAAGGTTCATTTTTCCTCTATGAAAAGGACAGTTGGTTGAAAATAAAACAGAGTTGACAAAAGTACCAAATTCCACATTCTGTCACCTTTGGAACTAGTCACTTTATGCTCACACACACTCCCCCTGAGGTTTGAGCCCTTAGACAACATGCAGGGACACAGCAGCAGCATGTCACAGGCATGGTATGGTGGGCAGAGTACTCAGCTGCCCCCATGATCGTCTCCTTGTGTTTTGCCCATGACCACATTGTTAATTCATTGCATGGCAAAAGAGCTTTGCAGATGTAATTAAGGCCACTAATCAGTTGATCTTAAATTAATCAACGGAGAGATTATCTGGGAGCCTCAGCTAATCATATGAGACCTTTAAAAGCAGGGAGTTTTCACCAGCTGGTGACAGTAAAGGAAGTCAGGGAGATTCAAAGAGTAACAATGAGTCAACATGAGGGAGGTCCTCTGTCCCTGAGGTGGAGGGAACATGAGTGTGTCCTCTAGAAGCTGAGAGTGATCCTTGGCCAACAGCAACCAAGAAAACAAGGATTTCACTCTTAGAACCACAAGGACTTAAATTCTGCCAACAATCTGAATGAGTTTGGAAAGCAGTTCTTTCCAGAACCTCCAGCGTAGCCCAGCTGATCCCTTGATGTTGGTCCTGTGAGACTCTAAGCAAGGGACCCAATCGTACCTTTTGACCTACAGAACTACAGACCTATGTGATAATAAACGGGTGTTGTTTTCAGCTGTTGCATTTGTGGTACTTTGTAACACAGCAAGAGAACATGAGTGCACTTGGTATCGACCAGTCTCCAGACTTTTCCCACTGCTCTCCTGCTCAGTCTGCTTTCTAACCGGATTTATTCATTGGTTCCTAAACATACCTTGTACTTTCTTCTGCTCAGTCTTTACACACATTATTTCACCATCCCGGAAGGCCCTTTTCTGTTTAGCCAAGGCCTTTGAGACTAACTCAAATACCATCACCTGAAGGAAAGGATCCTGGCACGGCCCTACAGTTCTCTCTCCAAAATTAGGTACTCTTCATTTATAGAATTCATTGACAATCAATAGTGTCCCACTTTGTGGTGCCTTTTCCTGTGTGGTCTGACAGCCTTACTTTATTACTATTTATTTCTTGTTAATTAGATAGGGAGGCTCTTAAAAGCAAGAGCTTCTAATTTTTATGTCCTGCTCTACCTAGCATACACCTGGCACATCACAGGCACCCAATAAATATTTGTTCATTTGTTTTGTTCTAAAGTATCTCTATTTAATGTTAATGAGATTAAATGACACCAAAAGTCCAAAGAAAATCTCATTAGCCAAGCAGTGGGGATCTCAGCAGTGACCTGCCCCACATTCCACTTGGCCTTTAACTATCATGAACCCTAAACACACTTAAACTGTCAAAATTAAAAACGTAACTGCAAAAACAAGATAATCACAGAAAATAATTTTTGCCAATTGATTTGTGTGACTTTCAATGACATTGTAAGTGCCCAACTATTCCCTACGCTGCCAATTTGCATAGAAAGGGATGTTCTCCCCTCGGACTCTGTTTGCAGCAAACGCACTATTCGCACAAACATGCTGGAGAGCAACAGACCAGCAGAAGATACATTGAATGCTGCTAAAAATTAAGAATAATCAACAGAACAGGCACGAAGAAGCAAAGACTGGACGTTATTCCTGGTGGTGCAAGCCATGTCGATTTTGTATAATCCCTTGAAATTCAAATACGGCTTAAAATCCCAGCTAACACATTTCTCAAACTAAATGAACCTATTTAAAAGTTTTAGGGAAAAGCAACAAGAATGTAATTTGGAAAGATAAAAAAAAGTCAACTTGGTCAAGGCCCAGTGCCTCCCCTCTGATGTGACTATCCAACCCCACAGCAACGTGTTGTTCCATAACCCTCTGAAAATTAAACTCGAGCCTTAAAAATCTCACTATCTTTGTTTCTCAAAGGAAAATGTAAAATAAAAATCAATTTTACATATATTTTTATGTGCTCTGTAAGATACAGAGAATCATAGAACCTGAGTGCTGGCTGAAACTCTGCCAGGCTATTTTGTTTATTCTTCTACATTAGGCAGGCCCACGCTTAATCCTTCCTTGATAGGAAATCTCTATCATTTTTAAGGACTTTCAGAGAAGGAGATTTCTTAGACTCTCTCAAACCCACTAAGGTAGTTAATAACTTTTCTTATTATCTTGCCTAAATCCTTCACACTATGCTTAAGACTCATTTCTTCCTCTCTGATGTTCACTAGAGGTAGGGGAAAAATTTATCACTCTTTCATATAAAAAAATACTCATATACTGATAATAATTATGGCATCAGCTCTGCAATCTCCTAGTGAAATATTCCAGGGCTATTGTGGTTCTCTGCTAAATTTTCTGCAACTTCTCCTGCCCTCCTTTATCTCTATAAACCTCAAAAATGGTTGCCAACCTCTGTTAAGGATTTAATTACCTGATACTGAAGTCTTTGATAGTTCTTGTATGTTACACCTTAGGCATCTGTCCAGGGCCATATCTCAGGAATATAGGATGAAATAAATCATCTTAGGCTTTCCTCACTCCTACAAATAATTTTATGAAGATAATTTGGTTGAAATGAGTATTGAGGGCAGCTATGAACTGTGAAAATAAGTCACAGAAAGGTTGCCTATACAGAAAAAAATGACTGAAAGTAAATATATTACAATGCTAATAGCAGTTGCCCTGGATGATAGGGGACTATGTGTGTGTGTGGTTTGTCCTTCTTCATATTTTTCTATATTTTCCAAGCTTCTTATGTGCATGTATTGATTTTTAATGCAAAAAGAGAGTGTGTGTGGTGGGGGGGGGGCACATTGGAAGGAGAAAGGAGAAGCTGCCTGAGAGAGTTACATGGGAGGGGGGTGTCAGGTGACCAACTGCTGCAGTTTGCAGGGAAGGGCCCCCAGTTTCAGCACTAAAAGTTTGCATCTCAGGAAAGTACTCAGACCCAAGCTAATCTGGATGGTAGGTCACCCTAGAAGCACACCAGGTGAGGGGACATCGCAGATGCTGCCCATGGCCAGCTGGGAGTGGGAGCAGCGCCCAAGCCATCGTTTTTCCCACCAGCTACAAACCACTTACCCCTTCCCCGTGGGCTGCTAAGGATCCTGAAATTTGGGGAAAGGTAGGAATGACTCTGTTCTAACCATGTTCTCTTTTTCATCTACAGAGCCATTTTGCAGATTCAGGTCAAAGTAATAAGACCATTGTAGATTGGATCAGAACAGAAGATCCTAGGCTTGTTTGTTTTGATTTCTTTTGTTCGTTTGTTTGTTTTGTTGTTGTTGTTGTTTCTCTTTCTATTCAGGAACTCAGAAACATGGGGGAAGGACCCAGTTTGGGGATTCATAAGTTTGAATTTACAGAAGATGGGGACTGACTGTGGGGGCTAAGGCAGAGGAAGGGCCATGCCTTGACTTGGAGCTTTATCTCCTGGACACTTATTCACAGAGACAGAGAATCCGAGAACAGGGTGTCTGGGGGGAGATGGACATCCTGAGTTCATTTCAGGACACATTGAGGTTGAAGCCACATGTGACATATTGACAATTAGTCACGGTATTGATACATGTGTCTGTAGCTCCAAATTAGGTCCTGGGTGGAGAAGCAGCTTTGGAAGTTTCTGGCAAGAGTAGAAGGGTGAAGCCTTGGGAATGGAAAAGATGATGCAGGAAGGGTGTGAACGTGTGTAGATCGACAGGTGAGGACAGATTCAAAAGGAACACTGCAATTTAAGACTCAGCCACTGAGTCTGAGATGCAGGCAGGAGTGCCCGGGGGGGGGGGGGGGTGCAGGTATAAAGAGTGGCTGTCACTGGAAAAGAGCCTTGGAAAAGGTCTACCTGTGGGACAGCCTCATGCTGCCTGAGGACTGGAAAATCCCCAGGGACTGGTTAGCTCTTCTGTGGACATGCCCTTCCCCTGTTGCAAGCCATGCCAGGGGCAGCCACCAGAGATGACTGAGTGATAAATGTGCAAGCCTCATCCCCTGTTAGAAGGCCAGCAGTGGCGGTGCAGGATGGAGCCCTGAAATACCCCAGAGGAGAGGAGCACACTCACTGAAAGAGGGTGAAGGGGAAAGACTTTTATTGTCAAATAAGCTTGGGAACATAGAGGTAAGCCTTTTAACAGGATTCTTTAGTGCAGGACTTTTCAAAGGCTTAAATGACCACTTTGGTATTGTGCTTCTCCAAGAAAGAAATATGGTATATAGCATCATCCAACTGCAGACTTCCCTCCACAGGGGACACCTGTTGACAGCTCAGAGCTCACTAGCGCCACCTGACCTTGAGGAAGGCCAGGCCATGCTCTACAGAACCCCAAACTCAATTTCTTACAATAACAAGACAAAGCAGCTAATTGACTCTAACTGTGACAAAATAGGTCAAATACCAAGGGGAGAAGAGCAATAAAGGGAATAAAGTCTGTCGGTGCCATCTTTCATCAGTTCTGAGACACAGTTCTTTTTACATTTTTACATCTGTGGAACCTGAAATCAGGATGTGTCTCAGAGTCGCAGGAGTCTGACAATTTCCATGTGCCCCATGACAATAGCAAAAGAGAGCTCATCTGAGCTGACCAAACATTAGCAACTTGGGAAAACATCCTGGAAAAATAGAGGCACGCACTTGAGTTCTTACGAGAACACAGAATCAGGTGGTCGTGGGGAGCAGCTAGGGAGGGGGTGACCACAAGTTATCAGCCACATGCCTGGCCCGGAGTCAAAGCAGGCTAGCTCTACTTCATTGCAAAGACAAGTAAAGAGTTCTGCACCAAAGGTTTTAGCATCTTACAGGTTCTTTTAAGAAATGAGTTGCCAGTGTCCTCAATGGCACAGACATGTACAAAATCATGGACATCAGGGACATTAAATGAGACGTGAGGTGGACGAACTGGACTTGATGTAAGGAAGCTTTAGGAATACCTTAACCAATGTTGGCTCCTTTTATTTTCCTTGTTCCTGTAGGCATAAGAGTGATAAATGACAAAAACCTGTGTCTAAATTCAATTTTAAGTGGCTGCATAGTATTCTACCATAATGTATGCATTTTTTTTTCTACCCTATCCCTCTAGCAGTTTCCAGCGGGGTTATGCTGAACACTGTTATTCCATAGGAAATATAGATTTATTAAAAAGGATGAGTTTATGTTCCAAGAGCTCTTTAAACAACCATAACATAAATTCTAAGTGATAAGAAAGCATTAGATCATAGCTTCATGGACAGTTATTTTTTCCTTCTTAGTGGTATATAAAATGGCGGGGCATTTAAAATCAATTGTGGGCCGGGCGTGGTGGCTCACATCTGTAATCCCAGCACTCTGGGAGGCCAAGGTGGGAGGATCGCTTGAACTCAGGAGTTCAAGACCAACCTGAGCAAAAGTGAGACCCTTCTCTACTAAAAAATAGAAAAAATTAGCTGGGTGTGGTGGTGCACACCTGTAGTCCCATCTACTCAGGAGGCTGAGGCAGGAGAATAGCCTGAGCCCAGGAATTTGAGGTTGCTGTGAGCTATGATAACGTCATGGCACTCTAGCCAAGGTGACAGAGCAAGACTCTATCTCAAAATAAATAAATAAATAAATTTAAAAACTAAAATAAATTGTGACTTGGAATTAATGAAATGGGTAACTGGCTTTTAATAAATGTATGTTAACCAATGCTCCCTTTTTCTCTAAAATTTTTTGTATTTTATTCTTAAATGGCTAAAATTCCCAAGGAAATTCAATTCACTCTCTTTAGAGGGAAATTTCGAGAACTGCCCTTGGTTCCTTTATTCTTTAAGGTTTCCAAATTGTCACTCTGCTTTTGCTGGAAGTAACAAGCAACCTACCTCCTAAAGCAAATCTCTTTAACAAGCTTCTGCCTCTAAGCTTTCCTCAAGAACAAGCCTTTGCACTAGACCAATTCTCTGGAGACAACCTAGTCTCTTCTAAGTTTTTGCTTTCTTCTCCAGACCCCTTTTTATGGGTGAAGCCAGTGTGAGGTCATGCAACCTCAACTGCTCTCAATTACACCCCTCAGTCTGAAGCAGGTGTCAGGGGGCCTGGCACTGTCTCTCCCTCCTTCATTTCCTCTCTATAAAATGACAGAATTAGATAAGATATTCTCCAGGTTTCTGGAGCATGAACATTCTAGGCTTTATGCTGACTTCTCAAAAATACCAAAGGTATTGTTGATATTTTCTTTGTATTGTATATAAAACAAACATAGTATACTAAAATTAACCACTTTGCCTTAATAAGGAGATATAGTTCTTTACAGCTGTCACAGCGTACTGCTGAACACTGAAACAGCACAAACTCGCATTTTTCAAAAAGTCGTATAACATATCTCAGTACCACTCTGAATTGTTTGCCTTCTGTTTTTTAAAATTATGTATTTTCTCGTCCCGAAAGTAACCAGAAGTTCTGGGTCTTAACAAGATTCCTAAATTGAGATGGGCAGTTACAATGAAGTTAACTACTGATGTTATTTACAGCCACTAGACTACAAGGCTGTGAGGTCAAGTTCACATTCTCCTTGTTTTCTGTGGTGTCCGATTTACTGAATGAAATTTATGGAAATTAATGACTCAGTGGCATTGAGAAACAGAAAATGAGGGTAAAATGAGTTGTTAAATGCCTGCTACATGCATCCATTGTATACCGCTACAAGTAAGTACAGATGATTTAATTAGACTAATCTTTCTTCTTAACTTTCTTCCCTCCAGGACACAGTCTTGAAATACAGTCACAAAACTTGCATTGTTATGGGACTTAGGGAAATGGGTGATTAATACTGAAATCTGTAGGAATATTTCTAATATACATGCACATGTATCTTCTCAATCACTAATTACAGACCAGACAGTTTCAATTGTAGCAAAAGAGGTGTCCTAATGTGTATATTTAAATTCTTTTTTATTTTTATTTCTTAATTTTTGAAGACTCACCAGCCTCTTGTTAGCCTCTTGGGAAAAAAATATTGAATGGAGAGATGGGCCTCTAACTACCAAGATTAACACTCCCTAAAAAAGAGAATGTTGGAGGCTCCCCAGTGACAGGAGATGCTCTTTGGGGACAGAAAATTTACTCTTCAGGGGAAAAAGCTGAAGTTCTTGAGGGTCTTATGACAAAGGCAAGATGTGCTTTGGGGTGTGGTGCTGGGAAATGGCCTCACAGAGGCCCTTACCAGCCCCTAGAAGTTTCTCAGAGGTGACTAGAAGCCTGTTCCTGGACGCCTGCCCCATCATGAGCTGCCAGAGGAAGGATCAGAGCAAAAACGTCAGGTGCCCAGAGCTGGCCGGGATGACAAGCAAAACAGGAAAGTGCCGGGCTGCCAAGGGACCAGTGAGAAAGGAGGAAAAGGCAGGGTTTGAATCCCTGTAACTTTACTGGCTCGGGCACTGAGACAAAAAAACCACTGGCATTTTTATTCAGGGTCTTATTTATTCCTGGTTTCAGTATGTCTTGGAAAGAGAAGAAGAATACCAAAATTACTTAGCATTTTATATGTACATTGAAGTCCTTACTATCTTCCCTAACCAGCTTGCAGAAATCCCAGAATTCTTATAAAAGTTACCTTTCTCACCATAGTTCATGAAATTCATCCACCGAATTAATCACTGACAGAATTAATTAATTCTGTCAGAACAAGCATCTTCTCATATGTCAGTATCTCTGGGTCTTCCCATGTTCAAAAAAAAAAACTGATATGCAGAAAAACACCGAAAAGAAATGGAAGGGTGGTGAGCAGGGAAGAATGTAATTTTTTTCAAACTGTAAAAAATATTTCAATCAGGAAATTCTGTATCTTCCACCAGAACAGAAATCATCTTAGGTCTATACTGTTTTGATTCTAGTTTATATAATATTTGTAACAATGTATTTCAAATGATTAAAGCTCTCCAAGCATGCAGATAAATTATATCACCAGAATGAACCCCATCTGGGTGTCCCCACCACTAGAAGATCCCTGGCAAAGAATCAGTCCCTCCATAGTCTTCCCTAAACAGCATTCCACGAGTCAGCCATAGCCACTCTATGGGTAAAAAAAAACTGGAAGATAGATAAATGTTCAAACTGGCAGTATTTTTTCATATATATAACATCCTAAGCACATTTATATATGTGTTCTAATGACAAGGGTCTCTGCCTTTAGATGCAGACCATGCCACAAAACAGCATGAGAAATCACCTGACATACAAATTTTACCAACTTACCCCTGGCCTATGTTACTACACAGCCACATATGTTCAATATAGATTTGGGATGTTGCAGTTTACTTCATATTAAACATTCCTAGTAATTGTTTCCATGACTAAAAGACATTTTATAATAAAATGTTTTAAAAAGTCATATTTCATTGTCAAACTATCTGAACAAAACAAGAAAAATGTTGGAATACTTAAAGGAAGATAAACTATAGCTCCCAGTTCTGAAAAATCAGTGGGGTAGCTATACAAGATAAAACAGTAACTTTTAGAGCATCCTAATTAAAAATAACTCAACTGCTATAAAAATGTGCAGTGATGTTTCTTTACCACTTATTAAGGTAAAAGTCCTGTGAAATGAGAGACTTTTGAGCTATGAATCAAAAAAAGTGTTGGGTGTGGAAGATGAATCTGAGTCTATACCTACTATAATGATCCAACACGACTGCTGATACTAGTTGACTATGTAAGCCTGAAAATGTTACAAATACAGTGTACTGTTCTCATTGTTCCGATGGAGATATTTTTGTCTACCACATGTGAGAGCAGAAAAAATAAAAGGAATGATGTTTTACTATTTCTAAATACACTTTGCTCTTGATAAAATATAAATGATTACATTTACTTAATTTGTTTTTGTTCTATTTTGATAAATTAAATTTGATCACTTCTTGTAGCAATTAATTTATCCAAGAAATCTTTTTCTGCTATTTTAATCCAAGCTCACATTATATCTAATGAATTCCTATTGCAGTTCCAGCAACACATTATAATTTTAAATTGCATTATATTCAAAATAATAGGAGTCTAGCTTAAAACATAGCCAGAGTACCTATGTGTCGCCCAGCAGATAGGTGAGAAGTCCACAGGACTTCGGTTTCTGGTCTGGCATAGAAGCAGCTCAGAAGTTGTCATTTTGTCCTAACAATAAGTAAAAAGCTGAACAAACTGAAAAAAATCAAAACTCTCCTTAGATCTGTCAGAAAAGTGAGGTCACAGGGCAAACCGCTGCCCCCAAAATTGAAGAGACAGACAGGCAGATACGGAGAATCACAATTTACCAGAGAAGCATCTGTGGGAACCAGTACCAGGGTAGGAAAACCTGAGCTGTAATTGACAAATTGCTGGAAATTTGGTATGGACAATCTGAGAGATAAAAACTCCAAGGGGACCCAGTGATGTTGGAGACTCCACACTTTTGAAAGTTTTACCTTCAGTTCTCACAGTGACTATCAAGTGGGGGAAAAACCTTTATGCTTCCAACAGGAAGAGGAGAAAAGGAACCATTTGGAAATATGCCAGAGCATTCAGTTCTTAATAAGGCCTATCCACAAGAAAAACTATTTAAGAGCCTAAACTATTGGGATTTCACCAGTGCTTAACCAAACCGGGGGAAAGAAAATATTTAATGCCAGCTTATTCTAGACTTCCACATGGGAAGAGGGAAATAGCCAACTCCAGCCCACGGTAGCTATCCTGGCCCCTGTCGGGCAGGAGGGTGGCTGAGAGGTACCTCTGCAGTCCAGGGGCACAGGCTCACTGAAGGACTGAGACCTAATCATAGGACTACAGAATGCGTCTTCTCCCCCTACACCGCACCACCAGAGTATTAAAAGCCTATTTACCTCAGTTTCTTTTACCACTACATCATATCTGGCTATCAAGAAAAAAATACAGGGCAAGCAACAGAACTTGAGTCAGATACAGCAGAGATGTTGGAATTACCAGACTGAGAAACTGAAAACAATTATGTTTAACATCCTGATATGGTCTGAAGTTGTTGTCCCCTCCGAAATTCATGTGTTGGAAACTTAATCCCCAATTCGACAGTGTTGGGAGGTGGGGCCCAAGGGAAAGTGTTTCTGTCATAAGGGCTCTGGCCTCATGAATGGATTAAAGTTATTATTAAAAGGCTCTGGAGGAGTGTGATCACTGTCTTCTGCTCTTCTGCCATGTGAGGACACAGAGTTTGTCTGTTTTTGCCCTTCTGCCTCCTGCTATGTGAGGATGCAACAAGAAGGCCCTCGCCAGACACAAGATACCAGGACTTTGATTTTGGACTTCCCAGTGATCAGAACTGTGAGAGGATAAATTTCCGTTTTTTAGAAATTATCCATTATCAAGTATTCTGTTATAGTAGCACAAAACAGACTAATACACGCTAAGGTTATAATGGATAAAGTAGACAGCATGCAAGAACAGATGGGCAATGTAAACAGAGACATGAGAGTTTTAAGAAAGAATAAAAAAGAAATGCTGCAGATCAAAAACATTATGACAGAAATGAAGACTACTTTAATGGGTCCATTAATAGACTTGGACACAGCTGAAGATGAATTTTCTGACCTTGAGGATACATCAATAGAAACTTCTAAAACAGAAAAAAGACTGGGAAAAAGTGGAACAGAATATCCAAGAAGTGTGGGACAACTACAGAAGATGTAATGTATGTGTGATGGGAATACCAGGAGGGAAAAAAAGAGAGAAAGGAACAGATAAAATATTTGAAACAGTATGACTTATAATTTTCACAAATTTATGTTAAACACCAAACCACAATTTCAGGAAGCTTAGGGTATACCAGAAAAATAAATTTAAAAAAAATTACACATAGGCATACCATATTCAAACCACAGAAAATAAAAAAAAAAAAATCTTGAAAGAACCCAGAAAAAAAAACTAACCTACAGAGGAGCAAACATAAAAATTACATCCAATTTCTCCTCAAAAACCATGCAAGCAAGAAGAGAGCAGAGTGAAATATTTAAAGCATTGAGAGGAAAAAAACCCTGCCAACCTAGAATTCTGTGCCCTGAGAAATTATTCTTCAGAAGTGAAGGGGAAATACAGACTTTCTCAGACAAACAAAAATTGAGGGAATTTGCTGCCAGTAAAGCTGCCTTCCAAGAAATGTTAAAAGAAGTTCTTCATGGAGAAGGAAAACAATATGGATTAGAAACTCAAATCTAAATAAAGAAAGGAAGAGAATCAGAGAAGAAATAAGTAAGGATAAAATAAAACTTCTATTTTACTTATTCATAATTTACCTAACAATAACATTTGTTCAAAATAATAATAACACCAGTGTATTTGAATACACACACATACTTTGTACACTTCTGTATAATGAAATGAATGACAGCAATGATACAAGGGACAGGAGGGAGGAATTAGGGTTATTTTATTATTATAAGGTAGTTGTACTATCCATAAATTGGTAAAGTGGACTTGTATTAATTGTAAATGTATGCTGCAAATTCTGGGGCAACCATCAAAAAATATAGAACGGATATGCTATAAAGGAAGAGAAAAAAGAATGATATAAAGTACACAATTGATACCATGAAAAGCAGAAAATGAGTGGAAGACAAAAATAGAAACAAAGAACAATGGCAACAAATAGAAAACAATAACAAATACTGTAGATATTAATCCAGCTATATTAATAATCACTTTAAATGTCAATGGTCTAAATACACCAATGAAACAACAGAAATTGTCAGAGTGGATCAAAAAATAAGACCCAACTACATGTTGTCTACACAAAATTCACTTTAAATATAATGATACATACAAATTAGAGATAAAGGGATAGAGAAAAGATATACCATGCTAACACTAGTCAAAAGAAAGCAGAAGTAGCTATAATAAATTCAGATAGAGCAGACTTCAGAGCAAGGAAAAGTCATCAGGAACAAAGAGGAGCATTACATGATAAAGAGGTCAATACTCCAGGAAGACAACAATCTTTAATGTGTATGCACCTAAACAACAGAGCATCCACACACTGTAAGGCAAAAACTGAGAACTATTAATATAAAGAGAAATAGATAAATCCACTATTATAGTGAGAGAATTCAACACTCTTCTGTCAGAAATGAACAGATTCAGCAGGCAGAAAATCAGTAAGGATATAGGTGAACTCCTTAGCACCATTGATCAACTGATATAATTGGCATCTGTTGACTACTTGATCCAACAACAGAAGAATATGCATTATTCTCAAGATCATAGGGAACATTCACCTAGATAGGCCACATCCTGGGTCATAAGATACACCTTACCAAATTTAAAAGAATAGAAATCATACAATGTCTGCTCTCAGACTATAATATTGAAATCAAAGCAGAAATCAGTACCAGAAAAATAGTTGGAAATCCCCAAATACCTGGATATTAAACAATACATTTATAAATGAGTTAAAAAAGAAATCTCAAGAGAAATTTTAAAATATTTTGAAAGAAATGAAAACAAAAATACAACTTATCAACATTTACAGGATACAGCTAAAACAGTGCTTAGGAGGAAATGTATAGCATTGAATGACTATATTAGAAAAGAAGAAAGATTTAAATCAATAATCTAAGTTTCCAACTTAGAAACTATAAAAATAAAAGCAAATTAAATCCAAAGTAAGCAGAAAAAATAATACAAATTAAAGAAGAAATCAATGAAATTAAAAATAGGAAATCGATAGAGAAAATCAACAAAACCAAAAAGTGGTTCTTTGTTAGGACCAATAAAACTGACAAGCCTCTAGCCAGGCCAAGGAAAAAGAAGAGAGAAGACACAAATTACAAATATCAGAGATGAAAGAAGGGACATTACTACAGATCCCATAGACATTAAAAAGATAATAAAGGAATATTGTGAACAACTCTATGCCATAAATATGATTACCTAGGTGAAATAGACCAATTTCTTGAAACACATAATCTTGCAAACCTCAAACTAGAAAACAAAGATAATTTGAATAGACCCATATATATATATATATACACATATGTATATATATATACACATATGTATGTATTTTAAAGAAACTAAATCAATACTTAATAACCTTCCAAAACAGAAAACATCAAGCCCAAATGGGCTCACTGGTGAATTCCACTAAACATATGAGGAAGAAATTATAGCAATTCTTTATAGCCTCTTCCAAAAGACCAAAGCTGAGCAAATACTTTCTAACTCATATGTGAGGCCAGGATTACCCAAATACCAAAACTGTGTGTGTATCTCTGTCTCCAAATTTTTACTTTTTATAAGGACACCACTCATACTGGATTAGGGGCCCACCCTACTTAATTCCTCTTATTTAACTAATCACTGTAACAACTCTATTTTTAAATGCCAACGTCATGTTCTAAGGTGCTCAGTGTTATAACTTTAACATAGGAATTTGAGGGACCACACAATTCAAACCATAACACATGTCTACATACATAACACTGTGCTAGGCTCTGTTGGGAATTCAAAATATTAAATGCCATCTGCTCGTAAGAACATAACAAAAACATACACAACATAGCAGCACAATTAATATCACAGGAAAGTATAGGAATAATGGCAAAATGAAAAGTACATATATTGAGCAGTATGGGTGTAAAGAAAGGTCTTGGAGCCCACTTACAGGCTGAGAGAGCCCACTTACAGGCTGAGAGAGACCACTTACGGGTTGCAAACGTGTGCAAAAGCTTCATAGAGGCTGTAAGGATTCAGTGGGGATACATCTGATATTGGTAAGTGGAGCAAGGTAAGAAAACTTCCACTATTGCACCTTGCACTTCTCTCCCGGGGTCTGTAAGTAGCCAGAGGCACAGGAGAGGGATTTTCTATGGGAACAGTAAGCAGGCAATAAGCCTAGAAAAATTAGAGGTGAGGCCAAATTAAAATAAACCCCAAATAATAAATATAGGCTCTGCCAGGAAATACATTCAACAAACATTTATTGAGCTCCAACCACTCCACATGAGAAGAGCTAATACACAAGTATTCTTTCTAAAAGAAAAGATCACGTGCAACTAAAGTACCCATTTATAGAAAAAAGTAAGGCTGGTATCTACCTGAGAGGGGAACAATCTCAGGAAACTGGCTGGCTGGCCTGTTCTTATGCCTTTGTATTTTTTCTTGAGTGCCATGTGCTGGAGCTTTATTCATGAATCCTTGAAACTTGCTTCTGTCTTCACTCTTCAGAAAACTGCACATTCTCACACTCAGTGGCCGAGAAAGACTATGCTAATAGATTCTAAACTGTACTCCAGAGAAGGACGGGGTGCAAGGAACAGCAGCTCTGCAAGAATCATAACCATCCCCCAGTCATCAGAGACGCAGGCATTTGAAGAGGGAAAACAAACATAACATAAGTAAAATTGTATTCTTCAAATTTCCAATTATATAAATCAATGATATTTTCCTTGATACTGTACTATATATTGTATATCACATGGATTTATAGGTTTTAGCATTGATTGAGCCAAGTATCGTCTGTGTTACATCAGCAGGTTCTGTATCTCTTGGTGTCAGCAAAAAAAAAAAGACAGCTACTTTTACATTCAAGATGAAATCACATTGTATTTTCAAAGCACATGTCATCTCAAAAAATTATGCTTAGGCAGAATTTTTCATATAAATAATTCTCTACTGGGCAATCTATCAGAGGCTGCTTTTTTCTTTCTCCTTTTTTTTTTTTTTTAAGTTGGCATAGTGTGTTTTTCAAAAAAAATAAAAGGATAAACCTTAAAAGCTCATCTCTAATAGCAGGCTTGATAAGGAAGAACAGGGAAATTTTTTTGAAGAAAATAATTTTTCTAAATGGTTATTGTTTATCATCTAGCTTCTTGATTGAATAGACAGAAAAGTTTTAACCCTTATCATTCATTAATATGCACTTCTTATGGCATATTATGTGTGCAGATACTTACGGCTGCAAATAATCTATTAGCTTCTTCATCCTTTTATTTTCTCTTCACATTTCTACCTTTTTATTTTCATGAAACCAGAGAATTTTAAATTTGGATTATTAGAGATCTTTTTCACCAACTGTCATTGGTCCAGAGCTTAACTAATCTAAAAAAAAATATGACTCGCTACTTTTCTTTTGTTTTAGTGTAATTATCAAAGTAACATAAAAAATTACAGAAAAGTTACAACAAAATAGAGTGTCTATTTGATTTCTCCCTTCTACTACAGCTAATATTATTTTTAGTTATTTTAGAATACTTCTTTCTAGTATTTCCCCATATGTGGATATTTTGTTGTAATTGTAGTAACTATAAAATGTGGCAACCCACTTTTTTAAATTATAGGAGGTTTCTAGCAGCAATAGCCATGCTTCATAACACCAGCCTATAGTCTGCCAAAGGCAAGCCTAGAGAACAGAAGCCTTCGCCTTTCAGCAGCGAGGCTTGCTGGCTTCGGCGTGCATCAGCATCTCCCTGGAGAGACATCTGCCTGCCTGGACCAAGAGGAGCACACTGGGGAATCTCCAGAAATAACCCTGGAGCGGCAGCACGGAACCAGATGTGTGAGCTGGGAGTGGAGTGGGGTGTTGAAGGCCAGATGGGGAAGTCGAGGCCTGTTGCAGTGGGCCTCATGAAGCCATCATTTCTGGCCAGGTGTGTGAGCTCTGGAAAGGCACGGCAGGCGGCTGAATACGGGATAGCTGAGGGCGAGGGCAGGGACGCGGGGAATGATCCTAGGCAGGACATGGCAACTCCCTGGTGCAAGGTTGTAGACAAGTAGCGAAGAAAGCGTGACTCTGAGACATTTGAACTTATGAAACGACAAGACTGGCCAGAAGACTTTATTTACAGGCTGAAGAAAAATGTGTCCCAAAGGTCAAATTTGTTCTCACCCCTCACCCAAGAAGCTTCCTCCTCCCCACAGTCCCCTCTGAGCCCCCAGGAAGGAGAGGTCTCTGATGGCCGGTTGGCTGAGTCACACGCGGAGCCGCTGCTGGGACCACGTGTACCAGTGGGTGGCGTCGCAGGGCCTCCCAAGGCAGGGACCCGTTCTCTCATGCACTTCCTCCTTCTCCCCCTTTGGTAAACGCCACCACCCCGGCCCCTCCCGCGTTCTGTGCGGGCCAGTGAAAAAGTGGACTTCGGGCACTCGGGGACCTTGCCCTCTGGGTCTTCCACAGGGACATGGAGGAGCGGGGCCAGGGAAGGGCAGGGTGGGGAAGGAGAGCCCGCTTAGCCTCTAGCCTGAGGACCCTCCAGATGCACCGGGGTGGGAGCTGCCCTGCTAGCAACCGCGAGACTCCGCATCCCACTCGGGCGTTGCCCTGCGTCTGTGTCTCTACCTCGGGAGTCCCAGAGGGAGGACAGGGCAGGATTAGATGGGCCGGGTCTGCCGCAGTAATTCCGCCGTAGCACCCAGCTATCCCTCCAACACCCACCTGGTCTCCTGCAGTTTCCAGACGCTGAGTATGAGGCCCAGACCTGCACTAGCCTGTCTAATTCAGCCCCCAGACATGCTGCTGGCTACCTACCCATCTATAAAAACAGACTCCACACTTAATATTGGAAGGTTCCACAAAAAAATTTTTGGATTTCCACCACCTTTTAAAAATTGTGCCATCTAGCAACACGGGGCCCTAATTTGCAATATTTGGCTGGAACAGAGCAGAGCAGTCCCTTGAGGGCTATTCGGGCCCCCCCAGGGTCCCTGCCTCCAGCCTCTCCTTGTCCACCAAGGCCAATGACAGTTGCCTCTTATTGTCATGCTCAGGCTTATGTTTTTCTTGTAGTAGCTAAGACACAGACATATTTCTTGTACCCATGTCTCTAGAAAAAGTGGAAACATGAAAGGTAGATTAAGAAAGTCCATATTTCAAGAAAACAAAGATATGTCTACTACATGTTTACCATGAAAAAAAAAGGTCCCTTTCATTTAATTTTTTCCCTTGTAGATTTAGGCATTTAGGCAAGGTGACACCACTTTTAAAGTGGTAATATGGACAAGGGATGTTTTCAAAGAAATTAAAATAGTCTATGTCATTCATGTCTGCACAATAAAAAAATCCAAAAGGTTTGGGCCATATTATTATTATTATCATTATTATTATTATTCACTAATTTATGCAGGGCTCTCTACTAGGAGCTTTTATGTATAAATATCATCTGAACTTTGGAGGCAGTTTTCATTCTTCCCACTTTTCAAATAAACAGACTGAGAGAGGTTAGTTAACGTGTCTCCAACTGTGAAATTAGTAAGAGACAAGGGAGGATTTGAACACAGGCCTGCCTGGCCCCACGCCCAAGCTCTTCCCAATATTGCACTGCTTGGGGCTTTAATATGCAAATCAGAACCACAGGTGGAAAAGTATCACCACAATTATTTTTGTTTGTTTCAAAGTGATATATTTTGTTGTACAAAAATTAAGATGTGGGCCAAAAGTTGCATATTATAGAACATAACTAGGCTGGTAAGTTTAGTTACCAACCTAGTTTCCTATTCCAACCACCTGGCAAGTAGTAAACAGGAAGGTCACCAATGCCCATTGTTAATGGAATGTTAGGATCTCAGAGCTGTGCTAGCTCAGGGGTCTCCAAACCATTTTCCCTGAAACCCTAAGAGTCCAGCAGAAGAGCTTCAGGTCATTCTCGCCCTTCTCCAGCCAGAACAGTTCACTGTCACCCGCTCCATTTCCTTACACTTCCTGGTAAGTGTAAGTAAGAAAAGCTTTGAGAACTACAATAAGTTCGAAAACTACTGAGTTAGACCGATCTTCTCATTTTTGTAAAAGAAAAAGAATGTGAAATTCTAAACAGCTGAATTGACTTCCCTCAAATGATACACAGCTGTCAGAGACACTGTTAGTCCTAAAACTCTATGAGAGTGTCGCCAGGCTTACGGCAGGGTTCTCACGTTTGAGGTTATTCAGTGGAGACCAGGGACGCAGGCAGTGCTGGTGGCACTGGGTTCTGCACTACATCTTGTCGTGCACTTTCACTGGTTAAATGCTTTTCTCCCCAGTCTTATGCTAGATTATGTGTGTGGAGGCCCAGAGAAGTTAAAAAAATATTGCTCATTTCTTTCTAGGAATGTCAAGGTTTCTTTGATGTGCTCAATTGTTTTCACTTTGACTCATTTCTGAATTCTATAATAAGTAATGCTCATTCCTTCCCAAATATGACACCAGCCTTCATTGTCCCTAAAAACTGATGAAACTTACGTGGGGAGAAAGCCTCCTATTAGAAAGGGCATGCCATGTGGAATTAGGCAGTAAAAAGTGATCTGGACTGTAACAAGCTAGTAACCTATACATACATATGAAAAGAGAACCCAAAAATTAATATAAAGGAGGGGGAAAAGAAAGAAACACTTTTTTGAAAGAAACACTTTCAAAAAATATTAAATGTGAGAGCAATTATGATCAGATACTTCCTAACACTTAAGTGTGATGATTATTTATCGTGGTCAGTGCCATGCAAAATGTAAAGGCAATTTTGACCAAAATCAAACATGTAATTTAGTAATTCTAACCATGCATACAGTTGTCTTTTTGAATTGGCACAACAGCAATTTTTTTCACAACTTTGAAATTGGTTCAGAGCCACGATATCATAATAACTGTGCCCCAGAGCCCAAACCCTCACCACACTACCAGAGACTTGCTTCAGTGTTATTGCTTCTAGCATATTTAATGAAATCAAATTTCTTATATTACTGCAGCATTCTATTAAAGCACTTTCCACTTTTTGTCTGATAATCTATCAGATAAAAGGCCATCCAACAAAACCAAATTTTGTTACTTAAAGAAAGCACAGAGCTCAAAGTCTGCCCACACCAAGCTGGGCAGACTACTCAGGAGGCTGAGGCAGGAGGATCACTTGAGCCCAGGAGTTTGAGGTTGCAGTGAGCTAAAATGATACCACCGCACTCTACCTGGGGGAAAGAGTGAGACTAGGTCTCAAAAAAAGAAGAAAATTCTATTCTGAATAAACTTTGGTGTGGGGCCCCATTGCCTATCACCTCAGTGTCTACATCTAGAAAGTGAGAACTTCCATTGTAATCAAATCCTAGAAATGATGCAGGAAATCTAAATAAGTGATTCACTCCATGCCCAGTGGACCTGCTGAAGTGTTCATTCCCCAGGCTCGGCAGGAAAGGGCTCTCTCCTCTGCCCCATCTTGTGTCCCCCGCTTGGCATGCCAATGAGCTGAATGAGTCTGCTCCCCACCCCCGCCAAGCTCTGACTCAGGTGCGCAAGGGCAGGCACCCAGCAGGAACTAGAGGTGCCCTTGATGGATGTTAGTCCCTGGCATGGACCCTGAGTGTCTGGCAAAGGACTCTGAGGCTCTTGAGGGGTATAGGAAACAGAGGGAGACGAAAAGCATAATTAAGAAGCAGGTGAAGGTCATTTTGAGGACATTCCAATCATCTATGTCCTTCCTTCTTCTGGCCCCATCTCAACATCTCTGCACAGCCCCAGAATGAGCATCCTGAGGGACCTTGGACACTGCATGGCCCTCCAGACTTCCCTCCCTCTCATCCCTCTCACCATCTCTTGGCCCCAGAAAAACTCCCCTGACACTGAGGAATAATTTACAAGCATCATTGCCCATTTCTGCTTTGCATCAAGTTTTACACGCGCTTTAGCTTACCCACTGGACTGTAAGCCCTTCGAGGAGAGAAACCCTCCCTCCCATAATGCCTCACACATATTTGTTGAATAAATGAAGGAGTGGATTATCTCATCTCCTGCCCCCAGGCCAGAAGGAAACAACGTCTGAGTAGCTACCGAGTATCAGCTCAGTATTACTTCATCATCTCACACCCTTTAATAACCCAGCCACCGTCTGGGGCATAATGCTTTGCAGATGGGGAAATGGAGACTCGCCAAGGCTCAGGGGCTTTGCACTCTCTGTTCCCTCTGTCTGGAATGTCCTCTCTAGGCTGGATCCTCTCATCATTTGGTCTCAACACAAAGGCCACCTTCTCAAAGAGGTTTTCCCTGACCACTCAGTCTAAAAGGGCACTCTGGTACCTAGCCCATCACTCTGATGTATTTCCCACTTCCGTCCTGTAAGAGGTATTTATTTTATCTGAAATTACTTTGTTCATTTATTTGTCTCCCCGCAGCTAAGCTGCATGGAACAGGCACCTTACGGATCTTGCTCATGGCTGTACTCCCATTGCCAAAAGCTATATCTAAACATAGCAGATGCTCAACAAAGATTCATTAAATCAGTGAATGAGTGAGTGAGTGAATGAATGACTGAGGGCAGGAGGAAGAGATAAGGTCGCTCAGCCAGTAAGACCCAGGATAGAACTGAAACTGATGCTGTTTGATTGCCAAACCCATACTCTTCTCACCTCTGCAGGGGCTCCGCTGCCTGCCAAGCATAAGAATCGTTGGAGTATTTGCTTAAATATAGATTCTGACTCAGTACCTCCCAAGCTAGGTGTTTTCCTAATATGAGTGATTCTTGTGTTCAGGCAAGTTCAGAGAACACTGTACTATATCATTCTGTGTTTTGTTGGGTCAGGATGGCAACCACATTGGGGGCAGGAGGCCGTCCTTCAAATTGTGCCCTGTGTGCAGCCACTTGTGTGTAGGACAAGCCCTGAGAGGTCCAATCCTTTTCCTTACTCATTGGGGATTTGTTGAATATTTACTAAACTCCTACTATGAGCCAGGCATTGGTCTAGGAGCTAGACACGTATCAGGGCACCGAGGAGACAACGTCTTTGTCAGTGAATAAGAGAGAACTGCTAGATGAAAACTGTGAGGTGTTTGTGATGGGAAGAGCAGGGACAGTGCTTAGGAGAAAGTGGTCAGGGAAGGTTCTCAAGGAGGAGGCCTGAAAGAGGAAAACAAGCCCATCAGGCAAAGAGCCAGAGGGGATGTGAGCCGGCAACAAGAACAGCAAGTACGGTATCTCTGAATGAGAGAGAAGTTGGCACGCTCAGGAAAAGACTGTGGCCATGGGGCTGAAATGCAGTGTGCGAGGCAGAATGAAAGGAGACCAGCTCACAAAAAGATCGCCACAGACCAGATCAGGTTGCCTGGTAAGCCTTGGCAAGCTACAGAGCTTGGATTTCACTCCTCATGCGTAGAAGGCTGTTATCTAGTGATGTTAACATGATCCAATTTATGACTTAAAAGATCTTTCTGGCTACAGCACGAAGGAAAAATCAAAAGAAGGAGGAGAGAGATTGGAAAGTGAGAGACAGGGTGGAGGGCATTGTAGTAACCGAGATGTGGAACGAAGGTGGTGTATCAGTTAGCTCTTGCTGCTTAACAAATTGTCCCCCAAAACTTGGAGGCTTAAAACACAATCATTTATTTTGCACATAATTCTGTAAGTCAACAGTTTGGGCTGGGTTCAGTCAGGTAGGTGTTCTGCTGCTCTCAGCTGGTCTCACTCACATATCTGTGGTCATCGCCAGTCACCAGACTGAGACAGTGATGAAAGAGACTGAGCCACAGATCTCTTGTCATCCAGGTCTGTTCATATCATGGTGGTTGCTGACCTCCAAAAGCATTCAGAGGGGACAGTAACAATAATATAATCTTAACACACAATATAATCTTAATTAATATAATCTTATGAAAAAATAGCTGTTGCCTAGAACAGAAAATAGTGACAAGAATTTCATTTTTTTCTATTTTCACAAATCTCTTTAAAATCTGGCTTAATACAACACGGCTGAATTCTCATTTCTGCTTCTGCATTTAATCTGTTGAGATATTTATTTTGGTTGATGCATACAAGAAAATACAGTCTAACACAGACATGTAGTTGAAAAAGGGCAGAGTATTTTAGTTTTTCAGATAATTGTGAATATTCTTCAATACTATGCCAAAACTCAACAAGTAGTCATTTCTTAAAGGTTAGTTGTGATATGGAATCTGAAGCTCTATTGATGAATTTTTCCCTACTGGATTATATTAAAATCCATTTGCCTATTTTGCACATTGAATGGATCTTTTACTCATGCATTGATTATGTGGAAAATACCAATTCATTAATTTGCACAAATCTTCCAATTGTTGACATACATTATGTAATATCCCAAAAAAACCAACGTGCATTAATACCATCCCCAATCTCACAAAAAAGTCTGTAAGCATCGAGAAGCTGTCAAGCTCACAGTGGCGGATACAAGTTTTCCAAAATTCTAATTTTCGCTTGAAAGCTCAGATTTTATCATTGGCAACAAACACTGTCAGTTGTTTTTCCTAGAAGTGACAGGCTCCCTTCATTCATTTTTAAAAGAAAATGTCTGCCAATACCCAAGTCTGAATAACCAGTTTGTCTGTCAGACATTTTCAAGTAAAAAATAGTGTTTCATGAAAAAAGCAACTAGTTCAGCTCACAGCTCAATCGCACGAGAGTCTGCCATCCAGACAGCCACCGCCGCACGGAGCAGGATGTTTTATGTGAGCCTCCCACATTTTCACACATCATTTTAAAGAGATGCATACTCAAGTTCTAAGGTTTGATAAAATTAATCGTTTTTACTGCCGGGTCAAGGACATTCTTAAGTGAAGCTGGTTTTGTTTTTTTAAAAAATGATTTTACTGCACGTGCTTGGTGGTGTGGCATGTCACGGATGCGGGGCCACTGCCCTGATTCACGTGAAGGCTCCAGCATCCTGTCCCATCCTTTCTTTTGCACCATCAGTAAAAATGTCAACACCGTGAAAAGGGCAAACGATATCTAATGTTATTATGAAAATAGTTTTGACTCCACAGGGCCCCCCTGTTAAATGATCTTGGAGGCCCCCAAGGGTCATGGATCACACTTTGAGAACCAACCCAGTCGGTGCAAATTTATATAGATGGAACTTGTACTTTTAAATATATGAGTTTTACAGGCAGGTTTTGCGTTCCTCTGCCCTTCTCACTATGAAAGAGCACGCTATAAAGCTACGTCACTGATTTGACAAGTACTGGACACCTATCAATCTAAGCAATTTGTGTGCATAAAAAGGCAAAAGCATACTAAAGGTGAAAAGATCAGACATCCCAGATGGAAAAAACCAGGGGACAGCAACATGGGCCTAGGGACAAGGCCAGAGAGCGCGAAGGGATATGGAATGTGAGAATGATCCGAATGGGTGGTGCTAGGTAAGGAAGCCAAATTTTGAAGGGCAAAAGGGACATAGATGAAATAAAGAAAAGACCTTTCATGTAAAAATTATTGTGTAAGCCAAAGCAGAGCCTGCTATACTATAGAAACGGAGAGAATGGTTGGTGGTTAAGAATACCAGCTCTGGGGGCCGCCGGCCTAAGCTTGAATTCTGGTTCTGCCACCTTTTGGTCTGTAGTATTGTGACTTTGGGTAACATTACCTCCCTCTGCCTCAGTTTCCCAGCCATAAAATGGGTATAATAATAGTACCTATTCCGTGGGGTGGTCATAAGGATTAATGTGGCAATGGATGTCAAATACGTGGCAGAATGTCTAACCACACGGCAGCTGGGATACTTGCTGGTAGCAGTGGTCGTAGCAGGGAGTGGAAGAGGAGGAAGGGAGCTGAAGCAGGATTTGACAAAGTGCAACAGCTGAGTTGGAATGGGAAGGGCCCCCAGAGTATTGAGAGAGGATGCTGGAGACAGGGAAGAGGTGGAGGAGCAGGTCAAGGAGAACTCAGAGTGCCTGGTCCAGAGTTGGATTAAATATCTTACACAGAAATCAGTCACTGAGAGATCTTGGCCAGGAGAGTGAAGTAATTTTTTTAAACAAAATGCAGTATTTGAAGAAAGCTTACACTGACCCGGTGCCGATCAGTCTTCCCCTGCTCACTCTCTACCTGTCAGCTCACCTGTCTGCTCCAGCCCAGCCCCTACTCTTCCTCACGCTGAAGTGTCCTCTTTCTTTCCTGTCTCCAGCAGAGCCCTGTGGCTATCTCTGCTGTGACCTTGTCCTCCAAGAATGGTCCCAGCATTGCTTGAGAGCATGCTAGGAATGTAGAACGTGGACCCCATTGCAGACCTGCCCACGCAAAGTCTTCATTTTAAGGTATCCCAAGGCAATTCCTAGCACGCTAAGATTTGAGAAGCACTACATGAGAGAGTTCGGGCAACTCAGGTGTGACATTTGCTTATTTGCATATCATTCTCCCTGAGGACAAGCATTGGTTTGTTTCTAGCCGAATACCTCGCTGAGGGCCTGCTACATAGTAGGTGTTCAATAAAATGCTTGCTGTATCTGTGAAGGAATAATGAATGAACACAGTGAATGTGATTTGTTCTCACACATTTAGGAATAATTTATAAATAAGGATTCAAATAGTTATATAGCAGAGGATGCATTTAACTTTGTCAGTGGCAGAAATATTTAAACATATCGATAATAAATTTATTTTAAGGTGCTTATTTTTAAATGCCTACTTATTTATGTCAGCCACAACTGTCCCTTTACTGAGAACTCCTCTTTTGTCTTACAGAGAAATTAAAGTATCCTGATAGTAAGAAAATGCATATGCTTTAGGAAAAAACCCATCAAATATATGTGTGTGTGTGTGTGTGTGTGTGTATTTAATTAGGCCTTAAATGTTGACCAATGAATCTTTATGACAATTATTGACTTTGTAAAGCTCCCCCTAGATTAATGTGTAGTAGAATCTATGCATCTAAATTCTTTTCAATCAATGTTTTTCATTTGGTTCCCCCCCCCCCATTTTATCTTTTCAACAAACAGAGGCGGTGGTAAGAGCAGTTTGTCATTTTTAAGTCACGAGGATTAGGCTCTGACTAATTGGAAGATTTGCCCGTTATTTAAATGAAACTTGTTTGCAGTTTCATCATCCGTGTGGATCCAGAAAGGCGGCCGACTGGCCCATCAATTTGGTTGGAAAAGAACAAATGATAAGGAGACTGACAGTGTTCTCTTGAGGGAGACTCTCTGTCGCTGTACTGTTTCTCCAGGATTGGTTATCCACGTAAAAATACTTCACTGGGCTGCACGATCACCTGCCCCGCTCTAAGCTCCCCAGCCTGCAGCCTCCTGGCCTTCCTCTTCCCGCATCTGCATACCCCGTGTCAGCAAGTGCTGTGCGCTGCTGTGTTCACTGTCAACAACACACTGGGAACTCTCGCTCTGGGCAGCTAAGATTTATTTCAGCCTTAGGCTGCCTCTGAAAGTGAGGTTAGCTCTCAGCCACACTCTGGGAAAGACTCATTTGTAATCCTGGCACCCCTTCCTGATTAGGGTTTTAAAAGATGTTGCCAGCACTTTGTGCGTGAGCTTTGAGACAGGATGTGCAGGGAGGTGTCACTGGCAAGTCGCTCAGGAGTTCAGACCACCGATGATGCCACAGTAGTGACGGGAGGGGGCAGGGAGGATGAAGAGGAGGAGAGAGGGTGAGACCCCACTGGCCATCTAAGGAAGAGTTCTGAACCATTAGCATTAAAGATTCTACCTCCCCTTCCACGTGCTGTTCAAACAGTGCAGGCAAGAGTGGATTCTAAGGACAGGCAATACAGGGCAGGGCGGAGGAGACTGGAGATGCCAGATGAGCACTGAAGCCAGAGGGTCTCCATATGGTGGATATTAAGGGGCTATTTCTTCCTGCCCACTTGCATTGTCAAGTATGACTTGCGCTCTACATTACAGCCAATTCACCAACACTAGTGCAAGCCTACCTACCACTAAGTGATATACTATTAATAGAATAGATTTTTTTTTTAACCCTAAACCAAAGTCTTCTCTGGATACTTCGCATAGTCACCTGTGGACAAGAGAGCATGGAGCTCCACCCTTCTGAGAGGCTGCCCAGGCCTCCTCCCGCCTTGGTGCTCTCCTTGCCCACGGGGCCCTCTCCCACCCAGGGGGTTACTCCTCCGTCCTGCAATGCCCCTCTGAAGGTTGCTCCCCACCATTGCATCCCAGCACAAAGCACAGTGCCTGGCCCTGGACAGCCTTGCAAACAGTTTTATTTCATGAAATAATCATGGTCACATCCTGAAACCCAGCTATAACAGATGAAAGAAAAGGTGAAGGAGTCAGAGACGTGGATCTCTCTCTGTCTCTCTCTCTCTCTCTCTGTCTGGAAAGGAGAGCAGAATGGGGACAAGCAGACAGAAAGGGCAGGTCCCCATCTTGGTCTTCCTCCCCTACCCTCGCCTTCCCCCCAGGGCCCAGCTGAGCGGAGGAGGGAGGCCTTTCTCTGCAGGGATCCCCCCCTCCCTGTTCCCCTGCCCCCCACCCCTTTCCTCCTGCCTTCTTCGCAGGCACACTTGCATGTCTCCCTGCCGTGGGAGAAGCCCCAGCTACAGAAGGAAAGCTTCAGGAGCTGCAGAGAAGGCTTCAGAAAACTTTCCCTGCTTTCAGCACCTGCGTTATTGAGAGTCAGCACCTCTGCTCTCTTTAAATGTGTTTCGACTCCTGTTTCTGCTAATGTTTCTTTTTCAATCTCCAGATGAGTGTGCTTTCTTGCCCAATCTCCAGTTCTCGGAATATTCACCCAAAAATGAAGTAGCATTGTCTGGTCTTGGGCGTGTTTTTGGTGCCTGACTGTGGTATGTTTCAGAGCCTGGTCCCGTACAATCCACCCCATGACCCTGAAAAGCCCTGTGGTCTTGCATATACTTAACACTACTGTATGTGTGCTTAAAAATAGTTAAGATGGTATATTTTATATTACGTGGTTTTTACCACAATAAAATTGTTTCAATTAAATTACAGCAGTCTCAGGTTCACAGGAAAATTGAGTGGAAGGTACAGAGATTTCCATATATCCCCTTACCCTAGAGACACACAGTCTCCCTCATTATCAATGTCCCCCACTAGGGCGATACACTTGTTACAGTGAATAAACCCACACCAACACATCATTATCACCCAAAGTCCACGGTCTACATTAGGGCTTGGTGTTGTTCATTCTGTGAGCTTTGACAAAGGGATAATGACATATTTCCACCAGTGCAGTGTCATACGGGATAGTGTCACTGCCCTAAAAATCCCCTGTGCTTCGCCTATTCATTCCTCCT
>CM052441.1:8447072-8479499 GCA_028533085.1 Varecia variegata | reverse complement strand
TCAAAAAACAATAGATGCTGGTGTGGATGCTTAGAAAAAGGAATTGCTTATACACTCTTGGTGGGACTGCAAATTAATACAACTCCATGGAAAAATAGCATAGAGATTCCTCAAAGAAATAAAAGTAGACCTACCATTGAATTCAGAAATTCCACTACTGGATATCTACCCAAAAGAAAAGAAGTCATTTTATCAAAAAGACACCTGTACTCAAATGTTTATCACAACACAATTCAGTTGCAAAGATATGGAATCAACCTCAGTGCCCATTGATTCATGAGTATATAAAGAAAAAGTGAGATAGACAGATAGATAGATACACACACACACACCACTCAGCACTACTTAGCCATATAAAGGAATGAAATAATGTCTTTTGTAGCAACTTGGATGGAACTGGAGACCATCCTAAGTGAAGTTATCTCAGAAATGGAAAAACAAACACCATGTGTTCTCACTTTATTAGTGGGAGCTAAATGATGGGTACACAAGGGCACACAGAGATGTAAAGAACACTGGAAACCAAGAAAGGGGGATCATTGGGGGATGAGGGATAAAAACTTACCTGTAAAGTACAGTGAACACTATCCTGGTGATGGACACACTAAAAGCCCTGACTTCAGCATTACATAATACAATGAATGAATCCATGTTACAAAATTATTTGTACCTCCTTAATATTTTGAAACTAAAAAAAATGAAAAAAAAATTTAACCTCCCTCAGCATCAGGGTTTTCTTTGCTTGCTTTTTCTTCTCAGTGTTGGGATTTTTGACACCCACTTAAAGGTTTTATTATACATCTATGCCAGTTTTATAATCCCAGACACATGATGGGCACTCAGTGAGGACTAGTTTCCTTCCTTCTATCATCGCACTGGGCATGGTTTGAAAGTAAGAAATTCAGGGCAAATCAAGGAGTAGAAAGAAAGGAAGCAACAGCAAGACAGAGGTGAGGCAGAAACTACGTCCAGTGCTGCTTATGAGAGCAAGATGACCAGACTGAGAAAAGCCAGAGGAAGACATAGAGAAGACAAGTAGATGGCAATCATGTGACCAAACCTTGCTTGGCGACCAGGAAGCAGAACAGGGAAGCAGGAACTGAGCCAGCCCAATCCAACCACCGGATTCTTCCTGGAAGTGAGTTGTACCAATGAGGTTGTTGGAGCAGTCATATCTCCCTTCTTCCCTCCCTTCCCTCCTTCCCTCTCTTATCACTTACATACACAAACTCCTTTAAAAGTCCAAACCTGGTATGGTACATTTTAAAAGAGCATGTTGAGGGGCATATGGGATTCTTGCTGTGCCCTAACACCTTCCAGTGGTCCTCAGATAAACTCCCCAGTGTTCAATCTTTACCCATCAATTCTAGGAAATTATAAAGTTTGCATGCCTCACTCTCACTTATATAGAACACATGCATAAAAGGAACATTTTGTCTCATACAAATGGGTTCACCTAAATAAACAGAAAGAGGAGGGGACTTTTCCATCACTTTTCTGCATGAGCCAGTATTGATTTCTCTATTTACTCAGACAATGACAGATTCTTCTAGATGACCACCAAACCTATTTCCTCTCAGTGATATCTCCCAGTCTCTCTTTCAATTGAGTGGGGCCATGTGACAAAATTCCAGATGATGGAACGTGGGTAAAAATGGTGGATGCCAATTTAGGCCTGGCCCACGAAAGCATCCCACACAACGCTCTATTCAGTTCTGAATGAGGCCAAGTGACCTGAAGCCACCAATAGTGGAGCTGCAGAAATGAAGCAGTCTGGGTGCCTGATCTGATGCATAGCATAGGTAGCCACCTGACCCACACAGACTGTGACATGAGCGAAAAATAAACTTCTATTAGGCCCTGAGAGGTGGGGTATCTGTCATGGCCATTAGTGTGACTTATTCTAACTAAGATAGCAACAGAAGCTCTCGACTACTTCACCATAAACTAGTGCCAGCGCTTGCCGTCCACACTCCTGCTCAAGTGCGGGCACTGAGGATCTTCGGTCTTCATGGAAGCTCAGCCCAGCAGCCCCACGTCAGCTATCTCTGGCTAATAAAGAGCCATTCTATCCACATTTACTGTTCAGACACCAAGAAGTGACTGACAGTGAGGGTGGTCCATTGCCTCACTGCCCCAACTGGTCACAAATTTCTCTGCATTCTCTTTGGTCTGCCCCTTGTATCCCAACACAGAGCTCCACATCACAGCCACCAACCTGGGCATTCTAGCAAGCATATACCTATTAGTTAGGACTATGGAAAATGGGAAGTAGAGGAGGGAAGGAGGGCATTGCACTGTAAGGCATGATCTACCCTTGTTTTTGCTAAGCTTCACAATGCATTTGCATTTAGTTTTTTGAACGACCTAGCATCTAAGACAAATATGCCATTCTCTCACTCTGTCACAGGCTTCTGATCCTACATGCCAGGATGTTTCAGTATTACTCAAGAGCAGGAATTGGCAAACTTCAATGTGTATACACATTTCGTGGGAAGCTTTTTAATATGAACATTTTGAGTCAATAGATATAGTGTACACCCAAGATTCTGCAATTCTAACAAGCTCCCTGGCAATGTTCATGAGGCTGATCTGTGAGTAGCAAGGCTCTGGAGGGAAAAAGTGTGGATAAAATGGGACATATTATACCCCTGAATTCCATCTTTTGCATCTTTGCCTCCTATGTCCTCAAATAAAGGGAATCCCACCAGATGACATATTATTGTCTTGTTGTGAATCCATTCCCACACGGGAGGCTTCCACTTCTATCATCCTCTACTGATACATCAGAGTGGTGCCTAATACTGCCACACCCAAGCAGAAGCACCGAAGAAGTTTCTTCTCCTATCTGTTGTGCTTGTCATAGCAAGCGAGAGATGAGAAGGAGGAAGGTCACCTTCCAGAACCATGCCAGCAAGCATCCGTATTTCTGTCAAGAGCTTCAGAGCCAATTCTGAGATCCAGAATCCTCAAAGCATGGTGTTGGGAAGGAACTTGGAGACCACCTTAGAAATCATCTAGTCCTGTAGTTTTTGAACTTTATTTTAATTGTAGAATCCTTTCTTCCAATATAGGCTACATGAAGCTCAAAGTAAAGGGAAATGAAAAATAAGAAGTCTCAGGTTAAAGGAAGACGAGGCTTTCACACTCAGCCTTCGTAACAGAAACTAAAGGGTTGCACACACCTTGCATCTTGTTAGTGGCAGTAGCAGGATAAAAACACAGATGCCATTGCTGCCTTTGCCTTAACTTCCACTATTCCCATTCATTTAGGGCAGTTTCCAGGGACTTGGGGCAGTGTAGTGGGAAAGGGCACAGGATTCATGGTCAGGTAGATATGGATTTCTGGATTTCAGTCCTGACTTTGCCACTTATGTCCTGTGGGACCTTGGACAGGTTACTTATCCTCATTGCACTTCTGTTTCCTCATCAGTAAACTAGAAATAATTCCTGCATTGCTGGGTTGTTCCTCTGTTACAAAGCCAGACAAATAAATAAAAGGACCCCAAAATTGGTGGTTCTGATTTATTGTCCACATATGAATATACTCAACTGCAAAAATCATTTCCAGTTTGGAGAAGTTTCACTCAATTGCCTCAGATCCCCACCCATGCTAAGGAAAACCCAACCCCCAGATATGGAGTGTGGGCACTGTCTCACCACTTTCTGAATTTATTCATTCACCCAAACCTATGGACCAGGATGATGAAGAAAAAGACACATTCTGCCCATATGAGACAAGAGACATATTTTACATCTATAGGGCACGCCTAAGCATGGAGTGAAGGGGCTAAGAGCATGTACCAAATAAGACGCCAGGCCACACTCTCCATAAACACCCTTGAGATATACACATTAGGGGCCAGTGACATCCCTAATGAAAGCCCAGTTCAAGCCAGCTGTAGAGGGTGTCCACCTGGGCCAGGGAAGGGGGTTTTCTACAAGGCATCAGCCAACTATTACTAGGAGAATCATACTGAAGAGAAAATTACCTTATTCCTCTGTTCTTTGTGCTTTACAAGAATTATATTGAGGTTGTTGCATAGTTTGTTCAAGCACACTTTTGGGGAGAGGCTCCAGTATAAAGGAATTGGGGATTGGGGACAATTGCCAATTACACACTTGTGTCATACACAGCTTACAAAGTAGGCAACTGCAAATGTCATAGAAATACACAATAGATATGGGCTCAAACCCTGATTCCTGTAGAAATAGCGAGATATAGAAGATGGAAATCAAATGTGGTATAAGGGAAGAGCAACAGACCTTCTTTTGGGTTATCAGTCATTTTCTTCTAAAGGCCAGCAACCTGCATGGGATTCAACACCGTTTTCCCGCATGTTTGAGGTCTGAGAACTAAGGCCATAGGAGCCGCTGGGAATGCCCGTGGGAAGATGCCGATTCCAGGGCCACTGCAGACCTACTGAGTCAGGATCTGAGACGGGCAGCCAGGAATCTGCAAGTCAAACAAACTCGCAAGAAATTCCTATGTCAATACACAGACTTTGGAAATCTACTTTGTGCAGGGGTAATAATTATTTACTCTGTGATGAAGATGAGTGCCATTGCTTTGATTTGGTAGCTGGGTGTTTCTGGGGAGGGCTGGCTGGGGTGGGCTGTTTGGGTATCCAGAGATCCTCTGGAAGGGGGAGAAGGGTGCCGCGTGGCAGAAGAGTGAAGAAGTGAGAGTGGAAGGAGGTGAAGGCTCACCGTGAGAAACCTCCAGATTCAGAGCCCTGCTGCCGTTCCTCCCTGCTCAGTGGTGCCACTTCAGGGAAATCCTGCCTCATCGATTCCTTCCCCGATGCCGCTGCTGTCCCTGCCCTCATCCTCCCTGTGGGCATCAGGTGCCCTCCTAACTTCATAAAAATCCCAACTCCTTAACCTGCAGATTAGGGACATCAATTCAATTCTTCATTTCTTGTTAGGTGCTAGGGATTTTTCCTCCATGACAAGGCCAGTCCTCTTGGAGTCCCCACTGGATGCACATCTCACCATCGCTAAGTGTTTCTCACATCTGGACTGTTCTCCTGCATGGCCCCCACATCATTCTACATCTGTGGTTATTAACCTTGGCTGCACATCTGAATCATCTAGAGTTTTTAAAAATAACAATTCCTGGATCCCAACTCCAGGGGTTCCGATTTAATTGGCCAGGAGTGCACCCTGGACATGGGCATTCAAACCTCTTCAGGTGAAAAGTGCATCCAAAGTTAAGAGTCACATCTCTAGACCCAATAACTGCTAAACTGCAAAGAAACATATGTGGCCAATGCTTCCCCACTCTGACTACACAGTAGAATCACCAGGGAAGCTTGAAAAATTACCAAGCTCTGAGCTCCACCCCCATCCAAATAAATTGGAATCACTGGAGGTACCGACCACGTGCCAGTATCTTTCAAAACCTCCCGGGTGATTCTAACCTGTAGCCAGGATTGAAAACCGCTGGTGTAGACCAAAGGTGTCGCCAGAAACAATCACAGGAGGAAGGGAGACCGAATGTTGCTCTGTGGGTGAAAGCAAAGGATTAAGGAAAATAGTCCCCACTTACATGGCCACAACAATGACAGTATTCTATTCAGACTCTGATTCGACTTCATCTATTTGCCTACCTTTTCCAACTGTTAGTTGGTTACCTGCCCGCCAATATTTGTGCGTAGGCTCTAGGAGTTTATAGTCAATAAAGTATCCCACCTGCAGACTTAAACGGGGCTATTATCTGGTGCGAAGTTGGCGCGATTGCTTCTGTACTGCAAAATGATTTTATCTGCTGGTCTTTCATTCTATCCGTTTGAGAGAGAGGAAAGACTAGAAAACTTGGAGCAAGTTAACAAGCCTGGCTGCAGGAATTTGAGGTTTCCGAACACCCACTGACTACTGTTAGTCTTTTCCTAAAATTTGGGATCATTGCTAACTCTTCTCAATATACTTTTTCTTTTATAGTGGATATGTAGGACTATTTGGAAATGTCTTGAACTAGTTTATTTACCTGTTCATCACATGAACCAAGGGGAGAAGTTTAGAAATGTATTCTGTTTTTAAAGGGGAAACATCTAGCACTAAAAACTGAGGTATCCACATTAATAAATGAAGCTCAAGGAGTGATGTGATTACTCAAGACTATACAATAAGACTTTTAGAAAAATAGAGTCATTGAAATGGTCTACAATTTTGTAATTTCTAGACTCACTGGTTATCCCTTTTGTTCTCATATGTATTGTTTTTCACATTTCCTGACTGAAACACAAGACAGCTCATTCTTCATTTATTATAACACTAGGATTTAGTTTATAGTGTTGTAATCTCCCTTGATTTCCCTCTCTGCTCCCTTCCACTGTCTTATGTTCACTTTACCACTTACTGAGCTCCCTCTCCATAGGTTAGGTGATGAGGGGGAGAGGAGTTCTGGAACTCTTAGTCCTTTTCTATGGAGTGACCATTCTGATGAAGTCTTGATGTTGGGGGGAATATTAATTTAGTCTGGAGAGTGATCTGTAGAATTTGAACAGAATTAGTTCCAACCTATGTTAGCATTATAGACATTTTTTGAATGTTTCCCTCAAATCAATCCCTCTTTTTCACCAGCATCATGTTCACTGGGCAATATGCCCTTCCAGCTTTGTTCAACCCAGTGCAGAATAGCTGAATCCGAACAAAGAATTACACAAACAAGCCATCTTTGCAGGAAGCAGTCTGTCCATGAGATGTGGTGAAAGGGAAAGTCAGATCGTAAACAGACCTATGATTGCCAAATTTTCCTAACTGAGAAGTAAGAAGTAATGGGATTTTCTTTAACATACTAGACTATGGAATAAGAAGAATTACTCACAGCCATGATCCTGGCCTCTCCACTACAGGAACTTCTTGCAAATAGCTATGAGCAATAGCAAAAAAAGGAATCTGCACAGAAGCTATGCAAAAATATTATAATAGCAAAGAAGGAGAAAAGAATCAGAAAAAAAATGATAGAAAATACCAGGGGGAAAAGTTGTCTGAGAACAAACTTTTAAATTTTTTTTAATTTAAAACCCCTTTAAAGGTTTTGATTTAATTTTCTATGTATAAAATCTCATATAAATATTTTTGAATGTTTCAAAATTCACTGACAGTGAATGCAAAGTTTTTAAGACATCTATTCTAAGAAACTCTTCCACCCAGTGGAACGTTTTGATCCACTGCAGCAGGGCACTAAATTCTATTTGGTGCAACCTTGAAGGAAGAAGAAAGTCGTCATATTTAAATTTCAGAATATCACCAGTGGAAATATCTGCTTTAAAATGCTTCTCTCTTCCTGTAGAGGGATTGGAAACTTAAATTTTCCTTTATGGAAAATGGTGCATTTTCATACTTATTGCAGTTTCCTTTTCTTCCTCTCCAAGAAGGAAAGGAGTTATGAGAGAATTGAAAAACAGTAGAGAATGGCATCTGTTAGTAAGCCAGGCATGACGTGGTTCAACACATAATTCTTTAAACTGTTCGTGTCCATCTCACGTGCAACTCTGCTGCTGCAACCAGACCTCAAATGCAGCCAACTTCAAGGTAAGCAGGAGGTTGACAGGGGAAGATCCAGGCTAGGAGTTTCTGATCACTCCAGGCCTAGATTAAGCTGTGGCTAATCACATTTTCAAGTTAAGGAGAGAGAAAGCACACTGATCCTTAAAAGTTGTTTTCATTAAAATCTTTCTCTCGATGTATCATTATTAAACCCGATCTTTGGAAATATTGTTATCTCCATAGAATTTTATTTCTGCAAATAAGTTTTGAAAAATTCATGGGTATGAAAGTAGTGAGTTTGAATAGATATCTGAGACAGGAATCTTAGCATCCCTAATTACAGGTTCTATTATTTAGCCAGTGAATAAACCAATTCAAATCATTTCAACAAACATTTATTGAGATTGTGCAATATGAAGAGACCTATGATTTTACAAAGCTAAATATACAAATAATGGTGAATATTATTCTCTATTAAGCTAGTTAAAAACTAGAAGAGACTCTAATGAACCCAGAAAACATATTTTTAAAGAGGGGAGAGAGAAAGAGAAATATTTCAGTTTTTGCAAACTGACAGAAACAGTTCTGCTATAATGCAACATACGGATTCCTAAATATCACTGCACTATGCAAAAGCACAAAATAAAAACCTCAGGACCTATAGAAAAATTGGGATTAGGGGCACAACACTCAAAAACTTTTTCAGGGACTGGTTAAAAAATAACATTTAAAAATAGGAATCTAAGAAAAACAGTAATGCATATGTTACACACGCCTGTACTCCCAACTACTTGGGAGGCTGAGGTGGGAGGATCGCTTGAGTCCAGGAGTTGGAATTCATCTTGGACAACATAACAAGACCCTGTCTCTAAAAGTTTTTTTTTAATTTTTTTAATACTTAAGAAATCATATATACTATAGTAAATATGGATTTTACCTTAAAAAAGATCTGACATTTGCTGGTGGACATGAGCATCCTAAGGTATGCTACATGTGAGCTTTTGTGAAGTGGTGGAAGGAAGGCTGCCTGAATAGGAGGGAAGTTGTAACACCTTCCACCACCACACCACAAGTGTGCCTGGGTGTGGTGCTTCACACATCTGGAGGAAGGAGGTAGCTGGCAGATATCTGAGGTATGTGCATTTTGTGTTCCCTCCGAGGCTTGATTCAGCTGGGTGCAGTTTTCTGGATTCACCTAGTGTTTCTCAAAATTGCACATAAGCCAATACCAAATTCACATTGTGTTCAAATTGTTCCCTAACATATCAGTTGTGCTGGAAACAAATTCAGTTTCAAAATAAGTGTTATAGGGAAACTGACTTTATGTACATGTTCATATTCTAGTCTTTTGCAAAGTAATGTTCTTCCTCATCTACCACAAAGTTTATCCAATTACTTTTGTTTAAGCAATTCAAAAAAACTCCAAAAAATCATTTGTGATTTTAAAATAAGAACAGTCATAACACAAATTGCTAAAACTGGGTACTAGTCCCACCCCCAGCAGTGGGTTCAGCATTCCTCCTGCTTTTTCAAGCTCCCAGGCAACATGACTTAGAGCTGGCCTTTGGATCCAGAAGCCAGGGCCCTCAGCCCCACCTTTTGTCTCTGGCAATGAGCTACCCGACTACCTTGTAGAGCACTTCCGTGTAAAAGCATCGCATATTGGGGGTGAGTACTGAACATAGATACCATCCTGCAATTCATCTTCCCTTCATTCTCTTGTCACTTTTCCTTGCACAGCCTTGAGACAAAAATCATCCTTTGCCTTTATGTATTAGTTTAACATTGGCCATCTCACATCTAATATGTGATGGGCATTTTGGCACAAGAAGCACAACAAGCCGTTAAAGCAGACCCTTTAATATTTATGTAGGAGCCTAACTTTCCCCTATTACCTTAATTATTTACCCTGAGTAAGTGTACACTAAGTTACAGGCTAATGCGTGGCATATTTTTTAATACGAACTCATATTCCAATAAAGCGTTATGACTGTCTGTTGGTGGTGATTCCACAGGGCACTAGGAGTGAGTCCCTTCTCTACAGGAGCCAAGCTTTCCTGGGTTATATCAGAAAGAAAAGCAGAAAGCAGTACCCAAAGCACCATGGCTACAGCATAGTCTGCACACATTTCTTTCCCAAAGAACGTGGGTCACCCAAGGAAAGGATGGCACCGAGCACAAACACCATTTGACACTGAAACCCAGGGCATTTGCCTTGAGAAAACTCCACCAACTTCTCTTTATATGTGTTGGCTTAATTTTGTTTGGCTGCACATAAATTATTCTATGGGGTTTAATTCCTACAAAAGAGAATATAATCCAACCTTCTGCTATAAATGCAGCTACAATTTCATTCCTGTGCCAAGCAGCAGGGAGAGAAATCAAACAGTTGGCCCCTAGTGAATTAATCTATATGCCCCAGTTTCCTAACACTAAGCACGCCTCAGACAATAGACTGGGTTTTAACTCTTTCTCGTCAAGTCTTCATCATAAGCAGTCAGATTGCATTCTTCTTCTCACTTCTCACCCCATTACTCACAAAGAATATCTTTTCCCATGAAACCTGAGCTAACATTCTCGGCAACCAACGCCGGAGTTAGCAGTAAAAAGTCAGGCCTCCCTGTCAGAAGCACATTAGCATACAAAATATTTCTATAGAAAGAAAAAAAAAATCCTTCGATTGCAGGAGCTGCACACTCCATTGTCTTAAATGTTGCTGTTCTCAGTCAGAATGTTCACCCACTTCTACTTCGAGATAATGCGTGTTCAGATCCTGGTAACCTTTTATAGCGATTGTGTAGGAAGGAAACGTTAAAACTACATTCCAATTAGATTCGACGGAAATGGGAGGGGGGGTCTTTTAGACAGAAAGTGAGACAAATGGGGGAAACAATTACCGTACGCTTTGCAAGAACTGATAGTTTCCGTAAACCTCGCCTGGTAGAGGATAAAGGCCAACACTAGCCCGTACTGTGATGCAGTGAGGAGAACTGGGTGAAGGAATCCCAATTAAAGGGAACCAGGCGTCATTTCACAATGTCCTGAATTTATCGCATCCCGCCCAGCGGTCAGCTAGGCAGGCAAATGAACAGTTAAAAGGCTCCACTGAACCATAATCCCCAATCGTTACACTTAAATGGCTCCTCTCAATATGAAGGAGGCTCTTCAATAACCATAGATCTAATTTCTGTTAATTTTATGTAACTCTAACAGAGTCATTAACATTCGTGGAACCCACTCCGCACGCAGCCCCTCCCCCCGCTTCATTTCTCCTACGAGCGTCTCTCTTGAAAATTTAATTACCACCAGTGGAATTCCTGCACTAACTAAAGGCTTTTGCAATCAAATCAATAGTTGATGAAAGAGTGGTCCGAAAAAGCCATGTTAAATGCATTATCCTCCTTCCATTTCCACATCATCCGTGTGGCTCCTTTCATGATGCTACAATTGGAGACCCTCAAAATAGCATCACTTTCAGAGAGTTAAAATGTCTAAGTGTTATCCAGAGATTGTGATTATATATTTATAAAGACTACCCTATATGCCTCTTCTAGATTTATTAAGTGCTCTAAGGATCTGTTTGGCTTATACCAACTACCATAGACTGATGTGAGAAATCAGGAGGAAATACTCACATGCAAATAACTGGGCAGGTAGGGAAATGTTTGTGGATATCACGACTGCTACAAGGAAAGAGGCCAATTTTATGTGTTACTTAGAAAAGGAAATAAGTCATCTCCCCCCAACACACACACACTTTTCAACCCCCCAGCGTCGGCTCTAATGGAAGAGCCCAAATGCTGTGCTGTCTTTCTTTGTGCTTTTCCACCTATGAAGAGTCTCCAGCACAAAATAACGTGCCTTTGGGGAGAAAGAGATGCTTCGGTGTTGTTGCGTCCTTTGCTGCTATGGATGAAATGGGCTTTGGTGCTTTAATTAGAGGACTATTGTCGCAGCAGAGATGGCTCTGTAAAGAAAGCATTTTACACAGGCCACCTGTAGTGTACCTCATGGCATTTTGCAATACTCCCCATGTATGAGCATTTTTTAAGCATCTGACACACATACGTTTATTAATGGTTACTTGGTTCTCCAACAGGGCAGTCGGGGGGAATTGCAGACAGTGCAATGCATGGTTGTACTGTGTACATTACTAGACTACGAGAGGCCAGGCTGGAGAGGCGATTAGATGCATTCTCTGGATAAACAAGCAGAGTCCTCACCTAAACAGCTGACAGGCTAAATGGATAAGTGAAAATGCTGATGTAATAGACAGCTGTGGTCCACAACTCCCAGGCTGTGGCCTGGTGCCGGTTCGTGGACTGTTAATACATTAACTGTCTGTGAGTTGTATTTAACTCATGCTAGTTTTGAGCCCAGGGCCTCGTGAAGCATATGTAACTCATGTCTCTTCACCTTCGGAGCAGCGTGAACAATTTTCAAGTCGTGCATAACTCATGTGCAGAAAACAATAAAAAATAACAAATTTGTCATTAAATTAGAAAGGATCATTTTGTTTTCAAAGTTTTTATTCTATTTTCGTAATAAAACACCATGGCTCCCACGGAAAAAAAAAATTTTTTTCTAGTGTGGCAGTCAATATGTTAGGAACCCAGCCACGCATGGAGCTCTGCCCCGCCACCTGTCCCCCAACTTCCATGGAAAAATTGTCTTCCAGGAAACTTGGGAACCAGACCCTACAGCAGGAGGGGAGCAGCGGGCCAGCAAGGGAAGCTTCATCTGTATTTACAGCCCTCCCCAACCCTTGCATCACTGCATAAGCTCCGTCTCTCCTTCCCCATCTCCCCAGTCCGTGGAAAAATTGTCTTTCATGAAACCGGTCCCTGGTGCCAAAAAGGTTGGAGACTGCTGAATAGGACCAGGTGTACAAACACAGTTCAGGTCCTCTCATCTAAGTGATAGGGGCTGCAGTCACACTTTGTCTGGAAAATTCAGCCTGCCACTATTTTCCTGCTAAATTGTCCATATAATTACTTCGCTCTTCCATTTCACTTTGACTTAGAAACTTAGTCACAGGATAATAACAGGTCATACAGGGCAGAAGCTTATTTGCTTATTTATAATGCTCGCCTATCAAGAACAGACTCCCATGTGCCTTGTACTGCCCTCGGAAAGTTTCATTCTAAAGAAAGTTGAAACTAGGACTCTAGAAAGAGAAATGTAACCAAAAAGCAAAGCCTCAGAAAGTAGTGTGGTTCAGTGATCAGGTGCCCCGGCGTTAGAACGAGAGTGTGCTGGGTTTTAGACTCTGCCTGACCACTAAATAGGTGTGTGCCCTTAGGCAATTTAAATTTTCCATGTTTCCTTTTTCTAATCAGAATAATTGGGGTTTCATAGTCCCTATCTATTAATATAATTGTTCCTATAAGCCTATGTTGTTAAGAATAAATGAGACAATGTGAATAAAGCACTTTGCACAGAGCCTGGCACACAGAATGTTCAATAAATGTCAGCGATGATATTAGTAGTATAAGCATTGATAGTAATGCTGTTAAATGATGTTTGAAGCTACAAGTCAGCAGCTTAGGAGGTAGAAATGGGGATATGACTTTTAGAAAATAGGGATATGTAAACATTTTGTGTATTTGCTGGTGCAGAAAAAAATAGAAGTAAAAAGAAACAATTATGTTAGAGGCAGAAGCTCTGACCAAATCAGAGGAACAAGGAATGCTTTTGACAGCTGTCTTGGGCCAATTAGGACTTCTGTTTCAGACGACACATTCACATGTTTATCTGCAAAGTAGCCCCATTTTCCATTCTCCTGTGTGTTCACTTTTGCAGATGCTCGGACAAGCAGATAAAAAGTTTAATGCAATTGCCAAAGGGGCTGCTCACCACTGTCTCTCTGGCTGCACTGTCTTCACTAAGGGACCTTCCAAGTGCCATCGTATTAATGTGGGGACAAAAACAACAGATCATAAATTTTGAGGACTATCCAGCAAAAGTACAAGCGATTATCTATTATCCTCTGTGCAGCCAAACCTAAGTGAAAGTTAGTTATGGAATCTGAGATAAAGTTGAATTTCCCTGAAACATAAGAGAACATAATTTGTAGCACCGTCAGTTGTGGCAAAAAAATACACATAATCTCGAAAAGGAGAAAATAAATGATAAATTATTAGCACCTAGCAGGGCACCACGTACTAAGTAAGTGATCAATTTACATTGGCAATAGCTAGCACCTCCCTATTTGCAGTATATATTCATCAAAAATTTCTCAGGAAGAAAAAAGGTTTGCAATTGCAAGATGTCATTAGTTGTACATTTTGTCTTATTATTTAGAAATAGGCATTTCACTGCCTAAAGTGAAATGCCCACATAAAACACATTTATAAAGCACTTCATTTACAAGTTACTCTACGTCTATTTATCACTCTGAACTTCCTCATCACTCAGCAAAAACTGCAAGAGCATTTTTAACTCCATTTTACAGGTGAAGAAATTGAACCTAAAGGAATTAAGTGATGACTGTAGACCATGTGATCTGGAAAGCACAGGGCCAAGACTCGAACCCAGGTCTTCCAACTGCTGTCCACACCTCAGCATCCATTGACCTCATCATATATTCTCATGGAGGCATTGTTCCAGGAGCAGTGAAAGTCACGGCTGGGTATGAGTGAGTACAACTGTCCCATCATGGCAGCTAGAGAGGTCAGTCCAAGTCTATAAAGCCACAAGGCAGGGTCGGGTGCCTGGTGGCTCACGCCTGTAATCCTGGCACTCTGGGAGGCCAAGGTGGGAGGATGGCTTGAGCTCAGGAGTTCAAGACCAGACTAAGCAAGAGTGAGACCCTGTCTCTACCAAAAATAGAAAACTTAGCAACCAGGCATGGTGATGTGTGCCTGTAGTCCTAGCTACGCAGGAGGCTGAGGCAGGAGGATCACTTAAGCCCAGGAGTTGGAGGTTGCAATGAGCTATGATGATGCCACTGAACTCTACCCAGGCAACAGAGTGAGACTATCTCAAAAAAAAAAAAAAATCCACAAGGCAAAGCTTCTGGAGCAAGCTCGAATGGCACAATGACAGCCTGTCATGTGGACTGGCTCCATCTCCCAGTGTTGGAAGGGAGTGGGGAACATGAGCCCTGAGAAGCCAAAGATGCCACACTGAGGAGTCTGGGATTTATCCCAGAGGCAATTGAGAGCCATCAAAGGGTTTTTAACTGGGGAATGATGCAGCTGAATATGTGTTCCCAAAAGATAAGTCTGGCCAGGGTTGGAGCCTGGATCTCAGGAACTAGGAGCACTGCAGAAGAGCTCAGGGCAGAGCGACAAATGGAAACAGCTTCTTGGGAACGTCATCTATTACAGCTCGGGGTTAGCTTTGGCTTATGTTTTCCCATAATGTGAACAACTCAGTCTTCCACTGGATTGTGAATTCTTTGCAGGAGCTCATGTTTTATTCATCTTTGTGTCCCTGTGAATTATACATTGCAAAAACTGCCTATAGGGCTTCCCCGCCTGGATAGTCCGACAGCACCCAACCTCAGTGGGAGCAAAACTGAATGTATCACTGTGCACCCAGACACCACTTCTCTTCCAGCTTTCTCGCTCCTGGTAAATATGGCACTGCCATCCCCAATCCCGCATGCATCCTAAGAACCTTCCTCTCCCTCATCCCCACTGCTTGTTCAACTCATTCCTATATAATGCCTTCTCCTTTCACATCTTTCATGGATTCCCTTCTTCACTTATTGTGGTTGGCACCAAATCCTTGTTTGCAAACCTACCCCTTTTGAGTCTATCCTCAACACTACTATCAGAGGCACCATTATAAAATAAAAATATGCTTGATTATGTCACTGACCTGCTTAAAACTCTTCATTGGCCCACCACTGCCTACAGTCCAAGCTGGAGTCCAAGCATTTCATCATCACATACCTGCAAAGCTCTCCATGAACTGGCCCCTCATCTGCAGCTGATCCAATCAAATGACCCGCGTAGGAGACTTCACACTCACCCTGTGGCTTGGTCCCACCCACACCCATTATCTGTCTGGACATCTCCAAATCATATCACATCTACCATCTTCTATCTTCTCTCTTGAGAAAGCTTCATTCATTCACATAGTCACCATCGTTTGCCAGGCCCTCAAAGGAGAAGTCATCCCTCCCACCTTTTGTGAAACCGTTCTATCCACTGTTTACTGCCACAAGAATTCTTATCACATGGTATTAAAGGCAATTATTTTCATCCTACTTGAGGGCAGGAATGCTGCCTAATTTAATTCTCTCTTCAGCACCCAGTACTTAGTAAGTAATAGGTACTCTTTAAACATTATATAAATCTGTGTACACATATTTTTAAAGACAAAATGATTGAATAAAAAAAATGTGTGAATGATGGAAGATTTTTCCTTCTCTATGCTAAACTGCATGAATTCAGTAACCTTACCTATAGAGTCTGACAAGAGACATTTGAGAGATATATGAATACATATATACCAATATATAGATGTGTGTGTGAGTGTGTGTGTGTGTGTATACTGGTAAATTACAATCAATTTCCTTATGATATGGTTACATTTTATGCATAAAATGAACCTTGGCACCTGAGAGTTGTGTGTGGATATGTATGTAATGTTACAGAGCCCATGATTATGCTATAAATCTCCACATTTCTTTAAATAAGCTAGAAGAAACTTAACTTACTTTGGGTTAATTTCTCTTTTCTACATGAAAACTTTAGCCTCTACATATTGAAAGCAGAAAGTTAGAGACTTCTTTGGTAAATGACTGAGTGATTTAGTTAATGGCTTACCAACCCAGATGCCCAGTTTACCAGGATCAACTCTATGTGCTGAGCCTGTTGAATGACTAAAGGTTATTAAGTCCATCACGGTGACTTTCAAAGTCTTTTATTTTTCCCCCTTAGAATTTCAAATTGGAGATTTTTGTGAGTTACCTGGAAATATTCTAAATAAAATATAACTGCACAGTCTTGAATAATACAATGCCTGGCATGGCACAGAGGAGACATTTGGTAAACATTTGTTATTGTTCAATAACTCCTCCTTGATTGACTATACACTCGCTGAGGGCAGGAAGAGAGCCTTGTTAACAGTGCAGACCCCACAGAGTCAACCACTTTGCTCAATGTTTAATAAGTGGGTGCTCCTGGGCACTCGAACTTGGGCAAGACAGACACATTCTTCAAGTGGTATTTGTCTTGGTTCCATTACCTTAAAAATCGAATTCACTGGTCTCCGCAGGGACCAATCACTATTAAATCAAACATCTAGTTGACTATTCCAGGTGCAAACCAAGCATACACGTGCAAAAGCTAGCTTCCATCTGGCACTAGAGGCCTAAATGTGAAATCTGAGGTATTGTCTAAGGAGAAGTCAGCCTCAAAATCAGGGAATAGAAACAGTGATCCATAAATATTGTTTCTCCATCTGCGACAATGATAAGTCACAAATAAGTAAAGTGAAGAATATTATCATGGTTAACTGTTTCAGATCGCCATCTGCAAAAAGAACACAACAGAATGGAAATTGCTTTTATAAAGTATTCAATACGATTTAAACGTCTCATGATATGCAACGGGGCTCTCCGAAATGTGCAGATGCTACTAAATACAGCACACTCTATGAAAAAGTCATGCAAAACACACTCACCAATTGAATTATATTGCAGGGCATAAAGGGCCAAATACATAAACAAACCCCCATTACTTTGGTCTACAGGCATTTTTCCTTGTAAATTTCAGATATGAAACATGAAAGATAAAAATAGTATAATGCTTTTGTTTTTTAGTCAACAATATGCTTTCGAGGCATCCAAAGTTATACCACAAAATACATCATGGAGTATATACCCATTTCTCATTTAACAAGAATAAGATTTACTATTCACATTTATATTGTTTTTGCCTAATACCATAGCCTTGGAAATTGCTTACTGAAGAAGCCACAATGGGAAAGATGCACAGAGGCTGGAAATAATTACAGGCACTCATTCATCTGTGAGAACTATTGTTAAAATTAACAAATAGTGATTAAATGCAGAGAAGTGGTTTTAATCTGGATGTAGCAATTAACATTTGTAAAAATCTTTATATTTTGCACAGAATTTTCACTTTTTCAATATCCTCTAAAAAAGGTTCTTATCTAGAAGTAAGATAAGTCTTATGTCATAGGCTAATTGTAAGCACAAGGAAACTCAGGATCCTAAGAGTAAATGCTTTACCCAAGGACATCAAGGAACAAGACCCCACACCAAAATCCTCCAAGTCAAATGTCCCCTCCACACCATGTGCTTGTGGCACCTCCCAGGGCCTCCTCAGGACATGACTGGGGGAGGAAGTAGGGCCTGGACCGGACCCCCAGGTCCCCAAGCTCTGAGGACGTATCTATCTCTTTTATGTATCATTCACTTGAAAACAAAATCTTTCATTAAAAAAAGAGGTTTTCTTAAGCTTAAAAACTTATACACTGAATTATGTATTTAAGTCAGTTTAGGATTAAGAATACAGAGCAGGAAATTCACGTGCTGAAATGGTAAGGAAGGGGGAGGTAAAATCCAGGATAGAGACTCCTGAGCCAAGACCAGGTGTGAGGGCAGGAGTGTGAACCAACTCGACAAAACTAGGGCTCTCTGCCCCTGTCTGCCAAGAGGCCCCGGCCTCAGAACCCCTCTCAGCAGTGGTCTAGTCTTCCAGCCAGGCACACAGCAGGCCCATCAACCCCATCTCACAGGAAAATGCTTTGCCCAATCCCCTGTCAACCAAATAGAATTGGTTTGCTTCAAGCAGGGTTGGAAACTAACTCACAAAGCCGATAGCATATTTTTGTAAAGGTAGCTGGAAGATTATTTTTTAAAGTTGCAGGCATTTTTGCTTAGTGCCTAGCCCAGCTAAAACACTTGCTCACAAACACATAGAGTTGAGTCAAAAGAGTCATAAAAATGGAGCCATCTTTTGGTGACATACCAAACACAGAAGAATTTCCCAGGGAGCCCACCCTACAGGAAATATTTTATTTATACATCATACATTGTCTTTTAGGGGGATGGGAAATGGGTATAGAGGCCAGTGAGGAGAATAAATACTGAGTACAAGGCAGAGTGACAGCAGTGGAGATGCTGTGCTGAGAAGATAGAGTTTACAAGGCAATCTGATGTAGAAACATCAATGACAATGTCAAGTTCAGAGGCAGGTGGGGCCGTTAGCAAAGGTGGGATGTCAGGTTGGTAAGGTCATGGGTCAGGGGTGCGAGGAGGGAGTGGAATACACAGTTTCCATGTGACACACTGTGGGGACGTTGGCAGGCACCACAGTTGCCTGGTTGAGATAGTAGTGTCCGCTCTGAAGGAAGAAAGGGTCCAGATGCTGGTGGCACTCAGAATGGGTTTCAAAGCCTGGGAATAGGGGAGACAGCCTGGAAACCTCAAGGTGAGTAAAAAGGATGATCAGGGTGGTTGAGCACCACCGAGACTCCAGGGTCAGAATCCTAGCTCTGCCATTCTCCATCCGGTAAACTTGGTCTGTCATTTAACTTTGCTGTCCCTCATCATCCTCATCAGTGAAATGAAAACAACAGTAGCCTCTACTACATATGGTGTGGTCGCCGTTAACTGAGTCAGCATATGAAACGCACTTAGAACAGGGTCTGGTGGATACTTGGCGCTATAGAAAGAGGTATTCATGAGAATAGTGGGCAATGCTATTCTAACAATGTAAATGGATGTTTACATTTGGGGAAGAAGAGGAAAGAGAAAGGGTAAAATAAGAAGGACCAAAATGAAACCTAGAGGAAACCAAAAAGGGGAGAACCTATAAAATAAGTTGTCATGGAAACAAGGAGCCAAGAGGGTTTTAAGCTGGAGAGGTTAATTAACAATATGAAACCCTAGAGCAAGGTCAAGGGAAATCATACCAGAGAAAACAGTCCTAGATCTGGGAAGTTGGAGGTCACTGATGGTCTTCAAGAAAACAGTTACAATAGAAGATTGGAAGCAGAAGCCAAGGCTTCCGGGCCAGAGCGAGGAGTACGGGATGAGAAATGGGAAGCGTCAGCTATTCCTTCAGGAATTTTACATGTAAAAAGCAGGGGAATTAAGAGAGCTGCTAATGTGATAGCAGACTATATGGAAGATTTGTTTTTAAGGATGGAAAATATTAATATATCAAAAGACAGAGAAGAAGAGGCCCATGGAAAGAAACAGAAGTTGCAACGAGTTAAAAGTGTAGAAAACTGATGAAGCCGGATGTGCGAGGAGGCAGAGGGGGTTTAGTATGTGGCACAGCAGAGGACTGTGGGAGAGGGAGGGGCCACGTCTGTCCTGGAGACAGGAAAGAAGGGAAGGGCCGGAACATACTGGCAAATATTGAAGGGAAGAGGAGGCCCGCTGAGGGAGCTGGATTCCAATGGGAACATTCATCCTGTTAAAGTTAAGTCAGGGCCATTTTCCACGGATACTTGATGGGTATCGGGCTGAGGGTTTGAGAAAAATAGAGTCTAATTTTTAAAAAACACTCCTAGTTTCTGGATGACATATCAAATAATGCATAGGGGACTCAACTGTCACATTTTTGTGACCATCTTCAACTCTTGGTAGCAGAGAAGCCAGAAGTCGTCGGAAGTTGGCAAGTGAGGGGTGGCTGAAAGTCCAGCACACAGGTGCACCAGGATACGAGGGAGGGCACGGTGGAGATGCCTGACCAGGTTGGGCAGGGGACTGTGAAGCCAGGACAGACTGCAGGGACCAGAAGAGCAGGGGCAGCACCATACTGAAGGTCGTGTTAAGAATAAAATATACAAAAGTAGTATGTAGGTAGTGAGTGATCAGGAAGGTGGTTCTGGGTGGGAAGAGACATGGGACAGGACCACAGAACTGGAGACCCTAGGAGACCCTAGAAGTCAAGAACTGCCAGTTAGGGATGACCCCTTGGCTGGGGGAATGAGCCAGGGAGTAGTTCCAAGGAGAACATGTCCCCGGAATAGCAGGCCAACCCAGCTGTCCCCGACTCCTGCTTGTAGCTCTCAGGATAACCGTAGAATGTGCTGATAATGCAACATCCTGAGATAAGGAGGAACAGTCTGGAACAGCCCAGGCTCTATTCTCACCCATCCTACAATAGAATGTCCTGCAATGCTTCAGCCCAGCAATCCCAGGTGACCCCTGGGATATGTTATTAAAATCCATAGAGGAGCGCTCTCAGGGTCCCTCAGCCATGGGGCACACACACAAGATTCCATCAGTCATGGGAAGCTTCCCCGAAACTTGGGGGACTGGCTTGCCATGAATCCTAGGCTTCTGTTGTCCCCTGCCTATCTGTGAGTATTAAAGTTGCTCTGTTTAATTTGTTGTGCATGTGCTATGTCTCACCAGACTGGTGCAGGTGCTAGAAATTGCAGGTGGTAACTGGTGCGCAGTGAACCTGATTCACAGTGGTGGATGCCAAGAAGCGGTCAGAGATGTCCTGTTTCATCCAAGAGGGAAACCCTACTGACTCTTTTCCTATTTATGATTTTTTTCCAGTTTCAGTTCAGAAACCAAAATTAAAAAGTAAAGGGTGGGATCATAGAAGACAATCCCCATGTTTTATCATTTGTGTCTTTATTATTGTGGTTATTATCCCTTTACTGTCATTTTAAAGACAACCTTGAGAGAAAGGGGATTCAAATGTGTGGGCTCAGAGCCCATCTCAAACTGCAGCCATACCTTCCGATTTCCAGCGCAGAGCTCATCAGCACTGCCTGGGCCCCTCCGCCAACAAAAATCACTCTAGTCCAGGGCTGTCTAAAACAACAGAGGCCAAAAGCTTTTTTCCTGAGCTTGCCAAACTCATGTGCTTACATGACTTTGAAAATACCTGTGCTCTAGCCTGAGATGCTCCTGTCTACTTAGAAAAGTCTAATGTATCCCTCAAGTCTCGGTTAAAGAATTACTTGTTCTGTGAAGCTGCTACGGATTCCCCTAGACAGCGAGTACCACAGGAACAGTGTGCTTGACGTAGTTCCTGACATGTGTCCCTTAGATTGCAAGCCTGCACCCTCCCCGAACGCCATCTACCACCAAAGTCCAGCCAAGGAAGCTTAGCTCCCCATCCCATCTGTTTTGTGCTGCTGTAACAGAATTCCACAGACTGGGTAATTTATAAATAACCGGAGTTCACTTGACTCATGGTTCTAGAGGCTGCAAGTTTAAGATTGAGGGGCCATATCTGGGGATGGCCTCCTTGCTGTGTCGTAACATGAGGGAGCCCAGAAGAGGAAGACGACGAGGCCGGGAGAACAGAGGCCACAAGTCCATCAGTCCGTCATCATCCTCAGTGAGCAGACTGGCAGAGGACATTGCGCACAGAGTCTGGGGACATAAAAGAAAACCAAGGGACAAGCAAACATGCCTATGAAGCATTTCTCTTCCCCACCTCCACAAGACCACAACGAGCCAACCCTCACAACCACATACTCATGTTATTTTAGAATAGGTCACAATGAGGGGGAAGAAAACTAAAAGATTAAACATATATTTTTAAAAGGAATTAAGTTACCTGCAAGAGGTGATTTATGCCAGAAGACACTGAGATACATTAACTAGCTATTAATATTTACATTTAATTTAGTAACTAAATTCACCAGCTATATTGAGATAACTGACTAGCTAGTTGAAGCCAATGCACACAGATGTACAGGCACACAACACAGGTCAAGTTGGATGAGGAGTTGCAGAAAAAACCATTAAAGAACACAGAAAGGCTAAATTCCACCCTTTAAATACTGTACTTTTACGATCCTGTTATACAAAGCCCTCTCCATATTGTAATTGTCTATTGACCCATCTATTTCCCATGTTGAGGTTTTGAGAGTCAAGACATTGTATTTTCACCTTCCAATTCCAGCATAGTCCCTGGCATACAATAAGGCCCTAATAAATATTTGCAGAATAAAGGAATGGGTTAGTGAAGCAGTGTGAGAATGACCACTGGGCACTCCTGGCATGTGTGACAGCAAAGCAGACTCGAGAATGCAACTGAGAAAATCTACCTCTGTCTTGGCTTCGATGAGCCTTAGTTCTGAGTTTTCTTAGTACTTGTTCTCCTTTATTTATTTTTCCCTTCTTGCTCCACTGAAGCATTGAAAAGAAAGAAAAATAGGAGAGTTGACTTAATGAGCTCTTTAAAATATATCTGAGCAGCCCCTCCCCACGTCCAGAAGGAATTGTGTGTTACACACACAAAGAATGAATGAAAGAATGCTGATGGAAGCAGGTGAGCAGCCCAGGAAGTGAACACACACACACACACACACACACACTCACACACACACAGTCACACTCACACTGTCTCACACACACGCACACACACACTCACCCCAGAAGAGACTGAGATACAATTATAAGTTGTCCATTCATATCTATATTTTAATAACTATACAGATATAAATATACACATATATACATGCTGAAAAAATATATAAGGCAGGTACAAGCGAGTCTATCTGCAACTCAGTACGTTAGTTCACCATATATTCTACCCAGCCTTGCTCCATAATAGGAAACAATAAGAAACATTGCTAAGTATTCTTAGCAGTAAGTTTAGAATTATTCTTGGCAACTGCTTATGGGAGTTCCTGATGAATTTTGACCAAATTCTATTAAAAAGAATCTTATAAAATAAGACCAGAGAGTCTCTGCAGGAATTGGAAAGAAGGAAGAGACGGAGGGAGGGAGGAAGGAAGGATTCACCTGACTCAGACTGCTGTTGATTACTCAGCACCATTTTCTCCTCCTATCATCCCGTGTTGCAGAGCTGGGCATCTAAAATCCACATTTCCCAGAATCCTGGTCAGATTCTACCCTGATTCTCTACAGGAGAAGCACTCACGTGTGATTTGGAAGGCAGAAGAGAAGCAGTCATCGTGGTAGTCCTGGGACAGTGAGGGGCAAATGAGGGCTTCAGCAGACATGGGATTTTTTGGTGAGCCCCATGTGTGCTGGAGGCAGCTGTATTTGATAGCTTCCTGGAGACCTTACAACCACCTGCCCCTCTAAAAGCTAATTTCCTTCTTGAAATGCCTGGGCTTGTTTCTATTTCTTTGAACACCCCTGATGCTATGGAATTTAACAGTACATCTTACTCTACTGTGGAACAAAGAACACATCTTTAGGAAATGCTGCCACAGGATTACAAACCCGTCCCTTCCTCTCCTGCAACTAACCCATCAGCAAATCCTTTTGCCTTGTCTTACAAGTGAGCTTGCATAGCCACCTCCTGATCCCCTGGTCCTCACTCCACGGTGGGGCACCCCCAGCGCCACCCAGTCCCCATCATCCAGCCTCACTGCTTCTCCTTCATCTCCTACATTGATTGCTCTCACGGTCTTCCTGGCTATTTCCTCCCACCTCAGAACTGAAGCTCTCCTGTCATCCAGTCCCTCCAGAGCCTGGCTGTCTCCTATCACCCTTATGGCACTTTCCCAGGGCAGTCATATGTCTAGCCAGACTCTCCCTCCTGCCACCAACACACCATGTGCATCCAGCTCGCCTCCTTCATCCAGATGTTCCCCTCCCCGAGAACCCACCACTCTTTCAGAGACAGCTCCTGTCTCAACTCCTCCGTGAAGGCTTCTCTAACCACACCAAATTTCATCAGTACCTTGCTCCTTGGGACTAAAATATTTAAGCATAGCAGAGACTGCCTGCCAAGTCCAGCCCAAACTGCTGACCCAGAGACTTGTGGGCTAAATGTGTGGCTGTTGTTTTCAACTACAGTCGGCCCTCTGTATCCACAGCTTCTGCTTCCGTGGAGTCAACCAACTGTGGGCAGAAAATATTTCTTATAAAAAATTGTGTCTCTACTGAACATATACAGACCTTTTTCCCTTGTCATTATTCACAAACAATACAGTGTAACAGCTATTTACATAGCATTTACACTGTATTCGGTATTATAAATAATCTAGAGATGATTTAAAGTATATAGGAGGATGTACATAGGTTGTATGCAAATTCTACACCATTTCACATCAGGGACTGGAGCATCCATGGATTTTGGTATCCAAGGAGGGAGTTCTGGAACCAATCCCCACCAAGACTGAGGGACAACTGCACTACGTTTTGGGAAGGCTTCTCAGCAGACACTAATGGGTAAGTGCTGCTCCAACTCCTACAGATTCTTCTCCAATGATCTTTTCCACACTATCAAAGCACACCCTGCTCTGCCTGGCTGCCCTGACATCATGGTCCCTGGCGCCAGCAGCCTGTCACTGTCTCCGTTCTAGTCATTCTGGTTTTTTGCTATTCCCTGAACAAGCCATGCTTGTTCCCACTTGGAGACATTGCCACATGTTGTTCCCTCCATCGGGAAAGCTTTTTCCTTAGAACCTCAGATGACTCCCTCCTTCCTGCACATAAATCTCTTCCAAAATGTCACCACCTCAGAGCAGCCTTTTGGGCTCTCTTTATAGCACCCTCTCCCTCGGCCTCCGTCCCCTTAGTCTGCTTTATTTTTCATTATTTTTGTGATACTTCTATTACGCATTTGTTCACTGGTTTTTTTTCCACCACCCTAAAAGTGAAGCTTTCTGAGGGCAAGGTCCCCAGTACCTCGCTGACCCTGTCTCCCTAGTGTTGAAAACTGTGCTGAACACACAGCAGTGGCTCGGGAAAGATTCGAGGACTGAAAACATGAATGATTCTATATCGATTGTCAGGGAATGTTGGGGATATACTGAGTCTCATGTCCTAGAACTCAAGTTAGGCCATATGACTAGAATGCTTTCTGTATCTAAAAGCATGTTGCCAATAATGAATGAATAAAATCAAAATTTAAACATTGTTTTTCTTTTGATATGGCATTATAATCATTTTGATGTGACACTGACATAGCTCTTGTTATGTTGTTTCCTTTTTATAACACAATTTGCATAATTTAAGGACAACTCCCTAAGATTTACATGATTGAAGGCAACGCCAGAAAATGTTATTTCAAGAGTCTTGTGATTTTCATTCCTCACCGACTCTACGCAATTTTGTTGTGACTTGTGGTAGCGGCATAAGGTAGAATGTGCAGTCCACCCCAGGAAGAGGACCAGGAGCGAATGTTTAAACAGTCGGACAAGGACTGGCTGCCCTAACCGTCAGCAATACTCAGGATGTCACAGAACTGAAGGTAACCCAGCCTTTTCTACCTCTACCCTGTTTGAACTAGCCATTTAAAGATCTAAAATTCTCTTATTATGTCTCTTTTTAAAAGCAAAATACATAAATTCTTATCTTTCTGAAGCTAAGAATACCCATACAAAATGACGTTCAAATGTGTTTAGCTCAAGTAAAATAAGCAAATATAATCTCAAATAACAAACAAATGACAAGAGTAGGTTTGGGGGAACAGAGCTGCTTAGAAACTTGTGTCAATTCTAACTATGAAAGAGGCCCAGTCCTAACAGCATGTTCCATAGACAAATAATGTCATTATTTATGACCTTTTTCAACATGCTATGAATAAGAAACAAGTATAGAAACAGTTTATTAAATAAATAAAAATATAGTCAACAATAGTCAAATGTCGCCTAGTTATAATAGGACTAGAACTCACTTACGTTATAATAGAAGATCAATAATTTATCTGAACATTAATAAAACATAGGAGTTTTGCAGAATTAAGAAAGCGCTGTTTAATTGTTCCATGAGTGCAACAGCAACTCACGCTATTAATAAATAACCATTCCCTCCCTTCATACTGAGGTGTTCAGCAGGCACAGGAAAGACACTGTTACCACAGACACCCTCACATGGGGTAAGGCTACCAGGGCATGAAGAACTCAGAGCACGTCCCCCTTGATCCAAACTACTATTAATTTCTCTGTGAGTCAGGAGCCTATTACAATAATATATATTTTTTTTGAGACAGAGTCTCACTCCCTTGCTCCACTACAGCCTCAAACTCCTGGGCTCAAGCAATCCTCCTGCCTCAACCTCCCAAGTAGTTGGGACTACAGGCACATACTATGACGCCCAGCTAATTTTTTCTATTTTTAGTAGAGACAGGGTCTCCCTCTTACTCAGGCTGGTCTTAAACTCCTGGCCTCAAGTGATCCTCCCACCTCAGCCTCCCAGAGTGCTAGAATTACAGGCTTGAGCCACCATACCTGGCATATTCACTTTATTGCTGGATATTAAAATGGCCTGAATATGACAAATAGAACTGGTTGGATGCCATGAAAACAAGCCAGATCTTAAGAGAAATAAGCCAAAGGTCATGGAAGGATAAACAATATTACAATCTTAGGGCCCCTCTTTAAGAAAAAGAATACAAAATTATAAATATAGAATTGTTCTGGGAGTATACTTTATATATAACTGAGAAAAGAAATCTCAACAAATTAAACAATTTAAGATGGAAGATTCAACAGAGTGCTAGCATAAAAACCCCCCAAAAAACATAATATTTTAATTAACTAATTAACTAGCATACATCCCCTAATACTTTTATTTATTTATTTATTTTTTTTGCTGGATGTTCTCTGAGCATCTTTTTATAAGACAAAAGCTAGAAAGATAGTTTAGTCTTTCCTCTAGCATGGTTGAGAGAAAGATGCTGCATTAGCAAATATATTCCTGATGAGAGAGAACTTCGATTTTGACCAGGTGATGAGAAGAACCAAACCTTCGCCTTACAAGGCTATACATTGGTTGAAATTTTCACAAACTGGCCTCTGGCTCCACACACCTCAAGCCTCGTTTCTCCAGCACACAACCCCGGGACAGGCGAGGGCGTGCACTCCTGTTGCAAGACGGCAGGGCCGTGTCCCTCATGTTGCGGTGTCTGCATACTGTTTCTGCACTTGGCAGCTGGCAACGCGTGATCATACATGGAAGCGACTGCAAATCACACAAGCGTATTCCGCCAAATCCAAAGTCAACATACCCCCATGTCTCCTTCCTTTCAAAATTGTTCTGGGCCACTCCCATACGCGGTCCAAGACGTGTGGGAGGAGAAGGTAGAGCACAGAGACTCTGTTTTAATTGACTGAGATTAAAATGTCTGCTTTGTGCAAGTTCTGAAAAGTGAATATCCCTGTTCATACATGTCTGGGGCCTCTTCCAGGGCCTTGGAAGGGTCTCTTGCAAAGTGACAGGCCTGACTGGTTAGGCCTGGGCAGCTTCACAGGAAATCTACGTCATTCAGATGATGAAGATTAAAGAAGGAATCCCAGAACTGAGACAGAAAATTGGCCGGAACGGAAGAGGCACAGTGAGTCAGCACAGCAACCCTCTTCCTGCCGGCACCACAACCCACCTCACGAGCTGCCTAGAAATGAAGAGTCACATCGCAGACAGAGCATCAAGATAGAGACTGCCGAAAAGCAGCAAAGAAAAAATACGTGAAACCATATTATAGGACCATTTCAGTAGGTAAAATGGTCAAATATCAGCAATTTTATGTGAATGAAGCCAATCATTATCCAGATTTAATGAATGCTACTATGTTCTAGGGAACTGTAATTCCCAGAGATGTTATTAGTTTATATATATAAAATATACATACACACAAACATACATATATATATGGCAGATAAGAAGGGAGTGGAGGAAGTTATGGTTAAGCACATTTAGGAAATGCTGAGTTAAACACAGGGAAATGAACTTGCTGCAAGAATTCTCTGAGACTATAATGTACTTACAATGTACATTTTGAATCTCTAAGAGCTAGACACAATATGCAGTGTTTTCCAAACATTGTTTATTTGATGGTAAAACTGTCTTTTCTGGCACTGGATACAGTTCAGTGTTCAGAAGAGCACATTTTAGGAAATGCTGCCTTAGAAAATCCTTTTCTGTATATCTGGCACAAGATTACACTTTAGTAAACTTAAGGTGGATGATCATAAATTCTAACTCTAGGACATCCAAATTAGTATGACTTCATTTTGTTAAATAGTAATGCCCAGAGCTCAGCTTCAAATGCTTTTGAGGTTGGGACCATGGAATGTCATAGGAAAAACACTAGACTAAAAGAAGAATTTACACAGTCCTCATGCTTTGGGGGCCTCGGTTTTGTTGACCAATGGGGTAGAGTGGTTAATCCCTAAGGTTCCTTGTGGCAGAGTAGAACCAGAACTAATGGAAAGAAAGGACTCAGAGCAGCAGAAGACACTAAGGACAGGCAGGTAGGGGAGGACCCTGTCAACACTGATACCTTTAAAACCATTCATTTCAGAAGCCATGAAACTGAAAACACAAGATTTCTCCCCTCCTTCCTCTGGTTTGTAACAGCATAGGCACGAACCAATAGGCAGATTTCTTTGCAAAGGAATAAACCTACTTTAAGGGATGTTTATGACCAAGTCTTAGGCAAGGTCAAAAGCAGAATTGGAGAAGGGAGAAGAGGTACTGCCAGGAAGGGTGGAGGATGTCAAGTCCATGAGGAGCGAAGCAGCCAAGAAATAAAGTGATGCTGGGAAAATCGCTCACATCTATGGGAACCAATGGCAAACCACATAAAGTACCCCATGAAGGCAGTCGTTTACTCACACCACAGTGGCAGGGGCTCTATGGTAGTCAAAAGTCAGTAAACTTAAAACCCCTCACCTCTTTTTTCACTTGTTATTTATTTATCATTTCTGCCGTGCTCACATCCTCAAGGAGGGGAGTTGTCTTACATTACTAAATGATACGGAAAAATTCAAGGTAACAGACAGATCAAAACCAATTAAGACCCAGGCATTTGGGTTTCATTAGTCACTGCACCTGAGCACTCCAATCAGCTTCTTAGTGAAAGGAAGTATCCAAGTTCATCGAAAAGAGATTAATTTTCCAGGTATTATATTCCAAGAAGACTACATTGCTGACTGTTTACACAAAAAGTGACAGATAAGTAAAATCTTTACCTTTAATGTTGGTCCCTCCCTACACCTTTCATCTCTCCTTCAGCCTGACTCTGCACCAAGGCCTCTTACAAAGGCTGCCAGGGCCTGGCATTCACTTTCCCATTCTTCAGAATCTCCAGAAAAGAGTTGTACCTTCCTCCCTCTGAAGGGAGGAAGGGGACTTGGGGTGCCTTCCCCTTGGCGGAGCAGTGGGCCTGGATTCTGAGGGTGGGAAGGTCGGGAGCTGAAGCTTCCAGGCTGGCTGTGGTAGAGGCTCCAAAAGCAGCTGAGGTTTCGGGGTCACCCAGAGAGACCCCACAGAAGAGGAAGCAGTCTTGGATTTAGGCTCGATCGCCTCCTTGTGCTGTATCTCTCAGGAACTTAACACCGTTAGGTAGGTTTTAGGATGTATACATTTCTGCTGAAGTCACAGAAATACTCTTAATATCAATGCTCCCCAAATAACACCACGCCAAAAAACAGCCTCAAGAACTTTAGATTATCATCATCACAACTTCTATGGCATTCTGTCTTTCTTCAATTCGACCCTTCTCAAGAGCTTATCATTGCATCACCCCAATTTGGAAATATTTGGAAAACTAAGATAAAATGCATATACGTTAGCTTGCATTGTGGGTTTTTTGTTTTTGTTTTTGTTTTTTTTTCCTCTCAAGATCTACTCCCTGCAGGGAAAGATTTTAGAGACACTAGAAGAATGAATGGGCAAAATTTTCTTTGGACTGTCCCCTTCAAATTAAAACTCAGTTGACCTTTTGGCAAATTCTTACTTATTTTTAGAGTTGACATCCCTGACAAGGGCCTCAGTATTAATAAGTCACAGAGTCAATTAAAGAGGCATCTCTCCAGATGATGTGATTTGGTATGACAGTTAATATCATGTTAGAGCTCTGATGGAAGAAAAAGAAAAGAGGAATCTCTGAGTCTTTGATGCCAGATGCAGAACTTAAGTCCTTCTGAGAAAACAAGAGAAGCCTGGTTCTCACCTTTATGAAATGGCAGCCCAGAACCACGCCCTGTGAGGTCCCAAAATGGCCTGGAGCAGGGATTCTCAACCTCAGCATTATTGACATTTGGGGCCAGATAATTCCTTGGCTGGGGGTGAGGGAGAACAACTGTCATGTGCATCGTGGGATATAGGAAGTTTGGCACCCTACGAGATGCCCACTATGTGTCTCCACTATGTGTCAGAAGCACCCCCGCCCAGTTGTGAAAAGCAAAAATGCCAAATGTCCCCTGGGGGTAGAGAGAAGAACAACACCAGCTGAGAACCACTGGCCCAGACTGGATTTAAATCTGCTCAAGTACTCAGACAGATTTTGAATTGCGACCCCCAGATTTCTAGGCCAAAGAAGAAAAGAAAGTATCTTGGTCTGAAAATTTTTAAGGTTAAATCTTACTGGTTGGGCACCTCAAAAATTTTAAAATCCCAATATGGCCCCAGGATAATCTCAGATTTTTCAATAGTTCTCAATTCTGATGAGCCCACCAGGATGTGAGCTGCTAGAGGTAGCCCCCAAGAACCACAAAAATAGTCCTTAACATTTTACCCAGAATTCTCACATTCATTATCTTATTTAAGTCTGAATGAGTTGTTCATTTAGAACATCCCATTTAGGACAAAGTCCAGATCATCTCTGAGAAATCTTGGCCAACCACAATGATTTTAGTTTTCATATAGTAGATACCGATCCTTTCTGATGATAAACAGGCAATAGGTTCATCAGTGATCTATGGGCATTCCGATAGGGGAGAGTAAGATTTTGCCATCAACATACAAGTGGATGTGTGTATTCCTAGTTCCTGTGACAGACAGAGAAACATCCAAGTGATCTAATTGTTGCATCATTCCTTCAATACACATTTAATAGAAGAATGGCATTGATTTATACCACTTAAATTAGATCTTGATCTGACAAAACACATTTCTTCCTCACTTAGATTTTGACAATAAAATTGTGAGTTGGACTTTCAGAAACACTAATAGCTTGGGATATATGATAAGGTTTAACAGATCAGCCCATAAAAAAATTCTTGTCTACATATTAAAGACCAACGAAATAACAATGAGCTTTGAGAATAGTTTTGTGTTGTTCTTAATCATTTTATCAGCAGCCTGAAAGTATAGCAGTGATCAGTACTAAACTAGTTTTGCATAAAATCTAAACCATTTTAGGATTAGGTTAAGTACAAGGCTACAATTTACATAAATGTCCCACGGAGTGCTGACTCTGTAATTTATGAGCAATTTTGATTTCCCCATCCTATCCTGATGGAATAACACCTGAAGAGTTAATTTAGCAAAGATTGAGGCCCATTCCTCATGGGAGGCTCTAAGCTCTGTGGGACAGAAAGAAATAACCTCCTTGGGCACTTTTAAGGTGAATGAAGGGCTTTTAACATGCAGCATCCCAGATAATAAGAGGACGAAATATGTGACACTCAGCAGGACTATAGAAGAGAAGTCCAGTGTAATTAGCCACCTGATTAGTCCACAAAGATTTATATTCCTGCATTTATAGAATCCATTGCTTGGGTGACAGTGTCCCCAAATCTACACTTGGTATTGTTTTTGACAAGCAAACTCAAAGACTCCTTCCCAAATCTATTATAACCTGATTTTTGGAAAGGATAAGTTGCTTATGAAAACATTTGAACTTAATAAGTTTATGTATGACTCATCTGGGCTTCGTTCGCAGTGTTATCTTGATAACATAGCCAGGCTGCGTGGTTTACTGGCAGACTTCATCCGGCAGGGCGACAGCCAGGCCCATGTGCTGCCCAGAAATGGAGCCTTCTAGGCCAGCGGTTCTGAAGGTGGGTCTGAACACACACTGTATCAGAATCATCTGAGGACCTGCTAAGAATGCAGATTCCAGGTCCCCACCCCAGATCTACTGAGTCTGAATCTTGGGGAGAGAAGTCCCTGGAATCCGGATACTAACAAGCATCAAAGTTGACTCTTAAGCACACTAGAGTTTGACTCTCAAAAGGGTGATACATGAAATTTGAAGAAAACTGGCCCCATCTTTAATTTGCTTGTGTCCATACCCTCAGCTATTTGATATAAGATGGGAC
>CM052441.1:8414975-8446572 GCA_028533085.1 Varecia variegata | reverse complement strand
GCAAATTAATACCTCCCATTTTGTTTTTATTACTTAAAATCGTTTTTGCTATTCGGGGTCTTCTCTGGTTCCATACAAAGCGTAAGATTATTTTTTCTATATCTGTGAAAAATGATGTTGGTAACTTAATAGGGATTGCATTGAATCTGTAGATCACCTTGGGAAGTATAGACATTTTAACAATGTTGATTCTTCCAATTGGAAGCATTCATTCTTAACCAGTATACTCTATACTTCTCAACTCTCAGCATCTTTCTGGAACTGCTGCTTTTGTAAGTAGGTCTAAGATGGCAGGTAAGAATTCATTTAATCAAAAATTTACCTCCCGTGTTCAGTTTGACCTGCATGTCTGAAATATTTATATATGTTGTGTAAGTATTGTTCTCTTCGTATCATGCTCTGTTGAAATGTAAATAGACTAGGGACAGATAGCTTACTGAGTTATTTACACCTTAGCATGAATTAGTTTGATAAAACACTTTCCTGTATCAGTGGAGCAACCTGGAGCCATATAGATGTGCTAAGTGTGTGAAATGCTACAAATAGAACAGCTGAGAAGAGAGAGGATTGAGAACAAACTTTTCCCCTTCACAATTCATTTTCGAATCAAGACTTTTTTTCCTCCTATCCAGCTTCTATCACCTGAAGCACAAGACTACATGCCTCGCTGAGCACAGGTTAAAAGATCATCGTGGAGGTTGGTCTCACCGTTTGTGAGCCCAGCTCCACAGGATGCTTACAGAAGCACAGTCTTTGGCATTTATTTTAAATGCATATCTGTATCCCCTGGGATGAGGGGTTCTAGTAATGTCACAAATTAGTATGGCCATTATGGAAAAGAGCAAGGAGTTTCCTCAGAAAACTAAAAATAGAATTACCATGTGATCCAGCAATGCCACTTGGGGGTATTTTACTCAAACCATTTGAAATCAGTTTGTGGAAGAGATGTCTGTACCCCCGAGTTCACTACAGCACTATTCATAACAGCCAAGTTACAGAATCAACTTAAGTGTCCCTCAACAGATGAATGAAGAAAATGTGGAATATATACATGATGGAATACTATTCAATCTCAAAAAAGAATGAAATTCTGTCATTTGTGACAACCTGGATAGAACTGGAGATCATTATTGTAACTGAAATAAATCAGGCACAGAAGACAAATATCACATGTTCTCACTTACAGGTGGAATCTAAAGCAATTGGACTCACAGAAGCAGAGAGCAGAACAGTGGCTACAGAGGCTGGAGGAAAGGCAAGATGATGCTCAGAGCGTACAAAGCCTCCGACACGAGGAGCGTAATTTTTTTTAACATCTATTGTATAATGTGGTCAATATAATTAATAATAGTGTATTGTACAATTTAAAATTGCTAAAAGTAAATTTCAAATGTTCTCACAACAAAAAATGTTGACTATTTGAGATGATGGATATGTTAATTATCTTGATGTAATTATTCCATATTATATGCATGAATCATAACATCACTTTGTACCTCCTAAATTTATATAATTATAAACTGTCAATTTACAATAAATAAAAGTTCTACAATAAAGAAAAAATATTAAAAATAAAAACTTTGGGGCAGACTTTCCACGTAAAAGACCAAAGGTGGAAAATACATAGGGAAGTAAATACTAATAGATTTTACTAATTTAAAAACCTTGAGATGTCAACATAAACCATGAGCTAAGGTGTTTTCTTTTTTAAAAAAAAAAAAGCAAAGAACAAACAAGAAAGAAATATTTTCAACCTGCATTCCTGGAACTCCTGTCTACCTGGTCTATACCTGACTAACTCCTCTTCCTCCAACATCTCTCACTCATCACTGTCTCAGTGTCTCAGGGAAGCCTTCTAGGATAAACCCAGAGTAGACCCAAACAGTCTACTCTGCAACCCACTTGTTGCAGGTTTTCATCATTTATTTCATATCCGTTTTCCTGCCTGCACCTTGTACCCACAAGGCCAAGGACAGGGACTGTCTCATTCACCACCAGTTCTTACCCCCCGGACTTGGGTGTGAAACTGGCTCTCGTGAATAAATGAAAGGAAAAGGTTGCAACTCTAAAATGTATGAATATTCTTACAAATCAACAATAAACAGGCAAACACTCCAATAGAAAAATGTTTATAAAAATAAATGTTAAATAAAGCAATACATTCTCCCATCTCTTTGAATTCAAAAAAGAAAATAAAATCAAAGGAAAACTAACAAACACATATAACCCCTAGGTATGGGGCATGGTCACTCTCATAGACTGCCACACCCTGCCTGTAAGTATATTGACATCTTGGAAATGAGCCTGCCCTTTAGTTCAGTAATTCTGCTTTTAGGAATATATCCTAAGAATATACACAAATATATACAAATATTTATCTATAAATGATCAGTGCAGCATCATGTATAACAGCAAAGAGAAATCTAAATAAGCAATAATAGAAGTTGGTTAAATTATGCACATTAGTAAAATGAAATGATATGCAGCAGTTTTAGTGAACATTTATTGGACCCTTACACGGCCCAGACACTGCACTAAGTACTTAACATGCACTGTCTGATTTAATCCCCAGAACACTTTATGAAGTGGGTATTACCATTACGGCCATTTTCCACAGGAGGAAATTGTGATTTAGAGAGATGAGGCAACTTGCTCAAGGTTACACAGTCAGAAAGGGCAGAACCAGAGGTGTCCCCAAGGCCACAAAGCCATCTGCCCCCATGTTAGAGGTGTCAGGTGTACATTTAGTGGCATGGAAAAGTATTCCTGTGTTCCTGAGATGTTAACCAAAGGACAGATCACCAGATGGTATACAATAGGATCCCCTTTTTGTAAATACATATTATATAAAATACATGCATTTTTATGTTTATGTGCACACACCCACATCCATGTGTTTATCTCTGCACAAGAACTAAAAGAATTTACATTTAAGATTATCTCAGGGAAGCAGGGTCATGAGAAAAAAAAGAACGATTTTTTTTTTTTTTTTTTTTGCTTACCTCAGTGTTCATGGTTTTATGTAGCTTGTGCAATAATTAAAAACAAAAAATTTTAAGTTAAACTCAAATTAGCCTAGAACTTCAGAGGACCTTATACATCATCCAATCTAACAATCTAATCTTCTTACTAGTAAGAAGACCAAACCCCAGAGAAATCAAGTGAGCACCTTATGGTCCGTTGGCTAATTAAGACCAGAGCCAGGATTGGGATCAGCTTATCACCAGCCACAGGCACTGGGCACTGCCATCGCCCCAGGAGGACACCTAACTGTGCTCATTTGCACAGTGCAGAACGACAGAACCCAAACACAAGCTCGTTTTCCTGAGCACTAAACAGCTCATCTGCCCTCACTATGACAAGCCTTCTGAGCGCTACCCCGGTGCCCTACAAAACAACACACACCCTGCGAGACAAAAGGCCTGGAGGGAAAGACACTACAGTCCAATTGTCAAATGGCCTCCAAACAGCCTGGATCACTCTTCTAAACCAGCGGCTCTTCCCAGAGATGTCTGTCCACATCCCCCCGGAAACTTTTTCCAAAGACGAGGCCCCCATGGAGCTTCTGACTCACTGGATGTAGGAAGGGCCTACGTCAGAATATTCTGAAAAACATTTCCATGTGATACTAATGTACATCCCAATTAAGGAACACTGGTCTATGTAAGTGTCAGCGTCTTAACTGGGAACTAGACACAGTTGTTTTCATCCAAATTTAAAACTCTTTCTGCCTGCTGTTAGGAAGAACGGACGCATCCCTCTCTGCTAGAAGCCTTGACATGGCTCTGAATTCCTTTTTGGTTGTTGTTTCTAATCCCAAGGAGACGAATGCTGTGAAGGGCAGAGAGGTGCTGGCATGCTCCCCAGTGCTGCTCGGTAGATCCAGCCAAACCCTCACGAGGGCACTCGGAACCCAAGTCTGGTCGGGAGCGGATGGGCACAGGGAAGACCTGCAACCTGCCTGAGGACCAGTGCTGGGGACCCAGGCATCGCCCCCAAGGAGGGACTGACCAGCGTGGGCCCTCCAAGCACCCACAGGGTTAGGACAGATGTCAGTGTTCACGAAGGAGCTCAGAGAGCTCAACTCGTTCTCAGCATTCATAATCACAGGCAGTGAAAGTGATTCTGAAGCAAACCTTCTCCAGAAGCAAGATGAGGTTGGTCCTCTCTCGTTCCTCTTAAACTTGAAGGAAGAATTGTGATGTCCTCAGGGATTTTGTTTTCTAGCTGCCTCTTCCTATCAGAAAGGATGGATGGCACAGGAATGAATCCACATTTTATTAAGACGGAGACCAGAGAAGGGACACCAGAGGCAGCCATCGCTGCTAAAGCATCCTTCTCACTGAAGGAGCAAGGGCAAAAATACAGAAGACGGCCCCACTTGAAAGAGAACATAAAACTTTTACCATGAAGCAGGATCCAAAGGTAGAAAGCAGAAGGAAAGGAACACATGAAAATTAAAATGCACTTGTAAAACTGTGAAATACATTAAACCAGTGATTTTACTGACTGCTCATTTAGGAATGTTTTTCTTTAAAAAGAAAAATAGAACAGCTTTTTCTTAGTTGAATAATAATAGAATTTTAAATGCTTGATTGTGCTTCTTGCTTTTTAACATTGTTTATATTTGTTATTTGTATATATTAATACACAAGTAGATTTTAAATAAATCCTACCTGGGAACCATTTTTAGAAATTTTCATTTTTTTAATGTTACCATATTTAACTGGACTATTGAACTCGGTAAAATTTAGAGATACATTATTATTGTAAAGAACATTACAGCTAAAAACACAAACTAAAATAATTAGTGTCTTATTTAAAATTATATCCAATTCCTCTAACACAGGAAGTGATAATGGTTTCCTCAGTTAAAAGAATGTGCTCCCTTGCTCAGTAACATACACAACTTGGATGACATTTTTACATTCTTAGTAACTTCACAGTACCCAGAACTGCTGTGGGTGGGGATACCCTAAACCAACTTAGTGCAGTATAAAGAATGCAACCTCGAGCCCAGGTGTGGGCTCATTTCCAGCCTCGAGGCTGCATCAGTGCATGTCCCCTGGTCTACACAACTTCCACAAAACAGCATGAGCAAGTCCCTTGGGCAGAGACCTAACCTCTCCTCCTCTTCCCCCTCGGATGAAATCTCCATTGACATCCAAGAAAGTTCAAACCCAAGCATCTAAGCCTTTCTCTGACTCAGGCTTCTATTTCACAGCTAGGAAGCATTTGCCCCAGGGATTACATTAAGCCAGCAAAATGCTGTGGAAAGAACACCAGCCATAGAGGCAGAAGGCAAAGGTTCAAGTCACAGTGAAGTACTTTACTTGCATTTGTGATATGAATTGTCTCTGAGCCACAATCTCTCCCCTGTAGGTGAGGGTAACACCAGCTCAGCATCCTTCATAAGGCTGGGTGGAAGACAAATTTATGTTGAAGCACTCGGTACACTGCACAGTGCCTACACACACAGGGGATGGGTGGCTAAATGAAGATAGATGTCAGCTCTGCACGGTACCCATGTCCCCTCTGGTCCACAGCCTTGCCTCCGTGCCATGTGCCACCTCCTTCTGCAAGCAGGCCCAGCCACAGGCTTCTCAGCAGGCCCTCAGAGAAGGCTGAGAAGGCTGGTTTCCTGGCCGCCTGCCTGGAGGACTTGCGACCTACCCTTTGGTGCCAAAGACTTTGCAGACCCCCAGGCAGCATACGTTGAGGTTTCCTCTCCCTAAAATCGGCCAGTTAGTGGTGCTCCTGTTTTATGGATTTTCATTCATTGTAATCTTTGCTTTCTGCAGCGGGGGTGGGTTTAGTCAAAAAGAGGACTCTGCAACAACAGAGTTAAACAAATAGCATCGGGCCTGATATTTTTAGATACGTTCAAATTCTCTCTAAGCACAGTGTGAGGGCCTGGAAAACTCAGGCCATTTCCTATGGCTGGGCGAACACTGATAAGAGCTTTATCCAATTTATAAGGCAAGAGAAGGAAATAATCATGTGTGATGGAATTGGACAAATAATCCAGCACCAAACAATTATGAAATATAACATAATTACAGAGTGCTGTGCCAGGGTCCTGGCAGTACCAGATTTTCCTCTTTCATGAATCAATGATAATCTAGAATTTTGATGTTCCCAGGCCTCACGAGTAACCAAAAACTGTAGGCAATGAAAAATCAGGACAAAACCAACATACACATGTGTGGACGGCACACTGCCCTTTCTTTTATATTTCTGTGCACTGATTTCACGTGCTCCATGGACACACCCCTGCATTCCTGCAGAGTAGGAGAAAGCACTTCAATTAATTCCAGCCCCCCACCTCCAAAATTCAATGCTGTATTATCAGGGAGAAACTCATATTCTAGTTATGATTTCTTAGAGAGATGAGGAAGAAGTTTCATTCTAGAACCCACACGGCAGCAATGGATGAAATTCCCCAAGGGATTTTCGGTTCTCCACCTGGAAGTTGCCCCTCCTGGGCCCTCCCCGACTCTGCATCCTTTGCTCTTCAGAGCCGGTTGGTGCCCCCCAACTTCGGAGTTTTGTAACTGAAAACCAGATTTCTTCCCTCTTGTAACGTCTGCTGACAGGATGAGGCCCTACCTGCAGAGATCAAAGGTTAGGTTAAGGCTGAACATTTAATTCTTCATTTCACCAGTTGTAGTCTGGACTATAGCTTGGGAAAACAAAGGAAGTCTGAGAACAATGGGAAGGAAATGGAGGAAGGGGGTTAGAGAAGGCCTACCCCTCCCAAGCCGGGGAACAGACCCACCCTGCCTCCTCACCTAACCCTGGATCCTCATTTTAAGAACACCACTAGCCACTAAGCCAAACTGAGAACAGCAGGGCAGGTGGATAAACTGCCCCTCAATGCGACCTTCATTCATCGCACCTCTCGCCTCTCCTGTTTCCCACCAATAACTCAGGAAGACTCAGGCACATACCTGTCATCTTTTCAGGCTCCTCCTCAAAATAGAGCTACTCTCTTCCTGGGAGTCACTGGCACCCTAGTGTAGGTGGCTTTCCAGGTCCCCAGAGGAGGGAGCAAGACATTGGGAGAAACGGCTCAGTGGCTCTGGATCTGAGGTGCTGGTCCAGTTCAAGACGTTTCTTCATTCTCCCCCTGAGCTTCTTCCCAACAAGCCTCCCCGCAGGTGGGTACACCACGCGCTCTACTGCAGGGGTCTCACTTCAGCCACATGTCCCTGAGCGGGAAGAATGAGCTCTGACCAGGCAGCTGCCCTCCCCACCCCCTCCTCCCCCGCCACGGCAGCCCCACAGGGCTGGACGCACAGAATGTTCTCCACACTGCTCCAGGGAGACTGAGATTGAAGCCTCTTCATGTTCCCTCTCTCTCTCTCTCTCTCTCACACACACACACACACACACACACACACACTTCTGCTTAAATGCCTTCAGAACAGAACCTCCATTTGCTTTTAGGAAAAAGCTCAAATTTTTAAATGGCTGCAAAGCCCGTTGTGATGTGACCTCTTCCTTTAACACCAGCCCCTTCCAGCTTCTTAGGCCTCTCAAGAGACTAAGCTCTTTCTCGCCTCACATCTTTGCACATTTTGTCCTCTTCCTCTGTCTCCTCCACCTCCTCCTCCACTCTGCAAAGAGCCAGTTACTTATCATCCTTCAGGTATCACTTTATTACTCTCCCCAAGGAGGCTTGTCCTGACAAGCCCATCTAAATTGGGGTTCCCACATACAGACCTACACACCGTCATAATTCTCTGGCACAGCAACCTGTGGCTTCCAGCTTCACGACTCCTACCAAAATTTGCAATCATTAATTTCTTCGTTCACTGTTCTGTCGTCCAGTTGAGCAGCTTACTGTTATTTCCAAGATGGAAGAGGCTACGATGCACTCACCCAGCATCAGCACCGTGTACACGGTAGGTTCCTGAAATCATGATATTATCATAGTTCATACTTCTCTTTGAACTTTCAGACAGACCAAAGAGAGAATTATTGTGCTGTATTTACAGAAGAGTGAAGAAATGACCAGCATGAATCAGGGGAATCTGTATTGCAAAGTCCTAGAAACAAATGTGGATGGATACGGTGGACAGGCCCACAGAGAAGCTCCGGAAAGCCCAGACACGTCTGGCCTCGATCTGACTCCACACCTGAGGGGAACAGTGACCTACACCACAGCATACCCAGAGGTTGACACTGAGTCGAGGTCACGCCTCATGGAATAGAGAGGGTCTCTGAGCCTGAACTGGTGAAGAACAAGACAGGGTAATGTCTTCTACCACAGGAGGAATTATCAGATCCAAAAGAAAGAAGATGTTTGTTATTGTGGGAAAAATTGGGTCCAAGCTTCAAGGAAGTGGATTCTACCTCAATATAGAAATAAACATATTAATACCTCTAACTGTTCAACAATGAAACTGATTACTTCCTGAGGTAGTGAAGTCCCGGTGGCTACAGGTGATTAGCAGGGGACAGAACAAGATTGTTGGGAGATAATGTCTGTATCCAGAAGGAGACTGGGTCTCTATGATCCCTTTCCATAGCAAGATGCAGAGCACAATGGAGAGCCATCAAAAGTTTTGAGCCAAGGGTAATGTGATTTTTTAAAATAGTGTGTTGTCTTAGAAAGATTTGTGAAAAGTTTTGTAAACTAAATAGTTTTCAGTATCAAATGAAAGAATTAGAGGCACCCTGAGATATCATAAGGCCAGGACAGAGAATTATTACTCCAAATGAAATCTGATTTGACACAAAGCTGCCTAAGAAAATAGTGTTTGCAAGATTTGTAATAGCTATCAAAGTCTCCACGACAAGTACTTTCTTCATGACTAACATCTTTAATGATAAGTAGATAAAGCCCTCTGCCTCAGAAATTTTAGAACATATTTCAATAAGAATGACCCCTCACCTACACATTCCACATGGGATACTCAGTTATGGCCGTGCTCAAGATCAAAAATTTGAGGGATGTCTGATGTTTACATATATTCCAACTAGCAGTTTAAGAGATTTCTGCACTGTAAGTCATTAAAATAAGGCTCTCTTATACCATATTAAAGCTTCTAAAGGGGCCATAGCTATCTGTGCTACATGTGGCACAGTTGGTACAAAGCCCTTACTTAAAAATTTCAAAGATGCCAGCTTCCTTTTGGGCTTACCATCACCTGAGAGTTCTTTACCTGTTCTGTTGTGGAGGAAAAGGCAATGTTTTTGTTTCCACAAAGTCCGTAAGGGCCGAGGTATGCAGCCTGGGGCAAGGGTCAATGCATCTACTCTATCTTCTTCCTTTTCTTTTTTCTTTTCTTTTCTTTTCTTTTGCTATATAACTAGAAGAAGGGCCTCTGGAGTGAAGATGTCACCTGTGAAACCCTGGATGGTAATTCAAACATGGGCCAAACATGCCAATTGCTGGAACTAAATGGGCTTTGCTCAGGGGTGGTAGTGGTTACAATTTCAACGTGCCCTAGATACACAGGCCACATACCCAGGGCAGCTTGTGCCTCCTCCATGCAGGATGGAACCTGTACCTGTTGCCAACTGACTTAATTCTCTTTATCATTCAAAGAAAAAGCAACAAACATGTTTTCCACCATTTGCTGTTAAAGAGAATGCTTTGCCTTCTATAGGAGAAGAGGTAGTGAGGGAGCAGAAGGTTGCTAACAGATGTGAATAGTCTACACAGATTCCTTTGGTCTAGCCATGACCAGGTCAGTCAAACCCACAGTAAATGGTAAATTCAAGTTTATGATGCTAACCAAGGCCATCACTAGTAAAACTCTAACCTCACTGACTGAATACTGAAATGTGTGTTGACACTTTCGCAAGAGCTATAAAGTGAGAATGGAATATAAAAGGAAAGCCCAAGCTTTTTGCATTTTCTTTTCATGTTTCTGTCAGCAAAGACATATTTTTAAAACTTAATAGAGGGTGACACCAGATTTATTTAGTCTGAGGAACAGCCCGCCTTTAAAGACATGAAGTAATCCTGTCCAAACAATAGCACAAGTGCCTCAGTTGTCTGAGACAACAGATTTTGGAAACAGCAAGAGGGCTTTAGGTTAAATATCAGAAAATATTCTTATTCATACAACATCATAGCCACTGAAACAGGATCGAACTAAAATTTGTGGCAAAGCCAATATGCAAATCGCAGCTGGTGATTTCTGTTAAGAACTTTGGTTTGGGAGGTTTCACAGCTTTGCCTCCAAAGCCCTGATTCAAAACCACAACGTTCAGCAAGTCAGTGAGATTTCATGCTTTCATCTAAAACCCAAGCCCACAAATGCATCTCTTGATGCAATTTGGGATCTTAGAATCTTCACTAAAGAACCAAGCTGAACCATGGACTCAATCTCAACGCCTTGCTCCTACCCAGAGGAGCACAGGTTCCACTTAAAGGTTCAATAAAAAGATGAGAGGTGCAGAAATGCTCGCTGGAAGCGCACATTAGTTGCTACGTTTAATCCCCTACCACAGTATCCAAATGTGATTGAGGTTTCAGAAGGAAACCTACATGGTTTGAAATGTAGCAATTATTGGTCTATTAATATAGGATGTTATTCGCTGTCAAGTACTTTCTCTAAAAGCAGGGTGGGGGGAATTCTTACTGCAAAGGTAGGTTACAGAGTTGTTTTTTTTCAACTAGAAAAAAATTAAGACATTTGCTGGGGCACAAACTCATAATGTCTCAAATGGAAACACTTTCTGCTCCACAGGAAACAAAAGCTGGCAAAACAACAGCCATGTCAGTATCTCTCTCCTATCATGTCAAGCTTGGAAGTCAAAAGAGAATTGTGCAAATCCAGGGATTAGTGAGGGACAGAGAAAGAAAATGTAGGGGAAGGAAAAAATTTTTTACAAAAGATTTTCGCTGCAACGACCTTCAGACTGGAACAGGCGGCGATGTCCCGGCTCCGCCACAAAGTGGAAGGCAGCCAGGTGTCCTGGGAGGCCAGGCGAAGGCCGCCAGCAGGTGCCCCCCGCATCCCAGGTCGCTGGTCCAGTTATCCCTGTTGTTTGCGCGCACCGGGCGCCCGTCGTTACGGGGAAATTCATCCCGGCTCGCTTAGGCCTTTCATAGTGGCCTTGGAGAGCCCCGCGGAGGCCCAGGACCCCGTGGGCGAGGCGCAGGGCGCCCCACTCCCCCCACCGCTGGCCCGGGCGGGCAGGGGGCCTGAAACAGGGCCCCACCGGAGCTCTACGCTTTCAGAGACGGCAGCTCAAAGGCATGGGGAGGGGGGAGGCGGCTTAAAAGGGGGTCGAGACTTCCACCTGTGGTTAAGCAAATTCAAAAGAGGACTGGTTAATTCCTCAGGTGCCCCAAATCACAACAGATCTCCGAAAGGATGAACAGCGTGACAGGGAAAAGGGGACAGGATGTTGATCAGGAAGGATTTCTGCAGACCCTGGGGTTGGGGAGCGGGTACTAACCAGGGAAGGTAATTCTGCAAAATTGGAACGCACAGGCACTCTGTCTGTAGGCAACAGACAAAGGGCACAATCTAGGAAATTGAATAGAGATTTGTCCCCTGTCTCTCAGCCTACTGACCCACTTTCCTTGGGCTACATCTCCCCCAGATCCATGCCCCTCCTTGAATCTTCCTGTTTGCCAAGAGGGAAAAAAGACTAGGCCTGGGGATCATAATGTAGGTGGAATAAGCAACGTGGGTCTGTTTGACAGTTTTTAGAGAGACAGAAGTCTCTCTCTCTCTCTCTCTCCTCCACCCCAGCCCCAGAAATCCTTTCTGAGCCGCCCCTCACTCCCACTGTACATACACGATATACCTAAAGATATCTCCTCCAGCTCCCTGTCAAGAAACCTGAAATTCCACGTGTTGTCACTTATTCTGTTTAAAGCACTGAAAACACCTTCACCTAAAAAAAGTTAATGTGCATTCTGGGATGAGACGCCTTTGATCCACTCTCTGGTGTTCAAACCGGGGTATGAAGTATTTTCTCAGATTCCAGTCAGTTATGTGAATGAGGTAAAGGCTAAGTAAGTTAAATGAATATGGAAAGAAAGTTCTGGAGCATGAGATACTGTCCATTGGGAGTACCACAGGATAAAGAAGCTGCACACACATGCACACACACACACACACACACACACTTTCATACATGTAAATTCTCCATGATTTTGCCTCAGATTGGCCTTAATCAATTGCCAGAAATATAATGTGACTATATAATACTAATAATTTTGTTACATCCATGCTGTGGGCTATAAAGAAACACAAGTCACATGACCGTCAGCCAGCACAGTGGCCTCTGCCCTGCAGATGGCCATGGACGCAGGGAGTTGCAGTGGTACCCGCATTGAGTACATACAGGCTCCAATCCTAATTCTCACAGCTGCTGACACAACTGCCTAAATTCAAGTTCTGGCTCTCCCTCTTAGCAGCTATATAACCCCGGGCAGATTATCTGAACTCCCTGCTCTGTTTCCCCCTCTATGGTGAGTATAGTAACATCACACAATTCATGAAAGCCTGGCACTTGCTCAATGAAAATGAACTATTATTAGTTCGATGATTTTGGCCAATTTTCCTGCTTTGAGCCTCAGATTCGTCATCTGTCACACTGAGATGATCATGTATACTTTCTCAGGAATGTTGTGCAGGTTGCAGGGAATATGACGTAGAGTAAGGAAGCACTCCACAGACAATAGCAGCAGTGGCAATAAGGACGGTAAGGATGACTTTGATGTTAATGATGTTCAAGCCCAGCCAGAAAATTCACAGGCATCAGCCCTTGCCCACCTGTTCCCAGAAATATAAGCACCATTCACCCCTGCCTATCCCTAGGTGGTGGTGATGTTTGTCTCACCAGACTACATCTCTTTTGCCAAATCAGTTTTAAGCCACGGTAACCAAGATCAAGTGATCTGGTCTGAAACTACATAGGACATAACCCATGTTCAAGGAATGTCAGATATTTAATTGCTGCTTTCCTTTTTCTCTTTTCTCTAAGCTCCGATGTCAGGTGGTATCGCAGAGAATTGACTCGTCTGCCCGTATTTGTTCATTACAGCTGTTGCTAGGAAGTGATTATGTAAATGGCCCCATTCCTCGATCTCCATTATGCTTTCTTCTCATTATTGTGAGATGGAATTAAGTGCTAGCCCTGTACCCAGTTTTTATTAGTCTTTTTATAGTCCTTTCTATTTTTCTCTCCCCCTTTGTCAGTAACTGTAGAAGTTAATCCTTTTATATTTTAAAGACTTTAAAGAAGATGTAGAAAGTCTTGAGCATTTTAGTGGGGGAGGGGTGAGATTTCAAAGTGAATTGAGCCTCTCTCTCTTCATTGTGTCAATATTTAGTACCTGGCTTCTTTAATTTTCAAAATTCAAATTAAAACATCATCATGCTCCTATAAGCTTTACCACCTCTAATAATCAGAGAACAAGTTCCAACTTGACACATGGATAATGTAGTGCGGAGCCACATTCATTACCATCCCTTCCATTGGATTAGGTGATCGAGTCTAATAAACATAAAAAGCTTCCAGAATAAAAGGAAAAAAAATAAACACTAATACTGAAAGTAAACAACAAATTAATTAAATACCACAAAACCAATTTGGAAATATAGGACTAGGTGGTTGTTTTCTTTTTTGCCATATTCCAAAAGATATTTGTTACATGTTCCAGAGTCAATATCATTTTTACCCCCTGAAGCTCTACCACACATGTATGAAGATTTCAAAACCATCCCAGCAGGCTTTCCAACAAATGGAAAGTGAAGTTGCACATTTCATTTCAGATACCTGTTTCTAAATCATTGATTTTTGTAGAAATGTCACACTACACTGAAGAAAAGTCTCTCTTTCTCAATAAGCATACAGCCAGCTTCCCAGAAAAATGCCAACATTTTTAGTTAAGACAGAAAGCTGCAGAAAAGCCCATGAAATTCAACTCACTCTCCCACCTTATGCACACAATATCCGGCAACTTCAATTACACACCAGCCTTCATCCTTGCACTTCAGGGGGAGTTTTAAGCCTAAAACAAGCAGTGAATTGGCCTTACCCTGCTGAAAATTTGTGGGAAGAACAGTGGGAACCAACTACTTACTCTTTAGTTTCAATACACTGAGGGAAAAGGGTTAGACTTATTGCTTGAGGTAATAAGGCCAAAACTGTAAGGGGTAAAAAGACTGCAGGTTTACGCCTGTAGTTTTATTTTTTCACGACACTTTAACCTTCAGGCCAAATCTTCAAAGACTAGAACTAGTGCTCTAAGAATAGACACATGTTCAAATTCAGTGTCCTGACCAGCACTGTATACTTTTAACCTAATTTTCTGCCATTAAAAAAAAAAAAAGACATGATGGCTGGAATCTACTTTTAAATAGTAAAGCAGAAAGGGCAAAAGTGAATAGAAGAACAAGAATGGGGAACTCCAGATAAATGAGTGAAGGGTATGTGAAAATTCATTATGACTGTTCTCACTGTTAATACTTTTGTGTTTGAGAATTTTCACAATGAAATATTTAATGGAGCTCCTCTTTCTCAAAAAAGATTTGGAATCACTAGACCAGGGGTAGAACAGTGACTCAGGCATTTATCTGGTGGAGGAAGAGAGAAATAGCCCCACCCACTAGAGCTCAAATAGCCCTGAGGCTCTCAGACATCAGGGTAAAGATGTTCAATGTCCTTTGGTTAAGAGGACCATACTTCTTGGGAAACATGTTGGTGGATTATGACTTCTCCCCACTGGAGCCTTAGCTCAATGTTCTTATTGACCTAATATCACTTTCAGGAAAAAAAAAAATGGGGGAAGATCATTAATTATGGCTAACTGTAGCACAAAGTTTGATGCAGAGTGAATAAAACAGGCAGTAGGGGTGGAGACAGATGGTAAGTTAATAAATGCACTAAAGTATTAGAGGCACCATGTAGGGGTACAGAGAAGAGAGGGGTCTTTCTACCTGAGGGATCAGAAAAGGTTTCTTAAAGGAGGTGACTTTTCAGCACCTTCCTGTACACACTGCTGCACCTGTCACAGTACCTGGTACATTGTAGGCTATCAGTAAGTACTTATTGAATGTTACTGAATACTCCTGCCACTCCTTCCTCAAAAACTGTGTGTGGCTTAACTCTGGATACAAAATGAAATCCAAATTCTTCAGCCAGTCATTCGGGTCCCTCATGGCCAGACCACATCCTCCTTTCCAACCTCTCCAGTCTTACCTCCTGTGATCCCATCTCTGCCTCCAGTCCCATCCCAGTGAGCCCATTTCTCCGAACTTTCTCCAACCCCGATCACTCAGCGTGTCCAGGTTGCACCTGTGCCCAGCCCAGCATGTCCAAAAGTGAGAGGAAAAGAGATGGCTGCAGAGGCTCAGGTGCAGGCAGGTGGGCACTGTTTGCAGCTACAGGGAGAATTGGAAGGGGACCAATGGCATCTGCTGTAGAACCTGACCATAAAGTAGGCAAATCTGTCAATAATTAAGAAAAATGTTTTCCATTATTTGGATCTTTGCACCTAAATAAAATCATCCGTAATCAGTTCCACAGAGGGAAAGCTGTCCTACTGAAGAAAAATTTTCCGAATGATCTCTTAATCAGGAGTTTTCAAGAATTCACATGTAGAGTTTATTTTATGTCCTCCAGACCCAAAACGTTATACTGTCTTGTTCTGCGTTCCTCCAGAAGTGAATGATAATACAAAGATCTGAGTACAAGTGGATGATTGGGAGGTGCCCATGAACTTGTAGGTGAAGAGGGTAGATGAGACAGAGAAGAAAAGAAGCCAATAAGGAGTGTGTTGTGAAGCAAGTTATAACTGCAGGCAATTGAACTTAATCCCACTGGGAACTCAGAGACAGTCCATAGAACTCATGCTGAGAGTGATCTCTCCCAAGGGGTGAAGTAGCTATAACACTTATCTGCCAATTCCTCTCAGGCATTGGTCTCAGAGCTTAAAGGAGGCGAGAGTCATATCAATTCCCAGCACACCTGTCCTCCTCCCCATGCATGGCCTTGCAGCTCTGGTAGCCAGAGAAAACCTTCCGGCTATGAGTTGTAAGTGTGGGAGTTGGAAGCTGGGCCAGTATGCCTGGAGATTGTAAGACTGTGGAATATGAACACTTTATTCTGATGCACACCCCCAGGTTTATACATATATATAAATGTGTGAAGTCATGTTTATTAAAACCCTAAAGAGGAAAAAAAAGTACCAAGATAATCTTAGCAGTTGATGAAGTTCATCTTTGCATATTGTCTTTCTACAGCAGAAGTCAGCAAACTAAAATCCACAGGCCAAACCTAGCTCTCTACCTGTTTTTGTAAATTGAGTTTTATTGGAACACAGCCACGTCCGTTTGTTTACTGTTACTGCTTGCATGCTACAATGTCAGAGTAGAGCAGTTGCAACAGAAATCATATGGCCTGCAAAGCCAGAAATATTTACTATCTGACCCTTTGCATAGAACACCTTTGTTCCCTGTTGCCGTTTTTTCCTGGACCCATATGCAAGACTGAGTTCAAAAGCAATCTCCTTTACCTTCCTCTGATGGGTCCTTCCTCCTAAATGAAATGGCTTCCTATCTGTGTGACCCTCATGCTAATATCCATTTCTCATGTGTGTCTTACTACACTGCTTTATAAATGTTCACTTTCAGATCACTACCACCATAAGAACTGACCTTGATTTCTACTTAGATCTCTATTATCTAGACAGTCAATAAATGCATATTTAAATAAAATGAATTCATTTGGGGAATTTGATTTCAGTTAGTCACTCCTCTATTGTTTAAGTTTCAGAAAGTGCAAAGGACTTGTTCAAGATCACATAAGTGGCCAGCACCAGACCCAGGTAGGTCCTGAGTTGCCAGTCCACGGTTTTCAGTTATATACGGTTGTAATCAAGCCACTTACTAACTCTGCAATGCATGTGCCACATTTAACACACGAGCATTTTGAGGAGAGAACTCAATGTTATGACCTTAATCCACACATCCTCTTACTGGCCATGCCCTCAATACCTGGTGACCGCTTCTCTGTATGTGCCCCAGAGCGGCCATGGTCTACGTCTCTGAAAATTCTCCTCTACATACTAACCCATTGCTCCCAAGATCAAACCTCAAAAGTCTCTCACAGTTATGACTCCATGACCTGTTATCTTTCAAAATCACCTGAGGTGTCAGTAATAAATCTTTCACCTTCTGAAAAGGTAAATCAAAGCTTTGCACATCACTAGCAAAAATGGCTTTTCATTATTTCTGCCTCATAACCACAAGTGTTCAGATGTACCTTTCTGAGCTGCTGAAATAGTAAACAATAACAGAACATCTTTACTGCCTGATAACTAGAAGCAACTTACCCTCCTCATCAAAATAAATCTCAGCAGATTTCAACACCCTTGGAAAGAGCTGAAGAGAATAAAAGGGAAAACAAACCTTAGTGGAATGGTATTTTATTTATCTCCTTTATTTATGTCCTACTTTTTAACAATAGGCATCTCACACCCTAAATGTAGGTGAAATCTGCACGCAAACAGTTAAGGAAATTTATTACCTACTTAGCAAATTTTTTCATGTAAACCAGAAAAAAAATAAGCCAAACTACAGACTAAAGCCTTGTCACAAACTCTCTATTGGCCCAATCCCTTCAGGGGCCCATTTAAAGAATCAAATGTTGAGGAATTTTTTTAAATAACCAGGTTTTGGTGGATTTTAATGGGTATTTTTCTCTCTTCAAAAAAGATAAGGCTTAATTTTCAAGACTTACAAAAATAGCTGTTCCTCCACCCTTCATGTCAGATCCTACCTTGAAAAAATTTGGCAACAATGTGTGTCAAATATTTATATTAAAAGCAATGCTTTGCATCCTATAGACATTTTAAAGACGCTTTTATACTTGTCATTGCATATCTTTAAAATAATCCTGTATGGTAGAACACAGTGGGGAGAAAAAAGTTGGGAAGGTAATCTAGCGCAATTTACAGGGGAAAAAAAGTTCATAATGGATAAAGTGAGCAGTACTATCTTCATTTTTCAAATAAGAATGGGATAGCCCCAAAAATGTTAAGTAGCTTTCCCAAATTCACAAGAAACACAGAAAAATAACTAAAATCCAGGTCTTCAGCCTTCCAGTGTAAGTTTCTTTCTTTGGTATTAGCTGACATCTGTGTCTAACAATGCTTCTCCTAATTATACTCTGTATGCATTAAATACATTTTAATTAAAATGGAAACAGTCACAATAGAGACCTTAAGGTTATAACAAAAACTACAAAATGAAATAACTGAGTGGCATGTATATGACAGGCCCTCTGCTTTTAAACAGCTTGTCCCCAAAACTTGCTTAATATCTGAGCCCAGACTTTGCAGGGACAGCATGTGAGAGACCAGTATGAAGAGGATGGCGGCAGGTTGGAGAGAATTACATGATAAAGGTCAGTTTCCTCTCCACCATGGTTTCTTTTTTTTTTTTTATTTCAGCTTATTATGGGGGTACAAAAGTTCAGGTTATATATATTGCCCATGTCTCCCCCATCCCCCCGAGCCTGAGCTTCAAGCGTGCCCATTCCCCAGACAGTGCACATCGCGCTCATCATGTAGGTGTACACCCATCCCCTCCCCCCACCCCCATCCCCCTGAGTCAGAACTTCAAGAGTGTCCATTCCCCAGACAGTGCACATCGCACTCATCATGTACATGGTTTCTTAAGCGGTATTTTAGCCACCCCTCATTGAGGACAGGTCTATGATCATTTAAGGACCCATCAATTGCACTGCTTAACCTGAAACAAAAACTTTACAGAAAAATATAACCTCCAAATGCACTTCAAATCATTTAATCAAGAGCCACTATATGGAGAATGCATATGCTAATGTTTTAAGACAAATGTTTGAAGAAATTTATTCATCTTAAGAGAAAATTACAATATTCCAGTGGGAACTTTTCTCCCTCTCTCTCTCTCTCTCTCTCTTTGAAAAAAAGATTTTTATTTGTGGGATTGAAAACAAGAAAAGCTATCCATCCATTAATAAGGATAGGTGGAACCCACTGGTGCTCACTTAGCCACAAAGAGTAGCCCCTGAGAAAATGATCCATTCAAATAATAATCTCTTAAAATGATATTTGACTATTATACACCCAATGTGGTTTGTGCTGAATTTAATTTCCATCTAAATTTAAAATACAGGAGACATCTAAAGCCATTATTTCATTTGGAGTTGAATGAAGTAAGTCATTTGGAAGTACAGTTTAATTTTTAAAAGTCACAGCATAACTTGGAGAGGTTTAGTCAGTCGACTTCTACTCTGGAAATACACAAGAGCAGCCTGGGATGCTTAAATGTAAAGTGCTATATTATAAAAAGGAACAAAATTAAGTAGTCGGATGTATTTGCTACATTAAGGCAAAATGAAAACTACTGTGATCAGAGCAGTTTGAGAAAAATGGATGTAAAATACTTTCTGTTTAAATTATAGCAACAGCTACAATTAAAAGAACACTTTGCTACTCGTGCTGGATAGCAGGCAGATGGTTTTCGTTTGCAGTTTGGTGCTTTTTGTTTTTTTAGTGTGAGTCGGTAGCTTCAAAGCAGGGCCAGTCCTGCAGCCCTGCCTGGGCCGGTCCATCCACAGTTCTCCTAACCGGCCCTCCTGAGAGGCAGGGTTCTGCCTGGCTCCTGAAGAAGCCACAGGGAGGCCAAGGCTCTGGAAATCTAATCATGTCTGTGTGGCCCCAAAGAACCAGACATCGGAATGAACACGTCAGTCAAATTCAGTTTGCGCTCTGTTATCAATTGCAAACAGCTACATTGGCTTCTCCAAGGTGGAGAAATTTTAACCCACTAATATTGAGAAAGGCAAATGTAAGTCTGTAAGTCTTTTTTTTATTCTTAATTAGTTTTTTAAAGAAATACCTATTTTTTTTTGCAAAGTATCAATAGAAATCAATCAAGACTGAAAAACGGAAGTGGAGACTGACAATCCAATCTGTCCTGTGCCCCTGGTTGGAGTTGGTCATACTCCCACAGAGGTTCCTCTGAATTTTCACATACGAGAGTGAGATCGTACCCGGCATACCCTTTTATGCAGCACACACCCTCGTGCCCTTTTGCTGACCAAGAGTCTCATGACACACATGTAAAGAAGCCTCTAGAACTCCTGAGGAAGGGTGCAGGCTGTGAGCGAGTATGTGAGCAGAAATAACAAGTCTAGCATGTCCTCTGAGCTGGAAATAAGCCTCATTTGCATTCGTGTGCACCCTCGCCATTATCTCACTTACTAACGGGCCCACCAGTAAATAGGAAATTGGAGAGGAACTTTTACTTGATCCTATAGGTAGGTCTAGACAGTGTGTCCCAAGATGGTCTGATAATATAAATTACCTGAGCAATTATCTAAAACAGAAAATCAGGGTCTCTCCTCTGGAGATTTGGGCTTTTTACATCTTGGACGGGGCCATTTGATCCATATTTTTACCAAGTGCTTCAGCTGGTTCCTATAATCAGGCGGTTTGGTAAACTGTGCTCTCTGCAAGAAGGCAAATTGAGGACTCACTAGACCTGAAGAAAAAACAAGGAAGGAGTACTGTTCTGAGTCTAGAAATGACTCAGAGGAGAAAAACGTCATGAAGAAGCAGACAAGATCTAAGAAATATCCTGCCTCACTCTATTTTCGTTTCTGTGTAGACCAGGGAAAAGGGGACACCCATTATTCTACTTCTTTTAGATTTCTTACAGGTTCCCTGTTTGTCACCTTATAGCTATCTATCTCTCTGTAGTTACTAGCAAAACCATTTTTAAGTTCTCAAAATGGGTAGTTTGAATAATCAGGGGTAGGAGACAGTGTCTCCTCCTTTGTGGTCAACCTAGAATAAGGAGGTAGCCTGAGTCATGAGGCCAATGGCGAGAAAAGAAATGTAGGCGGGGGTTCCAGAAATGATTCTGGGAATTTGTGCACTGACAGAAGTTCTGGAAAGTTCTTGTGACAGGAGCGCAGGAGAGAGGAATACACCATGGAAGCAGCTTCTCTTTGCGGTTTGTTACGATGGGAAAGTGACTCGAAGTCCCAAGAATCTTGCAGGCTTCCTGACTGTCCTGGGCCTCTCAGCGGAGAAGGCAGAGGGGCCGGCTGAGAGCACATCGGCTGAGGTGCGTGGTGAGCGGCCACAGCAAAGCAGCATTTCTGAAGGACTTGACGCCATCTTCATCCCAGAAGGCGCCACGTATCTAGGGTCCACCAGCAGTTGCTGGGTGTTTCACCTAAGCTTCAGTAAGTGAAGAGCCCTCTTTCCCTTGTTATTTATGTAGGTGACTCCACATGCCCCCTTTCAAGCCTGAGGATCTAGGATATATTTCATTTTACGATAAAAATGAATATCTGTTCATTTTAGCAGTTGACACTGCAAGGAAATATTTCAGACGACTTTAGAGTGAATGATCACACTATACAGCACAGTCAAATTGATATTTGAAGTTCCCAGAATAGTGAGCAATTAATACTGGGTGTACCACAGATCACTGAGCCCAGACCGAAGATGGCATCCTTCTTCCGCACACCGAGAAGCGAATTTGTGCTCCAGACGTGTAAGAGAAAAACACTAATGGGCCCAGGCTGTGGCTGTGTCACTTAGCGAGGTACTATTGAACACGTTAGTACTACTGCCCAGAGACAGGACAGTCAGCACAGGAGAGGTGAGACAGAGTCAAGCCACCTTTTCCTCTATTTGGGGCAGTGTTTAGGGAACATGAGCTGGCCTATGACATACTGCAAGCTGCCCCAGAATCCACATTGTAGTAGGGTTCCACTTTAGAGAAAAGATTGTGTGCCTTTATTGGAATCCTGTTGAAGGGTTCATTTCACATTCACTTGTCATGTGGTTTTTGAATTTTTAAATAGGTCAGCTTTTAAATAGAGTTCACAGTCTATCTAGAAACTCTGCCTTCCTCTGTGTCTATTCTAGCTACACCTAGCCCAGGACCAGCAAAATTACAAACATAGCTACAGGAAAGTGGGATTATTTTATTTTAAATAATAATTGCTCAAAATGACAATTTGTAACTTGGAAGTTAATCATTACTGGCTTATGACCTTAGTTCACATAATGGTGATTTAATAAATGTCCTGAAGGAAAAAATACTCACTTCCCAAGGGCTTAACCTACTCTTACGAAGTAACCCCTACCTTTTAATAATCTGGTTAGATACTTGTGGTTAATTGTAATGAATAATCAAAGAACTATCTCCTCTCAATGACAAGACATAATTATTGTGAATTCTAACACTGAAAAATAAAGTGCATTAGACAAATAAGGTGCAGATACATCATAAAGTATTCATAGTTACACTGTTCATATAAATTTTCATTTTGAAAAAGCAATGATTTTTAGTATATGAAATAGATTTATTTATAGAATAACAAACATTAAAATTGAGAAAACTGTTATAATAAATACTGATATGATACTAATCATATTGCTTTTTTCTATGTTTTCCATCATTAAGAAAAATTACCATCATTTTAACATGTCTGTTTAATCATTTTACCTTAACTGGAATATAATGAATATAACATTATGCAACACATTTTTTAAAAACTTTACATAATAGTATTAAAAGAATGTTATATTTCTTTACATGCTATTTAAGTGGTTGGTATATTTTAAGGTATATTTACTGTTTGCAATTACAAAGCAATACATGCTCATTGAAGATATACTAGAAAAAAACAGAAAAGAATGAAGAAGAAAATAAGAATCTCCCATAATCATCACCCAGAGGTAACCACTATTAACGTTTTGTACAAGGTGGCCCATGAATATGAATAAGAAAAAATACATCTTTATATTCCCACTTAAATTTTGCATTTCCTTTAATTATCAATGTAGACAACAAACCACACTAGTATTAGCAGAGAGGGAACCTTAACAGAAATGGAGACTTAAAAAAAAGAACCAAATGGAATTTCTAAAACTAAAAAATAAGATATATGAAATGAAAATATCACTGGATAGGCTTAATAGCAAATTGAGCACTGAAGAAGATCAGTGAACTTGCAGCCAGGTCACATAGTAACTATAAACCACAGTAATAGTAGCAATGCCTGTGACCTTATCATCAGTAAAAATCATATATTTTCATGCTGTATAATGGTTGCTGCAGATAGCACATCATTGATACTCACCAATACTTTGAAATTATATCATTAGACCTGTCACTAAATAGCATGTGATAATACTGTCATTATTATAACAGATATGTGACATAATTGGCCTACTGTTAGTCAAACTATACCTGGTAGTGGTATTAGGGTTCTCCAAAGAAACAGAACTGATATAGGAGATATGTATATAGCTAGGGTTACAGTTACATAGTTATATATAAGTATATATAATATACATATGAAATCTATTACAAGGAATTGGCTCATGTAATTATGGAGTCTGAGGAGTCCCACAATCTGCTGTCTGCAAGCTGGAGACCCAGAAAAGCTAGTGGTGTAATTTGAGAGTCAAAGGGACGATGGTGTAAGTCCCAAGTGAGGACAGAAGAAAACTGATGTTTCAGTTCAAGTGGTTGGGCAGAGAGAGTGGATCTCCCCTTCCTCTGCCTTTTTGTTCTATTCAGCCCCTCAGTGGACTGCATGAGGCCCACCACACTGGGGAGGGCCACATGCTTTATAGTTTGCAGATTCAAATGCTAATCTCGTCTAGAAACAAGCCTTACAGACACACCCAGAAATAATGTTTAATCTGGGCACCCCGTGTTCCAGTCAATTTGACACATAAAACTAACCATCACATTGAGCCACCAAGCAGTGAAGTTACGTGGTATCATCAGTGGAACTGAATTTAAAAAGCTTTGATGAGAGACGCCAGGTTTGAGCCATGATAGAGCAATGGGGATCAGACTTGCTCTTAATGGTTTTAACAAAACCATTAAACTTCATGAACTGTATGGAGCAATTATTTCCAGGCATAGGCAACATCTATCACAAGGCTTTGATCCAGGAGATAATGGAAACACATGAGGTGAGCTCCATATTCACCCCAGTTTTCTGCCTGGAAGCACTTTACAAAGTGCAGCATTTAGAAGTGAAGCCAAAACCAAGGTCAGTGGTCTCCCTGGGCAAAAGAAACAATATCAGTGTTTGGGGGCACTGAGGCAACTGGAATTTTCAGGTCAGGAGAAGTTGGGCAATGAAGGATCCCCAGAAATCTGCATGAGGTCACAATGAGTCTTGGCTGAAAACTAAACTGTATATGCTCAGGGAAAGATTCCAAGAAGCCTGGCATAAAAGAAACACTTGGGGTACTGACTGATTCTGGAGGTTTCACCTCTGTCTCATGATAGAAGATGGAGTATTGGCCGCGCAAAGTAGAAATGCCATGGTAAACACTCTGGCCATTCACTTAGTACCTAACAAAGTTCACACTTTTAAGAGTAGTGCTACTCTGGATTTAACTGAGCCCCTTAAATTAACTGCTCACAGAAAAAAAGTAAATCTTTTTTAGAAGTAAAGAATATAATCCAAACTATCAATAGCTTAGCATCTATGATATCCAGCAGACAACTTTAAAACACTAGACATATGAAAAAGCAACAAAATGTGACTCATAGCCAAGAGTGAAAGAAATCAACGTAAACAGTCCTAGAGATGACACTCCTATTAGAATTAAAAGACAAAAACTTAAAAATATTTTTATAAATATGTTCAAAGATTTAAAGGAAAATACAAACGAATGACTAGATGAGAAATCTCAACTGAGAAACAGAAACTATTTTTAAAAACCAGATGAAAATGAAATTTCTAGAGTTGAAAAATAACATATCTGAAGTAAAATATTCATTGTATGGACTTAAAAGCAGATTGAACACTTCAGAAGAGAATATTAGTGAATTTGAAGAAAAACAAAAATATACTAGGGGCACTGAGTCACATAGAGAAAATAGGCTTATGAAATGAACAGAGCCTTTTTTTTTTTATTTGGAATTGCTAGGAAACCAGTTTGTTGAATATTGATAGTTTTTTTTTTATCTCAGCTTATTATGGGGGTACAAAAGTTCTGGTTAGATATATTGCCCATGTCCCTCCCATTCCCCTGAGTCTGAGCTTCAAGTGTGTCCATTCCCCAGACAGTGCACATCGCACTCTTCTTGTAGGTATACACCCATCCCCTCCCCCCACCCCTCACTTAATGACATGTGGGACAATATCACATAGTCTAACATATGTGAAATTGGAATTAAAGAAAATGAAGAGAAAGAACTTGTAACAGAAAAATTTAAAGAAATAATGGCAAAATTTTTTCCAAATATGTTCCAAATTCCAAATGCACAGAACCAAAAAAAAATTTAACAAAACTCAAGAATATACACAGAACATCCACACATAGGTACATCAGATTCAAATTGCTGAAAACCAAAGAAAAAGAAAATACAACCTCTCCCCAAAAAAGACAAATTACAGCAGTCCCCTCTCTCATCCATGGTTTCATTTTCTGTGGTTTTAGCTACCCATGGTCAAATGAGATTTGAAAATAGTAAATGGAAAATTCCAGAAATAAAAACTTTGTAAGTTTTAAATTGTGCACTGTTCTCAGTAGTGTGATGAACTCTCACACCATCCCACTCTGTCGTGCCCTTGGGACATAAATCATTCCTTTGCCCAGTGTATCCATGCTGTATACACTACCCACCCAGTAGTTACTTAATAGCTGACTGGGTTATTAGATTAACTGTTACGATAGCACAGTGTTTGTGTTCAAGTAACCCTTGTTTTACTTAACAATGGCCCCAAAGCACAAGAGTAGTGATGCTGGCATATTGTTATAATTGTTCTATTTTATTATTAATTATTTTTGTTAATCTCTTACTGTGGCTAATTTATAAATTAAGGTTTATCATAGTAGTGTGTATGTATAGGGGGAAAAAGTGCTGTATATATAGAGTTCAATACTATTTACAGTTTTAGGCATCCATTGAGGGTCTTGGAACATATCCCCCAAGGACAATGGGGGACCACTGTAATATAATTACTGGTTTGAAGATGAGCCAAGGAATAGGGCAGCCTCAAGAGGCTGGAAAAGGCAAGGAAAGAGATTCTCCCCTCACGTCTATGGAAGAGATGCAGCCACACTACCGACGCCAGTTTAACGTTCTAATTCAAGCTAAGCCACTATACCCTTCACATTGGTATGTCATTAAAATATAAAATTTAACTTTATTATATCTGTGTGTAAGTGTATTATCATTTAGTCTGATAATTAAAAAGTATATATATAATTATAGCAACAGTTTGTCTTTTAACATTTTATAAGGGCATTTATCTTAGTTCATTTGTGCTGCTATAATATAATACCACAGATGGAGTAATTTACAAAGAAAAGAAATTTATTTCTCACAGTTCTAGAGGCTGGAAAGTCCAAGATCAAAGCACCTGCAGGTTTGGTACCATGAGGGCTGCATCCTCCAGAGGGGAGAACACTGCAACCTCACATGGCTGAAGGCAGAAGGGCAAGAGAGCTGAATACTGACTGCCTAAAGGACCTTAATCCCATTCATGAGAGAGGAGCCCTCATGGAGGCCCCACCTCTTAATACTATCACATTGGCAACACCTGAATTTTGGAGGGGACACATTCAAACCATAACAGCACTTAAATATAATTAGCTTCTTTTGTTATCCTATTTTTTATGCATTTAAAAACATTCATTTTAGAAGGAGTACATAAGCTTCATGGCACCTCATGGCATAAAACAGGTTAAGAACTCATGAAAATAATTTTAAGCTTTACTTGAAGCATATATACAAAAACGGATCATTTTATACTATTTTATAACTTGCTTTTGTGATTTTTGCTTAATAATATAAAATGACATAATTTTATGTCATTAGTCTTCCACAATACTATTCTTCTTATTTAACTACATCATTTTTCATTCATCAGATATTCCATAATTTTTCCAGTTCCTTGTATCTGCATAACCAAGTTGTATCCAATCCCATGACTATGTTAAAGAATATACATTTCAATTAATTCTAGCATAACATCTTTCTGTCTTTACGTGGTTGCACCAATATATTTATAATTGGTGAGAAATGTAATCCTCACCAAATGCAAATCCCAGGTTAGAAATCCCATGTGGTTAAGGAGAAAAGATTACTGGGTTTCTATGGCACTTCAGTTAAACACCTTCATAGCACCAATTGCATTCCACCAAATAATATATTTCTTTTATTCAATTTCCAACAAGTATTTGAGTGCCTACTACGTGCCAGGCATTTGAAGAGGGGGAGGCAATTCAATTTTAAAAACAGTAGATGAGAGCAATAAAAGATCATGTCAGAGCAGCAACAGCTACCGGACTGTGCAGGGCTCTCTAGGCCACCGAGAGGGCCCTGGCTTGTACGCCAAGTGAGACGGGAAGCCACTGGAGGGTTTAAAGCAGAGAAGAGACTTGGTCTTCTTTCTTATCTATCAACAAAATAACTCTGGTGCAAAGAAAAGGCTAAAAGGGGGTGAAGGCCAAGCAAGAGGTGTGGTTAAGCAGCTAGGGTAATAATTCAGGTTGCATGCATCTGCTTCTCCTCTGGGATGTCAGCTGCTGGGGTGGGGGGATCATACTTTGCTCCTCTTAACATCCTCCAGTGGATAGGAATCAAAACGAACTGAACATCCCAGGAGAATCTAGGGGCACCTGTCAATCATCAGAGGCAGGCACAATCCTATAATCTGATGGAAAAAACAAACACTTTGGGGTAAGACAGACCCAGGTTCTTACTAGGTTATTTAACCTTTCTGAGCTGCCTCATTTTTGGACTTATGGATGATGCACCCAATTTATAAAGCTGTTGTAGAATTAATGAAATAGGGTCAGCACATTGTTTGGTAACAGCATCCAATACATGGGAGGGTTCAATAAACCTCTTTAGATATCAGTTTCCTCATCTATAAAATAGAAAGTTTTGAGAAAATGGTCTCTGAGGTCCCTTTTAGTTTTATGAGTCCTTGAATCTATGAGCATTCAGTCTGTTCCATCAATAAGCATGACTTCTGTGCTAAAGACTGAAGCTACAATGTGAATTAAACATGTTTTCCAACTCTCAAGGTCCAGTGGAAAGAGAAAAATAGCAAATGCTGGAATAGCTGTAAATAAAAGGTGGTATGTGTATAAAGACAGTAGGAGAATGCTAATAACACCTATGAGTCAAGTGCCCCATTTTATAGATGAGTGAGAAACAAGCCCATGACACAGCTAGACAGAGGAAGTGCAAGACTAGGGTCCAGTCCTTATAACTTCCGGTTCTAATGGGCCCTGAGACCTAAACAGAATCAATGACTCATGCATGCCCGTGACATTCACTGCAAAATGCCACACCTGATCACACCTGCAGAAGTGACCAGGTTTGTAGAAGCCAATTATTGACCAAAAAGATCTGTACCATTTTGATAGATGGATGTGCCAGGAGCAGCACTATCTGTCAAAGTACATTTACACAAAAAGAGTAGAGAAAAGGTCATTATGGGAAAGATTAATGTTGATGTACCTGGCTTTCCTTGGGTTTAAAATCAGAAACTTAACTCTTCATTAACACAGGTGATTAAGCTCACCATACCACTGTAACCAGTAATTGTTCAGAGTGCTTGATTAAACTAATTCACTGTCATTGTTCAGACATATGTTTCTTGGAGGTGTTCTTCCATCAACAAAGCACAAAAGAAAAAGGAGAATTTGTGTTTATATGCCCACAACCCCTCATCAGAAATTCTCTGTGTCAGATGGTTTCAGAATTTAGAATTTGTGGAATTTCAGACAGATAATTTGGTACATATTCTTTTCGGTATGTAACACTCCTAGCAGGGTCTGGGACGGCGCCCTGTGATGAAACAGCACAACATATCAGTTGTCATACTAAGCAGGATAAGTAAAGATCACAAAAAACTGTACGTCCACTACGGCCAGTTTGCTGCCAAATGAGTCCAGGTCAGCTCGGACAGAGGTGGGGGGTGGGGGAGGGGATGGGATATACCTACATGATGAGTGCGATGTGCACTGTCTGGGGAATGGACACGCTTGAAGCTCAGACTCAGGGGGATGGGGGGGCATGGGCAATATATATAACCAGAACTTTTGTACCCCCATAATAAGCTGAAATAAAAAAAAAAAACTTTGGATTTTCAGAGCTTTTTTGGAGTTCAGAATTGTGGATAAAAGACTATGGACTGTATTAGTTTTACATAGAAAACAATTGGCCAATTCTTAATTAGAACCTCTATTGCTATATCTAGATTATACACACTGACCATTAACCAGAATTATGAGCAGAACTCTCTTTCTCACTGAGTGCTGTGTGAGGAGGAAAGGCAGACGGTTGGTGTCGATGGCACCATTTCCTGTTTTCATGCCCACAGCAGAGAAAACTAATCAGCCACAACCTTTCCTGAGTCTGGGGCAGGGGCTGGCAAAGCGTCCTATAGGCCAAATCTGGCCACTACTAATAAAATTTTATTGGGACACAGCCATACTCCTTGGCTTGCTATTGTCTTTATGCTTCAACAGCAAACTTGAGTAGCTGCAACAGAGACCATATGGCCCACAAAGCCTAAAATATTTGCTACATGACCCTTTACAAAAGAAAGTTTGATGACTCCTATTCTAGAGGTAGCATCATAATCCTGATCTAAGTGCTATGGTCAGTCACTACCAATAGATCAGAATTTGACAATCAATATGAAACCTATTTCCACCCCTGGAATAGTGGGTCAAAAGTACTCACAGTAGCCTCCATTGGTATATAAGGTGCAACTGCCCTGCTTAAAAGAAATAAAATGATTTCAATTATTTTAAGCTTAATTGATAATAACATTCACTGAAAATAATAATTACCCTCTGTATTTTTATGGCATAATATGCACCAATATCTCAAGTCTCCATATCCATGATTAGAATTATTTCCATCTTTAAAAAGATGAGAAATATAGGACAAGAAAGGTTGGAAGTTTTTATCAGAACCAACTGGCACAAGATCTGTTTCATTTTGTATTTTAAAATAAGAAAAACAATGACTCTTATTTTTCTCCCATGGCTTATCTTAGTGTGATACCTCATTACCCTGAGGTGGGTGTGCAAGCTAAGCAGTAGAGGTAATATCCCCAGTATTAGATTCATCTCAAAGTGAGGCATGAATTATCTTGACAAAATGTAGCTCAACATCAGTGGTTAATAGCTGGCCTATTCAAGTTTGTGTCAACATGAAAGAGCTTTTTATCTTGTCTCTGTTTTTATTCAATGTAACACCACAGTGGGAACCTGTGGGGTTAATTACAGCCTAATGAATGAATGGATCTTCTTCACATAACCTAGAGCTATTTCCACACATAATTCACTCTCCAAGGCCACTCTGCTCACTGGCCATCCAGCAGCCAACACCAATGCCAGTTCTTAGAGAAGGGTGGTGCCATGCTCATTGTGTCCTGAGCTCTGTGCTAGGCACTATGGAGAACTTCTGGAAACTTAACCCTTTCTCACTGACCTCAATAATCTTACAATTTAATTGGGAAAGCAAGGCACAAACTCATAAAAATGAAATGATCAAGAAGAGCTAAATAATTCTAGGTAGTCTGTGATCATTTGCTAAACTTCAGCCCAACTTTCCAAATACTTCAGCATAAATCACACTGTAACAAGAGTTCAAAACTGTCTGGAAAATCCTTCTCATCTAATATCATTAATGCATGTTTCAAACAGTTAGATTTCTATTTATTTTGACAACTATTCCCAGTGTTGGGATATGGCAAGCCAGTATGAAAAGATGAGTAGACAGAAACTTGACAACTTCATTTTATTATATGGATTTTAGAAATGTTTATCAGAGAATTTTTTATCCTATTTACTATCCATTCTTGCAGAAAACCTTGGAACTCACAAATATTATAGGTTGAGGCAGTTTAAACATAGGAAATGCCACACCTTCATTTATAAAGGTTGAAATGAAGACCAAGAGAGTTCAGAGACTTCCCCATAAACCACATTGACAGTGACAAACTAGCCTGAATTACAGGTGCTCTAACTCCTACCTGGCAGAAGGAAAGGATGGGTTGGATTGACTTGAACCCTATAAAATCGCAATACTCTTCCTGGTAGGGAAAGGCCCCAGGTGGGTCCAGGAGGTCTGCAGAATGAACAGAAGGGATCAGCCGGGCAGCTGGAGAAGCCAGTCCAAGATTCAAGATAACAAGGAAAAGAACAGCTGGGGTCTTCAGGTGGTAGGATATCTGACACTGCTTTTGGGAGCAGAGTTATCTATGACCAATTCCAATTTGAAGGACAGCATAATAGTAAGCAAGCTAGAGAGCAGAGTCTGGATTCATGGCTCTCTTTTCTACAGACAGAACTAAAGAAAGAATTTTCTTTTTTTTTTTTTTTTTTTTTGAGACAGAGTCTCGCTTTGTTCCCTGGGCTAGAGTGAGTGCTGTGGCATCAGCCTAGCTCACAGCAACCTCAAACTCCTGGGCTCAAGCGATCCTACTGCCTCAGCCTCCCAAGTAGCTGGGACTACAGGCATGCGCCACCATGCCCGGCTAATTTTTTTTTTCTGTATATATTTTTAGTTGGCCAGATAATTTGTTTCTATTTTTTAATAGAGAC
>CM052441.1:8380546-8414475 GCA_028533085.1 Varecia variegata | reverse complement strand
AAAGCTATCACGATACCGCTAGCCCACATCTAGGAGTGGCAGCCAAATCACACAAGAAAAACACTCTCATTTGGAACAATCTTTGCACGAGTCAATCTAGGATTTGTTTTTTCTTTTTAACCAATTTAACATGGAAAAAGATATCTTTGTTTCTCTTTCTCCTCTTTCTTGCTTAAATGGTACCTTTGTCAAAACGTCTGTGATTATACGGTGACAAGCACAATGTAAGTCCTTATAGGTACTTTTCCCTTAAAGTTCCTCAGTATCTTAGAAACTTTATTTTTAGCAAAGTGCTTTCAATAAGAGGGTTTTAAAAGGAAAGCATCAAATGCACGGGTGAGAACAATTCAGTTCTGTGCTCTGCGGGGCTGGCCTCCTTCCACAGCAGCCCCTTCCTAGGGTCCCGGGGCCATCCCCGTCGCTATCAGTCCGTGCTGAAGAAACTCGAGCCGACACCAATACTGGCCCAAACCCAGCATCACCACAGAGGAAACTCTTCCATTCCCAAAACAAGACTCTGTGCCAAAACCAAACAGAAAATGGGCAAATGGCATTCAGCTTATACGGTTCTCGCAGGTGACCAATACAGGCCGGTCTGGGTAAGAGTTCTGGCCCCACCTCTGAAACTCGCCATCTGTGCGGTCAGAGGAAGTCATTTGACGTGCTTTGGTTTGGGCGTTTGTAAAGCAAAATTGCTGGACTAGAATGATCTCTAACTTCTCTGTAGCCACAAAAACAGTGGATGATATGATTTACACCTTTGCATTGACTCGCATGATCAAGATTTGGCTTGTGTATTCAGGCAGCCAACACTGGAGAGCCTCCTCTCTGCTAGAGGGTACCCAGGCCCTGCACTAAGTGTTGTTTATGCCGGTAAATAAACAACATGACCCTCCTGCCCACAGAGTTCACAGTCTCATGGGAAAAAGACAAGAGGCAAGAAAACAAATGAGGTCTAACTATGAATTGGGATGACTATGAGCTGAAAAGATCGCACCAAGCACATGGAATGGGAGGGAGTAGGAGGGGAGATGAGGGGCCCCCATCTGTCACCAGCTGAGTGTGCACTGGGGAGAGGGGGAAGGAAAGAAGACTGGAGAAGAGAGAATAAGTGTAAAGTAGTCATCTCGGAGAGGGAAAGGGAGCTCACAGAGAAGGGTGGTAAGGAGGCCAGGTGGTATTGAGCACCCTTCTGAGGCCTGAGAGCAAGAATCTAAAAGGAACACAGCCCGCTCAGTGTGGCTCCCCCCAGCTCAGCAGCTCAGGCGCAGGCAGACAAGGTGGACGCTGAGTTCACGGGCAGTGGGTCTCAGCCCTGACTGGGCATTACAACCACCTGGAGCTTCTAATAACGCCTGATGCTGGGATTCTCCCCCAGAGACTCTGGTCAGTTGACCTGCGGTGGGTTGGGCCAAGTCGTGGGTAATTTTTAAAGCCCTCTGATATTGTTAATGTGCTTTGGGTTATAGTTTTGAAGAAAGGGTAGGATAGCCAAAAGAAGCAGATGTCAACAATAATGCTGATTGAGCAGGGAGCCTAAGCTGGACAAAAAATGCAGGGACGCTGGGAGGTAGTTAATGAACCATGAGAAATTAGGGGGTTCCATGGATTACAATGAGGCCAATGAATGATTATAGTGGGGGTTCCTGGAATGGTTAAGCTGGCAGGATGAAAGCATTTGGCGGGGGCATGGGGATTAGCATTTGAGATATTTAATGGCTATTTTAAAGTTATTATTGTGCAGAAATCTAAGATATGGCCATGGGAGTGGGAGGCTGATCAACCTAGGAAAAAGAAAAACACTTGCAAAGAGAAGGTTAAGGAACTGAGAGGCCAGGATGTGGGGTGCACCCTCCACCTGGATGCTGAGGCTGCTGGGAGTAGGGGCAGAGCAGAAGACTTTGAACCAGGAATCAGGTCTACAGTGACTAAAAGGGCACGATGAGGACACATCAGTGTCCTGGAGTCGGCAGAGCTATCGGGGGTTCTAGGAAATCACACTGGAAATGAGGGGTCTCCAGGGGTCCAGGGGTCTGAACTGGGAAGATAACTGGGAAGATAACAAATGGGCTGAGGTTCAGGACCTAATCTGAGAAAGCATGTAGGGTTCATATCTCCAGTCGGCACATCTCTATTGCATCCCAGACTCAGCAATCCAGAGGTGTGTGCCACATCTGCAGTGGATGTCTAACAGCATCTCAGCTGAACATGTCAACACTGAGCTCCAGGTATCACACCCCCAGAACCACACCCCACCGGAGCCTCCCTGCTTGGTTGGTGGCACTTGTGTCCTTCCCACCACTCAGGCTCACACCAACTCCTATGGAGTCACCTCAACTCTTCTCTCTCCCACACTTCCTACATCTACTTTTCCACCTCTCCTGCATGCACACCAGCACTGCCTTTCTCTGAGAGCACTGCCATATACTCTAGTCTCCCCACCCCCACCCTAAGCCCCTACAGTCTATTCTCAACCCGGCAGCCAGAGTAGTGCTTTGATTTCAAAGCTAAACCAGCTCACTCTCCTACACAAAACCCTCAACGACTTTCCATCTTGCTCAGAGTGAAATCCCAAGTCTACACTGCCCTTCCCGGCCCTACAAAACACGGCCCTGAAGTTTTTGACCTCAGTTCCACTCCTCTTACCCTGCTCCCTCAGCTCCAGCCAGCCAGTCCCATTCTCTAGCTGACACCCCAGGCATGCCTTCATCCTACGACACCTGCACTTGCTGTTTTCTCTTCCTGAAACGCCCTTTCTCTAAATAGCCACCTGGCTGGCTAGAAGACATCTTCTCAATGAGGTCTTCCCAGACCACCCAATTAAAATCACAACCTTCTTCCTGTTACTGTTTATCCTGTTGCCTGTTGTACTTTTCTCATAACCCTTGTCACCAACTCATTGGTGATGCTGATGTTACATAATGTATGTAATATGCTGTATATTATACTTATTTATCACATTTACAGTGCGTATTCCCACCCTGGACATACACTTCATGAGGACAGGGACTTTGTGTTTGATCCCTGTGGTATTTCCTGGGCAGTGCCAGACAAGTAGGTGTTTCTCAACATCTATTTGATAAATGGGAGAACAAATAAATCAATGATCATGACCACTCAGAGAGATCAATCAATGTTAGAGTTCACCCAAAACATGTTGGATTTGAGTTTTTATTGGGGATAACAGGACTTAGGTCAAAGAGCAATAGGTAGAACCAAAGTCATGATAAAAACTTTATCTCCTTGACTAGAGAATATGACTTTATTCTAATACCCACAAGTTGAGGGAGTGAAGAACATTAATGTGCACACCCTGCCTCCCTCTATGGGGCTTGTGAGTGACTAAAATGCAGGTGGGAGGTAACAGAAACAAGGCAGGGACTAAGACAGAGTTCTGCTCTAAGAAAAACACTTAAACATTTGCAAGCATAATGTAGTGCTGGGTGCTTCAGTTGAGAGAGAGGTGGTCATGTGAATGGTACGGTTTGCTGTATAAAATGTGGTCTCAAAACATGAGTCAGAGTCCCCTAGAAAGTCTGGAATTTCTAATAATTAAGTTTCCTCAGTGCACTAGAAAAACATGATCTCATCTTTTCCTATACACAGCTATGTTTTCCAGGGTAACAAAGCTCAAAATTTCACTTAAAAGGATTTTACTGGCTGAGATAAAAGAAAACCTAACGCTCATCTACATTTCCCTGCCTAATGTCATCATTATTGCTTGGTTATAATCCTTGAACAGTTTCCTTCATTTGTGATTTGTTGCCATTACTGAAGCTTCCAAAAACATTAAAAAATTCAAAGAGTCCAAAAACCAACAACCCTGCATGATTAAGATTTTTTTTACAACGAAAATGATGTGGGTGATGCCAGCTCGTCCCTTGGGATTTCATGTCCCAGTGAGCAAATCTCATACCTTGACTTGACTGTTGATCTATAGTCGATAGGAGACACCAACCAAAGCCTAAATACAGTAAAGAAGCTTCAATACGGCCAAGGCTCAAATATGGAAATGAAGCATTAGGATGGCCCTTCCAGAGATAGCAGTTTGGGGGAAGAAGAGAAAAGGAGTTCAGGCTTTAGGGCTGTGTGTGGGTGTGTTTGATGCAAAGTTTAATTGAGCTAGTTTCCACCAAGAATACAACAGCTTTTAGTTAAATAGTATCAATTCAAAAAGACCTAAAAATTAAAATAAGCTATGAAGTACATATGTATGTGTATATAAATCACACATACACACACACAATTTAAGAAGGATATATTAAATATATAAGATTTAAGAAGCTAATCGCCCTGGGTACAGGCGAACTGTAGAGAGATGGGGGATGGGCTGGGTATGGTAAAGCAGGTTGTGACTGAACTACTGTAGGAGCTTTCAGAGGTCCCGACAATTCAGAAAATCTAAACTAAAGGAAGTAAAAAAGTGCTAGACAGAAACCCCCGGGAAACAGAGGAAGGAGATAGGTGATTATTGCCTTCAGGAAATGAGTAAATCTATAGGGGCTCCAAATCAAGGAAGGGCCCTGTGTCTCCATGGGCAGGTCCAGGAATCAGGAATGAAGTCAGATAGCCCAGGGGCTGTGCAGGCGGGATGAACTTGAAGCTAGGCCTCCTCTGGACCAAGATACCATTTTTCCACAATTGGGTCTGGAAGTGAGTGAACTGGTGATAGTGCACTCATTCATACATTTACTAAGCATCCACGGCAGACTATTAATTTGGTGGTCCCTAACAAACCATTCCCCCACCTTCGTGGAACCCTCCCACACTGATTCTACTGTTTGACTGGCATTGGCCAACAGGACATGGGCAATTATGACACAAGCATAGGGTTGAAAAGGCTGGAGTCTTAGAATGCTCTCGCTGGGGTCCTGAGCTGCAAGGTAAGATGTCTCCCTACCCTGGTGGAGAGACTGCAGGGAGGAGAGGCCCTGAGAGTACATGGAGAGCACTAAGGAACCAACTAACAGGGAGAACCAAGACCCCAGACGTATGACCACAGTCAAGCCTTACAGCTGATGCATCTTCACGTGAGTGAAGAAGACATCTTGGACATTCCAGCCTCTGAAGACATAAAGACAGCAGAGACAAGATTTGGGGACTCTTGGGAGGGTGAGAGTGATGTAAATTGTTGTAACCAGAGGACAAACTATAGCAGGTGGTCTCCAAAGATGGCCCCAAATTCCTCCCCTACTTGTACATATATGCCATGCCTCACATCAGAGATAGAGTTTATTTTTTCTCCCCTTGAATGTGGCATTGCTCTGTGACTGTTTTAACTAATAGAAAGAGGCATACAGGACATTCTGGGGCATCTGAGACCAGGTCTTAAGGAACTTACAGCTCCTCCTTCTTTCTTCTTAGAAAGATTACTCTTGGGACACTCCCTCTCATAAACCAGTTTTTACACTCAAAGCAGCTCAAGCCACAAGAAGAGGGCACATGGAGGACAACTGTAGGAACAGGGCCAAAAGCCACAGCTACACTCCCAGTTGACAGTCATCATCAACTACTAGCCACATAAGTGAGTCATCTCAGAAATTCCAGCCCAGACAGCCCCCAGATGACTGCAGCTGCAACCAGCATCCTGCGATGTAGAAGTGCTGCCCAGCTGAGCTCAGCCAACCCAGGGAATAGACAGATAATGTTGTGATAGACAATGAACTAGTGTTTCTTTAAGCAACTAGATTTGGGGGTGGTTTGTTATACAGCTTTTTGTTTCCAAATTCCTGACAGATATTAATCTTTTTGATGCAGTAATGAAAATTTGCAATTCCTGGGAATTCTTGCAAAATTCCTAAAATATGTTGTTATTTTTAAAACACTTCCAATAACCTTCACTCACTCTTATGGATAGCTTTAAATAAGTGTTAATAAATAATAAATATTAAATTTAGTACTATTTTCAAAATGCCTATAGAGAATATTCTAACACTGGAAAATGCCAGCCAACATTATTGGGTAGTATTCAAATAATATAACATTTAAATCTCCTAGCAAGCACTAACAGAATCATGTGTCTAAATAGCCAATTTAAGGGCTTGTTTTGCTCCAAAACATGTTATTTCTTGGAGCGCCACCCATAGGATTTGTATAAAATATACGATATGTATAAACTTATTCATATTTATTCTACTTTTGAGAAAGATTCACCATTAGAAGCAGACAGGGACACACACACACTTATAACATGGCAACAGCTATGGCAAGGATGACTGATAAGATTCTGACCAATCCTATCTGTCCCTTCCCAGTTTACAGAAATGCTGACCTTTACATTTGACTTTGTACATTGGTGTTTTCTGCTCTTACTTTCTACTTGACATTGGTGGATTCCTTAGAATCAATAACAGCGTTAAACATTAATTCTTGCAAAAGTGTTATTTTTCCAATTTTCTCAATTTTGTGACTGATATTTTCTGGGATTCATGATTTGGAAAAACATAGAAATTTCCCAAGAAATGCCAAGAAAGGATCTCCACATGGAAACACTAGCAGTGATAGATAACAGCATCCACAGTCAGCCTGAGTTTCTAGGTTCTCTGCTAACAAAGGGAACAAAACAGAGGTAGTTCCCACAGTCACAGAGCTTACTGCCCAGTAAGGGAGCAGATACTGGGCAAATGAGCACAGACATAACCACAGTCGTGTTTCACTTAAGGAGGGTGATACACTCTAAGAAATGCACCCTTAGGCAATTTTCATTGTTCTGTGAACATCATAGAACGTGCTTACAGAAACCTAGATGGTTTAGCCTACTACACACTCAGGTTGTATGGTACAGCCTACCACTCCTAGGCTACAAACCTGTACAGCAGGTTACTGTGCTGAATACTGTAGGCAACTGTAACAAAATGGCAAGTATTTGTGTATCTAAACAGATCTAAACATAGAAAAGGTACAGTAAAAATACAGTTTTATAATCTTATGGGCCACTGTCATACATGCAGTCTGTCGTTGACCAAAACATCATGTGGCATTTGACTGTACATGATTACAGACCACCGTGGGTCCCACATGGCCATGTCCAGGTGAAGATGAGAAGCTGCCAAATGAGAGCAAAGAGAAAAAGGTAGATTCTAGGAAGGTAATTTTAAAGAGAAGCCCACAGATCTTTGCACCATCAAAGTAGTGACTACGAAGTTACCCAGATGAAGCAACAACTTTGATTCAGTTGAGGAGAGATTTGGGTTTGGAAGCTATTCTTAGAAGGGCCGTTTTGCCATGAAGAACCTCATGCTGGCCACCATCCTAGGTCAACCAGAACCAGCATTTGCAGACCACCTCAGCCTTCCTGCCAGGGGAAGGGGCTACTCAGCAAGGTGCTACAGCAAATTCCTTATTTACATTATCACTATGTACACTTCCTCACAATTACACCTTTTTCTCCAGGCCCGTTACTTTTCCTTTATGGATACAACGCACTATGACAATTAATGCTACATTTCTTGTAATTTGTGGAATTCTCAATTCTCATAAATCCTCAACAAATACCTCTGTTGTTGCTAGTAATTAGTCTAGAAGGAAAGGCAAAGTTTCCTGTTTAAGCTCCTAATAGGCATATAGCACCTTCCTTAGAGATGCCTGGTTCACCAAGTTAGTCTCAAAGAGATGATTCATTCCGTCACTTGGATGCCTTCTTAGTTAATGACCCATCTGATGATAAAGTTAGCCCTCTATAACCTGACCCCTGAGGCCTTGAGAAGGTTCCATCATGTGAACTCTTCTAGGCATTTGCTGTGGGTATAATTATGGCTGACTATAAAGTGTGAGAAGAAAACGACCTGGTTAATTTAAGAGTTCCACCCGTTTACGCTTTCTTGCTACTTACAGAAATCCGCTTACACCACCAGGTAATTTCCCATAGGCAGAGGACAAATTTAATAGTGACCAGAAAAGAACTCGATGCCATAAAACAACCTAGTCCAGTGAGCTGCAGTCACTCCTGTTGCTAAGACCTTGCTCTCCCTTGTAAAATGCTCCATCATACCCATGAGCTACCACCACTTAGGACTAATTTTGAGATCCCTGAAATGTAAGCTGAACTGACATGAGAAGAATGAAAAAGAGGAGGAGAAGGAAGTGCACAAAGAGAATTAAGGGGATGGATTTTTTTTTCCAAGTAATGGCTAGGGAATCTGACTCAATTAACATTTGCATGTTTTGAGAAGCTAGCATGGCTCTATGAAATCCTCTCAAAGATTTGGCATAGCTAATGAAAATATCCTGGGCTGATATAATGAATTGCTTTCCAAGAACACCATGCAATTTACAGCTGATCCTCATAACATCCCAGCATGATGGAGGAAGGGGAAAGAGAAAGCAGTTGGCAACAAAGGAGCCTGCCTGAGGACCTGTAGGCGGCATCAGAGGTTTCGGTCTCCAGCTCACATTTCGTGATCTTCACTGCCAAGTGCGATCCTCCCAGCACACAGCTCCAGAAAAGTGGTTCAGAATAATGACTTCATTCACCCCTTCACTTCACTCAAAATAATCCCATGTGCTTGGGCTTGGGAAGTCCCTATACCTACCTCTCCTGACCCTGCCTCGGAACACTAACCATGATCATAGGCTAACCTGAGAGTGAACTTGGGGGAGACTTCAGGGGAGTCAGTTTATTTGGAATTTAACCAGATGAATTTCAATCTCAATTAGACATCTTGAAACAACGTAAAATTTTATATGGGTTATTTGATCCTCACACCTCGTAAATTTACTGGAATGAATTTTGATCTACCCAGCTCCTCCCGGTAAAAGACTGGTGAGGGTGGGCAAAGGAGTTTCCAGTATGTCTGGCATAAATGCCCCTCAGGGAAAGCCCTGCAGAGCCTGGTTCCAAATCCACATGTGCAGGCACAGGTAGAGTGTCCTGTCGGGCTGGATCAGTCCACACCTCTTTGATGGGGCTGGAAGGGAAACGTCACACCTAAGCTTATTCTCACCTCATCTGTCCCTTGGGACATGATGGGCTAACACAAGTTATGTGAAAGTGCATAAGAGGGAATTGTTAGCCGTGCTTTGCAATTCCTGCTTGCAACCCCATACTACCATTAAGTGGCCCATCTTCCCAAACTTCTCACATGTGGACTCTTCAGCTCAACCAAGCCAAGCTTTTGCAGTTCCTCTACTCTGACGCCTCAGGGCAAGCCATGTCACCAACATTCCCCCTCCCAGAACCAACCACATCATTTGTGGGGTCCACTGCAAAATAAAAATGTAGGGCCTCTTGTGCAAAAAATCATTAAAAATTCAAGATGGTGACAGCAAAGCAGTAAACCAAGCTTGGCAGCCTTCTCCATACAGGGCCTGCGTGACTGCAGAGGCCCCGTGCCTCTGAAACCCATGACGCCCATGCTGTGGCCTCCTTCTCTCTGTCAGAGATAAGAACGTGCCCCTCCAGCAAGCTTCATCAGATAGAGTTGCATGGGTTATGTGGATCTTTGTATTTAAATATTTTCTTGCCAACAAGAATAAAATCCTCTTTAAAAATAACCATGCCTTTTCATGTTTATGCCTCCATAGGACCTAGTACAATGGTTGTACTTAGTAGGTATCAATGAAATGACTGTTCTCTAAATAAGACTTCAGAACAATCATGAAGTACACCCTGACTCCACAGGATTTCAGTGCTTGGCTCCAACTCAAGTGGCAACACCACTCCTGTTGAACAAGTGGTCCCATGTGACCTGGGGTCTCTAGGGAGCGCTCTTACGGCCATGGGAGGAGGGCAAGTTGCAAAGGGCCTTTTCACCTGGACTCCACTTATTAGGGACTGCGGAAGTCCCTGCCAGAAGCCAGACATTCAACCTTGTTTGAACACAGACTCTCAGGCTGTCACAGTAAGAAAGAGGGATGGGGTCAGGTAAAGGGACAGTGTGGCTCCTTAGCGGCTGGCTGCAATGCCGCAGGGGTCACGTCCACCAAGCAATTCACTTTTAAAGCTCGTGTTCATTTTTGTTGTCACAGGCTCTAACTTTCCTGTTGAACCACCTGGCGGGCTCCCCTCAGGGTGTATGTCTGCAGGCTGATGTGGGCCATCTGTCTAGAGCCCCTCACCCGTGGGGACTCACAGCACCGTGGTGGTTCTTGCTCCCTGCTCTGTTGATGTTGGTTGTTTTTATGATATTTTTCTCTGATGCTTTGATACCTATCAAGGTCTTAAATCTGCAGTGAGCAGGGAGGTTATCCAAGAATCAAAGCACAGAGTTGGTGCAGTTGGAAGAATGTGGATGGGAGAAGTTATGACTTTATTTCAAAGAGATTTGCCACCATCCATCATTCCAGAAAAACACCAATGTTCTTGCGTCTGACAGCACCCTTCATAGAAAGATCGCCAAATGCTTTGTAAATGCTGATTCACTCATCCTGCATCACGAGTGTGAGCTCTATTTTAACCCTGGATGTCTCTATTTGGCCTTCAGGGAAACAATTGTTCTTCTGAAGATCACCTTGTTCTTCTGAAGGTCACCTCTCTGCCATCCTCCACCATTTAATATGCAAATGAGAGCCAGAAGGTCTCCAAACGAAGGGCCAAAATAGATACACCAGAGCCCCTACACTTTGTTCCTAGAGGAAGCCCTCCCTTGGAACCTGAATATTCTTATTTTAAATGCTATTCTAACAAGTTTCATTGTCTAGTTGCACAGCCAACAAAAGATGAAGGACTGTAAGATAGGAAAGAGAGGAAGGTACAGGGAGGCAGAGGACAACAGAGATGTATAACAAATTAGAGTCCTGGGGGTAGGGGACAGTTTCCAACCTCACCCCCAGAATCCCAGGCATGGCCACCCCTCCAGAAACTTTGTGCCTTCCCCGATCTGGCAATATTTTTCACATCCACCAACCTTTGCACATGCTGGACTCAGTACCTGGGATGCCTTTTCCTAGGGTCTCTAGTCATCAACCACCTAGTCATCCTTTAAGACCCAACCCAAATGTCCCCCCACGTGAGACCCTCCCACCTGCAAATATATGTTTGTCCCATGTGCAACGCTGAACTAAATGTAGATCTTAATGTATGTCTGCTTCCCGGACCAAACCCTGCAATGCCTAAGGGCAGAGATCATTTTAAGTAAGAATGTATCTTTGTAACCACACTGCCTCAGACATAGCAAGTGCTCAGTAAATACTTGCTCAGAGAAAGAAGGAAATACCTAAGGCAAGTAGACAGAATAACTTAAAAAAGTGCAGCAACCAGAGTCCCTGAAATACAGCTACTGGATTGAATGACAACCACAACTATTCCATTAAATTATTTACAAAAGGTTAAAATATGTTCCATATCCTTTGTTTTGAAAGGCAAGTACGTGTAGATTTTGATAATAGCTATAGAAAAGTCATTTATTTGAAACACCTCATCTGAGTTAATATTTAATAGGTGAGGAGCTTCTATCAACATTATTTACTTCATGTTTGAACTAAAAGGAATTGGTATTTCTAAGACAGGAACTCTGAACCATAACTTCAAGCTTTGCTTCTCTTCTTGGCCCAGGAAGCATCTTGTCACCTCCCCAGAGGTAGACCCAAGAAGCATGCTTTGTTTAAGTGACAGCAATGAGATGAGCTTCAGTAAAAATATATTCATCAAAACAGGTGGCAACTGCAAACAAAAGGAAGTTTTCTGTTCCTAGGGTGAAGGGATTTTGTTCCTTTCTTTCTTTTGGCACAGTTTTGTTTACAGTTCAGCCCTGTTAAAGTATATGGTGCTAGCGAAATATTTATTAATAACTATAATACTTGTCCAAACAAATAAGCTATTTTTGTTCTATTTTTCAAAAGGCAAGCAGGGCTGGGCAGGGTGGGGGCGGGTGCACCTGAACACACCTGCTGCTTCATCCCCTCACGTTGAAACACAGGATGGAACATTTGAGTCAACCCTACCCCACCAGGAAGTGACAGCACATTACAGAATAATAAATACGGGACCTTTAGGGGAGGTGACAAAACCCATTGTTTGTTTTCTGGGCATCCTCCATGTTTGGCAGCACCATCCCACAAGTTTGGGATCATTTTAATTCAGCAGTAAGCCTGTCTGGTAAAACAAAATACAAATATCACATCTGATGCCCATTCAAGTTAAATATTCTATGGATTATAACGGTAGAAAGGAATACCCTTTTTGCCGACCACATTACTTAAACTCAGTTACCTCTAGTTCTACACCTTCGCCTCTTGGCTCTGACTTCCATGGTCCAGAGCAGGTGGGATAAATCGAGAGTGGCCAGGAGACGACCCAGCAAGGCCGTGCAGGGCCAAGGAACCCACGCATCTGGCGGCCTCCCCTGCACGCTGTTCCCATCCTTAATGACTTTCAAGGTTAAAACACACTTCTGTCAAAGTCACAGCCGTGGGCAGATTCATGGCAGCTCTGCAAAGCACACTCCAGTTCTGAAAATCTGCCCACTGCCACTGCGTTAAAAGAAAGAGCTGCTTTAATCTCCAGCTGATTGTCAGACCTAGAGAAAGTCATGCCAGGCTGTAGCCAAGCCCAGCCAGGCTGGCTGCACTTATAAAGACAAGAGCACCTGGACACCCAACTTAAAGCGAACAGCCGAGACTGTGAGAAGAAGCGTGGCCAGAGCGTCTTAACAGGATCCGAACAACACAGACACTCCACAGACACCTTGCATAGACCCCCAAGCATCACCCCAAAGTGATGGCAGGAAGGGCCTCGTGCTCAGGCACCAGGGACAGCCATCGCTGGCAGTGCTGGGCAAAGGCGTTTGAAGTGTGCTACTGTGACTGCCATTCCCAAACCCTCTAAACATAAGCAAAATGACATTTTAAGAATAAAAAATACGGTGCTCAAAATGTTCTAATTCTATGACCAGGAAATGAGGAACACAAGAAGAATGAGGAAAAGTCATCTGCAATTCCCACCTTTATATCATAGAGCCTCTGAGACAATACACAAGGAGAATATTCTATATCAAGTGGAACCAGATGGTGAGCGATGTATAATTGGCCCTGAAACAGCAGGGTGGAATTGGTAGACTTGCTTTCTAGGTGTTTGATGGTCTCTTTTTCTAGGAATGGACTAATGCTGGCTAGCAGGGATGTCTTAAAACAATAGAATGTAGGGTTTTATGTTTGTCTGTTTGTCAGACTTGAAAGGAAATTCAGAGTTCATCTGGTCCAAATGCCCAGTGTGAGATGGGCGGGGAGTCTGCCCTCAGGCCCACCCTGCCCAGGTTGCCTTGCCAACAGACACCGTGGGGATAGCCAATGGCCAAAGTGGACAGAAGGAAAGGGCAGGGTGCTTCTCTTCCGGTCTCAGTGTCAGCAGGAGGTCCCTGGAATTGGCTGCATCGCCTCTGAGGCTCCAGGCGTAGACAATACCTCTCTCCATGGCCCTAGTGCCCTCTGGACAGCCCCCACCATGGTTTTAGCACTGGTGAGAAGGACACATTTTCCGGGCCCTGGGATACCACCTTTCCCCTTTGTCCCTCCAGCCCTAGGGGTGGTAAATGTTTCTTGTTCATTCTAATCTCCAGATTGCCTCCTTGACCAAGGTTTCCAGCTCCCTGTGTATGAAATCTCCTTGGTCTAGGCTACACAGAGTGGGTCTGGGCTCCCTGGATCAATGCGGACTGATGTACTTACTCCTCTCTACCATGTCTCTTAAGTAGCTGTCTAAGCTTTGCTTAAATGCTTCCAAAGACTTGGAACTTATTACTTCACAAAGCATCCTTGTCCAAACAGATTAGTTTAAAATACCTTCCTTCCGTTGTGCCAAATCGTGTCTCCCACTTACCTGTAGCCCCTGATCATCACAGAATTAGTCCAAGCTCTGTCTGGGCACCAGGGCCCACAGGTGACCTCCACGCAAAGGCAAGGATGGGGTGAGTTTGTGGTCTGTTTTGAAGGGCAGTTAGAAGGTCCTTCCTGAAATCTCACCATTTATGATTCATTTCTTAAAGCTAAAACACTGATAGCTCAAAGTATCCATTTTATAAAAACATCATATTAGTGAGGAGATGCATGAAGCTGCTATCATTTACTGAAAGCTTCGGAGGAATTTATGCTGTGTCTTCCCTTACAACCGTCAGTTGAGAGCAGGGCCCTTTGGAAGTGTGTTTGTAACAAAACGGGTGCTGGAAGAGCAATGCTTTTGGAGCAGCCAGGAGTCCTGGGGCAGAGGCAGCCTGGGACAGTGGCCTGGCTGGGGTTCTGAGCTGCCAAAGGGGAGCAAATTCACTAGGCAGAGAGACATACCAAAGCACGCAGAGGGGAGAGGCCCTCCAACAGCAACCAGTGGGCAGCGATGCTGGGGCAGTGCCCTGCTCACCTTCTCCTCCACCCACCTCCAGGCCGCCCTCCCACCCCTCTGTGCCTTTGGGCAGACAGAAGCTGCAGCCATGCAGAAAGAAGGAAAACACCAATACAATTATTACTTTCATTTCTATGTGCCGGTCCTGCAAGTTTTAGCATATTTCATTGGTAAGCACTGCAGGAAGTGAAAAATAGAACTCAAGGAGAGATTTTTTCCAGCTGCCCTCTTCCCAGAAAGTGAACAAATAATAAAATAAATCTAATCAGCGTTGCTTTGCACTTAGCTGAAATTAAATTTTACTCATCACGGGTAAGTGCCTAATTACATGTTTAGTGTAAAGAAAATTCCGAGGACATTACCTTATTTACTTTTTTCTTGTGTCAATAGATGAGGGGACATCAGCATTCAGATGGAGGTGGCAACAGCTGGCTGCTGATGCCACCTTACCTTTTACGGCCTGAATTCAGAGCTAGACAAAGCAAACAGTGGAGACACTGGAATTAAATTGCCTTCAGCCCCAAATCCAGGCAATCTGCCCATTGATTTACAGCAACTGCAAGTTCTGATGAAATTGCTTCTAAAACGGATTGATCCCTGGGGTCCAAGAGGCTTTTTCTTTTTTAAAGCCAAAATTTCTTGAGTGCTTACTATGCACTGGGCTTTCCTTATGTTGTAGATTCGTTATCACAACCCGTGAGGTGAGTTTTATTTTCATACCCATTTTGCTGCAGTAGAAACCAAAGCTGAAAGGCTGAACTACACCCCCAGGGTCAGTCAGCTGAGAAGTGGAAACTCAAATCTGTCTGGTATCAGAGGCCAGAGTTTGCATTATGCCGTTGCCCCTGTGGCAAAGGGTACCCTTTTCGTGACACAGTACAGCTCCTGCATTTTTATGCAAGCAAGCCCAAGAGTGCTGAGGCCTTACGCCAATAATGAAAGATTACCTGAAAGAAAATTCAAAATGCTAAGCTTAATCATAGCACTGGTCACCTCTCACCTGCTCAAACTTCCTCCTTTGACCTTGTCCCAAGAAAACATCTGGTTCCAAAGCCACCTCTTGGGTGACAGACCTCCCGTACAGTTGCTCGCTTTCCAGTGTGATGTCACTCCCCTAAGCTTTCCGTTCTGGAAGTCGTTGTCGTATACAGTACGCTGGCAGAGAGAACACTTTCTGCAAAGCATTGAGGGAATTAAGCAGACTGTACAACTCATAGGATTGTTAATGAGAGTTGTATGTTTAATTCCCCATGCGCTGAGCAGGACCTGAGGGTATTCTTTTTTAACTCAGGGAAAGCATAAATGCAAATAATGCCATACAAAGAGAACTATCCTGAATAAGCAATGCTCAAATGAGTCTATGCACAATTATTCCAGCTCCTGATCATTACTAATAAAGCTTATGTTTATGTCATTACATTTTACTTATAATACACTCCAAACAAATGTGCCCAGTCTCTGGAAAAGGGACTGTTGCTGTCCCTTTTCTTCCACTCAGTTTTATACATCCTAAGTCATCATCAATATCCCACCAGGCTTTTAATTCAATCTATTTTCCTCTATAACTATTTTGAATTTTACCTGAAGATGTAATTAAATAAAATCTGCTTGAACCTAAAGAACTGAAATTTGTCACATATAGCCTCTAGACAATAAATAAGAGGGAACAAGTCTAATCACACTGTCTGGGTGATAGCTACTAATACTGAAGGAAAGTGTTTTCCCTCCATGATGAAGAGTTTACTGCTCAGCAATGAACGTTTGCATCAAAACACACCCTCAAAGTGTTTCTCCCAGATTTAGCATAAAGGATGGAGGAGATAATACTTTCATTTATAGTGACCTGGGAGGTGGATGAGCTCATTTAGAAGATACTAAAGACCATAACAGAAGTCGTCAACTTTTGATGGTGCCAAATCCTCCCTAGGGAACAAACAAATTCTTTCCTTGTTATGTTTCTGGAGTCCGCCAAGGGACACAGGAATAAAATGTGTCCCCATACCACTTGAATGCAGACTGCAAGAAGATGACAGCTGGGTCCTATTGAAAATCATATTCTGTGAATGACTTACTCCAAGGGGAGAAGGTGGGTGGGTGGGGGGTACTGTTTTGGGTACCTATTGAAACTGAAACTGCAATTTCAGAGATTCCACCAAAATACATTTTACATCATGTTGCCTGAGACCATACAATCTGGTATAGAAATCCGGGTGTTGGGGAGGGAGCAATCCACAGAGTTCATTTTACTGTGAATTCTCAGTCTCACCCTGCAAGGTCTCCTTTCTTGCCCCTACTGGCACCTGTTCTTACCTGTAAATTAGTGTGCAAAATTTACCATCACTTACCAAAAGACTGAAGGTAGCCTTCGAGTTTCCTTCATTTGTGTACATCAGTTATGCTTTAACATTTGGTGAAAACAGAAATCATCTGTCTTCCACCTGCCTCACCTTTCTGACTCTTTGGCCACCTTCCTAGCCAGCCCACTCCACCGGCCCTGTTTTCATTCCTGTTGGCTCACCCACTTCTCCCCACAACCAGGTTCCCCGTATTCCCTCCTTTCCTCTCCCTCCTGGATTTTCCCTTCTGGATTAAAAAAAAAAAAGTAAATTGGCTTATTGTTTATAATTTCTTAGTACTCTCTTGCCTCTTTAATAACTTCCATTATTTAGTATTTGGAAATTTTGTAAGATAAATTTGGGAAATTCAGGATTTTATTTCCAATTTGCCCCTGATTTGAAATACATGCCAGAATGGTCTAGTATCTACCAGAAATGAACCCCTGAACACAAGAATGATAGGTTCCCAAACCCTAGAAACTGACTATGAGTTGACAAATCAAATTGCAGTGATTTCTCCTATAACAATGGGTGGGTATGTGTTCCTAAAACTCTTCATGTTATGGAATTTTATGTAACAAAAGGACAAAATGTAGCAGATGCCATCAGTGCCTCAACCATATCCCCTCACCCTTGTCCTTTAGTGCACGTGGGCCAGACTTATCACAACCGGTCCCTGTATTCCTTTGGCTGAGGGCCTCTCCGGCCTTTGAAGCCCTCTTTGCCTGTCCTCAGAGGGGATTAGAAGGGCCAGGGAGTTAACGCTTCCCAGGAGCAGCTCTAACCAATGTGCAGCCGGAGTTGGAGTACACGTGCCCCAGGCCCTTGCCCCGTAGGCAGGATAACCCAGGAGCAACCCAGAGAGGTTGGGTCCACTTGCAATGCCCTAACACTCTTTCTGCTGGCTGCCTCCCCTTCACTTCCCCGTTCTCCTTCTAGTATTTCCTTCACTTCTCAGTTATACTACTTCTACTCAAATTCTTATCCTGGGATCTTCTCCTGGAGAACCCAAACTAAAACACAGGGCCACTCAAAATCTTTTCTACTTCCTGAATAACACACTAAAAAACAGAAAAAGAAGAATAAACTAGCACCAGCAAAACACCACCACATTTTTAAGCATCTTACATTCTTAATAAATTTTAAAAAATATATTATTTGGTGAATTACGTTAACAAATAGCATGAATTTTGCTTAGTGGAAGTAGGTGTGTGAACTGTTGTGGCTTTGATTTATGAAGATGAGGTGGAAACAAGGACCCCTAATTTTCAGGATAGAATGTTGCAAAACCAGAGGTGGATAGTTATGGCTCACTCTCCTATATTTGTTTCCTCTATATTGACTTGAAATAGAAATCCAGCTTTGTTTTCTGCCAGTTTCCTCTTTCCATGACAGAGAGTGCTAGCCTGTTGTCTTTGGCATTAAGCCATCATCTTCAATTCACTGCAAGTGATTTTAAACCACACTTAAAGTAGATGACAACTGCCATACAAGTTACTTCAAGAGTGAGAATTTAATACAGGGGATTGGTTAAATAGGTAACAGATGACTGTGAAGGCAAAGGGGAAATACTGAGGCAACTTCAGGAAGAATCTGTCACTTCTGGGGCTGGAGGGAAAAGGAAGGAAGCAGAACCTAGAAGGAGGATCATCACATAGCTGGGACCCAGACCTCTGGGAAGAAGTGTGGCCAACCACCCTGGCCCTGGAACACAGACTTTCAGTGTTCAGACCAGGAAGCGCTCAGGAAAAGTTGGAGGGTGGGTCATCCCAGGGGAGGAGTGACACCTGGCTGGGTCTGATGCCCCCTGCACTTGGGGGAGGGACCCCACAGAGCTGGAACTCAGATCTCTGATCAGGGGAACACACCAGCTGCGGCTCGTACCTGTGAGCTGGTGAAATGAATCAGGTTCCAGGAATTCAGGAAAAGACTGGAAACCAACCAAATGCTACGCCTCTAGCCTTCCAGTCTTCTTCCAGCATCTCTGCTCACTGAGTCTAGCAGGGAGCAACTGATAGAAGGCAAAGGAGAAATGTGGTTTGCTTCACAAAGCAAGGTACAAAACGTGGGTCTGGAACCAAGAGCAATAACTTAATAACTAACACGGTCACTGGATGCGTGGATGTGTTCACCTCAACTCTAATCTCTCTCTCTCCCCCCAGCCCCAGCATTGTCTCTGGTAAGGATCCCTTTATACCTATTACCTAGTCTCGCATTCTCATATCTTTTAAAATAGTTTGTTATTTTCAGTTCCTCCTCAATTCTTAAGGCCTTTCTTTTTTGCTCACATTTTGCTCACCCCTGGCATTTTTACAACCAGTACTCTTACTCACGTTTCGATTGACATATTAAATCATTTTATCAACAAATATACGCAAACTCAGGAGAATAGCAGGACAGCATGATACCCACTCATAGGAAAATGCATAGGGGGTATGTGGGGTACAGGAGAGGATGAGGGACGTGCTGTCAGTGTCAGGTTCCTCTGTGGGTTATTACAACTGCCTGGGGGGCATTTCTCCCCTTCACCTGCTGTTTCTGAGTAGTGCAAAGCTTAGTTACCTGGTGAAAAAAATCTCATTTGAGCAAACATGATTTTGCATTTTGGTAATCTTATTCCCCTACGTATCTAACACAGAACAAATTCGTGCATAGAGAAGATGGGTATTTTAACCAAAGGGATGGTGTGAGAACTGGGGCCATCTCCCAGACCCGAAGTTGAGAAGGACAGGACTCCTGGCTTCATCCGACTCGGGAGTTTCTCAATCTGTCTCTGCTGGAAATACCTTTATATTCTCTCATATCTCTCCCATGTACCTAAAAGAATAATAAGTCAAAATATCTCTCAGAATTTACTTAATAACTGTTTATGTAATGTGCTAACTCTGTATGGATATGTAGGATTCATACAGTATGACTGTTGGATCTTTATTTCCCAGGCATTCTCGGAACACTTCAACACAAATACAGCCCAGCCAGGGCAGTAGGACCAACCATGGAACTCACGACCCAAGTGACATTGCCAGGTCCCCTGACTCCCAATTCTACCTGCCTGTGTCTCCACACCCTTGAGTCAAATGCCCGCCACCCACCTACTTCCCAGGGTCTCATAATCAGGCAAAAAACTAGAATCCTTGATTTATTTTTTTTCAAACTACTTTAAAAAGCACGATGTATTGCAACAAAAACCTTCAACAACTTTCATCTTCAAAGAAACACCAAATTATATTGTAATTTATCTGAAACTTTAAGTTATTTCTGAATTGTTTCATGTTTTCAGCGTCTTGCTCCACTCACATTATTCACAATTCCTGTGAGGGTCTGGGACGTGAGCGCGGCATTGCAAAATAGGTCACTGGCAGGCTCAAGCCTGATTCCTGCAGCCTGAAAACATTTTTAGTTCAAATGTAAGCAGCCATAAACTTTGATTATGAAAGTCAAATTTTCAGAGGCTTCTGCTGCTTGTTTGAGAAATCTTCAGGGTGCTGCTGCCCAGGGCACCCTTGTATGTCACAGAGGGCTGGTCACACCAAGACCGTCGTTAAGTCTAGACATTAAATGTCATTATCACTCTATTTGCATTTAACTTTTTAGTTAATGATTTATTCATTGGATGGGCACACACTGTGCAATGGAAACAAATATATCCCTGACTTGAAGACAAAAGAAAAGCTGAAAGAACTTTAAATAAGTTTCTTCCAGATGATCCTTCCATTGTATTTTAATGAGGAATGTTTTCCTGCTTCTTCACAAGAGGGTTTCCTCTGGCTTTGACCTTTACCCACAGCAATCAAAAGCCCACCTGGGCTTTAAGACTTTAAAGTCTAGACCACCATGAAGGTAAAATCCAAATCCAAGATATGAAAACAATCCCCTAACCACAAGTCAAGCAGCGACAAGGGACTCAGAACTTTTGCATTCTTATTAAATGCATCATTTGGATTCTCAGAGGTTGGTGTGGAGAGTATGGGGTGACCAGTGGTTGATACAAAGCACAGGATATGACCAGTGTTTGGTACAGAAGTAGGATTTGATTGATGGTTAGTGTGGAGGATAGGCTATAACCAGTGGTTCCCTATGGGGAGGCGGGAATGCCATGCTGGCCATGGGAAAGGAGGGCAGGTTTGCCTCTACTGCAGATTGCTCACACCACCTTTGGAGTATAGAATGGCAAGGAGGGCAGAGTGAGGAGGAGCATTAGGATTCTCTCAGCATCCCACGTAGATGCTACTTCTGTAAATAGATGCTACTTCTGTAAATACCCAAAGGTATTTGAGCCCATTCCTAAGATTCTGGTCACTGGGTGTTTCTAAGGGTAGCTGCAACTTCTTGCTACCTTTAAAAGAATGAGAAGGGGAGCCTATCTGAAATATTTGGTCCAGGTAGGAACCCGTAGTCTAAGAAGAACTAACAATGGGCTGGCTTCACCAGATTTCCCTTGATCCAGTGCCAGATGCAGGTGTTTGCTGCTGCTGGGTGTCACTGGTCCCTAGTTGCTGCTTGATTTGTGGCTAGGGGATTGTTTTCATATCTTGGATTTGGATTTTACCTTCATGGTGGTCTAGACTTTAAAGTCTTAAAGCCCAGGTGGGCTTTTGATTGCTGTGGGTAAAGGTCAAAGAGTACAAAGCCACTATGTTTCGTGTGGTTTCTTTGTGTTATTTCATTGTTTCATTTTATTTTAACTCAGTCCAATAAAATATAACCTCCATGAGGACAAGGACTCTATTGATCTCAATGTTATATGCCCATTGCCTGTCCAGCACAATACCTCTCATATAGTAGACTCAATAATACTTGAATTTAAATTTCTTTTTAATTTTAATAGATGTAGGGGGTGCAAGTTAAATTCCATTACATGTTTACAGAGTGGTTGACTCTGGGCTTTTGGTGTACCCATCACCAGAGTAGTGTACATTGCACTCCACAGGTAATTTTTCATCCCTCACCCCTTCACCCTCCCCACTTTGAGTCTCAATGTCCATTATACCACTCTGTGTGCCCTTGTGTAGCCATAGTTTAGCTCCCACTTATAAGTGAGAACATGTGGCATTTATTTTTCCGTTCCTGAGTTACTTCACTTAGGATAATGGCCTCCTGTTCCATCCAAGTTGTGGCAAAAGACGTTATTTCATTCTTTCTTATCACTGAGTAGTACTCCACAGTATGTATCCCACATTTTCTTAATCCACTCATCAGTTGATGGGCAGTTAGGTGGATTTCATATCTTTGACATTGTGAATTGTGCTGCAATAAACCTATGAGTACAGGTATCTTTTTGATATAATGATTTCTTTTCCTCTGGGTAGATAACTAGTAGTGGGCTTGCAGGTGCAAATGGTAGATTTACTTTTAGTTTTTTGAGAAATCTCCATAATGATCTCCATAAAAGTTGTACTAATTTACATTCCCACCAACAGTGTATAAGTATTCCCTTTTCACCACATTTGCACCAACATCTATTGTTTTTGATTTTTCAATAATGTCCATTCTAATTGGAGTAAGATGGTATTTCATTGTGGTTTTAATTTGAATTTCCCTGATGATTAGTGATGTTCAGCCTTTTTTCATATGTTTGTTGGCCATTTTTATATCTTCTTTTGAAAAATGCCTGTTCATGTCATTCATCTACTTTTTAAGGGGTTTGTTTGTTTCTTGCTCAGTTGTTTGAGTTCCATATAGATTCTGGATATTAGTCTTTTGTTAAACACATAGTTTGTGAATGTTTTCCTCTCATTCTGTAGGTTGTCTACTTACTTTATTGATTATTTCTTTTGCTGCATAGAAGCTTTTTGATTTAATTAGGTCCCATGTGTCTATTTTTCTTTTTAATGCATTTGATTTTAGAAATTTAGTCATAAGTTATTTGCATAGACCAATGTCCAGAAGAGTTTTTCCTAGGAATTCTTCTAGAATTTTTATTGTTTTGGATCTTACATTTAAGTCTTTAATCCATATTGAGTTAATTTTTATATATGGTGAGAAACAGGGATCCAGTTTCATTCTTCTGCACATCGCTGTTCAGTTTTTCCAGCACCATTTTATTGAAAAGGGTGTCCTTTCCCCAACGTATACTCTTGTCAATTTAGTCAAAGATCAGTTGGTTGTAAGTCTGTGGCTTTATTTCTGAGTTCTCTACTCTGTTCCATTGATCTATGTGTCTGTTTTTATACCAATACCATGCTGTTTTAATTAGCATTGCTTTGTAGTATAATTTGAAGTCAGGTAATATGATGCCTCCAGCTTTGTTCTTTTTGCTTAGGATTGCTTTGGCTATTCATGCTCTTTTTTAGTTCCATATGAATTTTAGAATTGTTTTTTCTAATTTTGTGAAAAGTGATGTTGGTATTTTGATAGGGATTGCATTAAATCTGTAGATTGCTTTGGGCAATATGGTCATTTTAACAATAGCAATTCTTCCGATCCATGAGCATGGGAGATTTTTCTATTTGTTTGTGTTGTCTATGATTTCTTTCATCAGTGACTTGTAGTTCTCCTTGTAGAAATCTTTCACCTCTTTGGTTAAATTTATTCCTAGGTATTTTTTTTTTCAGCTGTTCTAAATAGGATCGAGTTCATGATTTGGTTCTCAGCTTGATCCTTGCTGGTGTATAGGAATGCTATTGATTTTTATACATTGATTTTATAACCTTAGACTTTGCTGAATTTGTTTATCAAATATGAGTGAGTCATTTGGAGGAGTCCTTAGGGTTTTCTAGGTATGAGATCATATCATCATCAAATAGGGATAATTTGACTTCCTCCTTTCCAATTTGGATGCCCTTTATTTCTTTCCCTTGCCTGATTGGTCTGGCTAGGAGTTTCAGTACTATGTTCAATAGAAGTGGTGAAAGTGGGTATCCTTGTCTTGTTCCAGTTCTCAGGGGACATGCTTTCAACTTTTCCCTATTCAGTATGTTGTTGGCTGTGGGTTTGTCATATATGGCTTTTATTATTTGGGGTATGTTCCTGCTATGCCAAGTTTATTGAGAGTTTTTATCATGAGGGATGCTGGATTTTATCATATGCTTTTTCTGCATCTATTGATCATATACTTTTTGTTTTAATTCTATTTACATGGTGAATCACATTAATAGACTTGCCTATGTTGAACCATCCTTGCATCCCTGGAATAAAACCCACTTGATCATGGCAAATTATCCTTTTGGTGTGCTGTTGGATTCAGTTTGCTAGAATTTTGTTGAGGATTTTTGAATCTGTGTTAATCAGAGATATTGATCTGTAGTTTTCTTTTGTGTGTGTGTGTGTGTTGAATCCTTTCATGGCTCTGGTATCAGGGTGATACTGGCTTTGTAGAATTAATTAGGGAGAATTCCCTCCTTAATCTTTTGGAAGAGTTTCAGTAGGATTGGCACCAGTTCTTTGTATGTCTGGTAGAATTCAGCTGTGAATGCATCTGCCTAAGCTTATTTTTTGTTGTTGTTGGGAGATTAATTTATTACTGATTCAATCTCACTACATAATTTTTATCTGTTCAGGAGTTCTATTTCTTCCTGGTTCAGTGTCAGGAGGTTTTATGTGTTCAGGAATTCATTCATTTCCTCTAGGTAATCTAGTTTGTGAGCATAGAGTTGTTCATAATATTCTCTGATGAACTTTTATGTTTCTGTGGCATAAGTTGTAATGTCTCCTATTTCATTCTGATTGTGTTTGTTTGGATAGCCTCTCTTCTTGGTTAGTCTGGCTAGTGGTTTATCAATTTTGTTTATCTTTTCAAAGAACCAACTCTTCATTTTGTCGATCCTTAGTATTTTGGTTTTTGGTGTCTATTTCATTTAGTTCTGCTCTGATTTTTGTTATTTCTTTTCTTCTGCTAACTCTGGGTTTGGTGTGTTCTCTTTTTTCTAGTTCCTTAAAATGTGATGTTAGGTTGTTGATTTGTGATCTTTCTACTTTTATAATGTCAGAATTTAATGTTATAAACTTCCCTCTTAGAACCACTTTTTCTGTATCCCCCAAGTTTTTGGTATGTTTTGTTTTCATTTATTTAAAAAAAATTAATTTCCATTTTTATTTCTTCATTGACCCACTGATCATTCAGGAGCATGTTTAATTTCCATGTGTTTGCAAGTTTTTAAAGTTCCTCTTCATACTGATTTCTAGCTTTATTCTACTATGGTCTGAGAAGATGCTTGATATGATTTTGACTTTTTTAATTTTTTAAGACTTGTTTTGTGATCTAAAATGGGATCTATCTTGGAGAATGTTACACATGCTGATGAAAAGAATGTATATTTTGTAGTTGTTGAGTGGAATGTTCTTCAAATGTCTGTTAAGTCCATTTGGTCTAATGTCCAATTTAAATGCACTATTTCTTTGTTGATTTTCTGTCTTGATGATCTGTCTAGTGCTGTGAGTGAGGTGTTGCAGTCCCTGACTATTATTGTATTGCTGTCTATCTGTTTCTGTAGGTCTAATAATATTTATTTTGTGAATGTGGGTGCATATATATTTAGGACCCTTATACCCTCTTGATGAATTGTTCCCTTTATTATTATATAATGACCTTCTTTGTCTTTTTTTTATTATTTTTGATTTAAAGTCTGTTTTATCTGACATAAGTATAACTACTCCTGCTTGCTTTTGGTTTCTGTTTGCATGGAATATCATTTTCCACCCTTTTCCTTTCAGTCTGTATTTGTCTTTATGGGTGAGGTGAGTTTCTTATAAGCAGCATATAGTCAGATTTTTTTAATCCATTTTACCAATCTATGTCTTTTACGTGGAACATTTAATACATTTATGCTCTAGGTTAACAATGATATGTGAGGTTTTGTTCTCGTCACGTTGTTAGTTGATTTCTAGTTGTTTTCTAATTTATTTTATTTCTTTTTCTCCTTTCATCTTTGTGGTTTGAGGAACTTCTGTCATGTTGCCATTTAGTTCCTTTCTATTCCTCCTTTGTGTGATTGTTTTATAAAACCTATAACATTTTTTATATTTTTTTATATTTTTGTGTGTCTTCATAATGGTGAATATTGACCTTTTGTTTCCATGTTTAAGATTCCTTTCATTGTTTCCTGTAGGGCTGGTCTAGTGGTGACAAATTCTCTCAGCATTTGCTTGTCTAGGAAAGACTATTTCTCCTTTATTTATGAAGCTTAGTCTCACAGGATATAAAATTCTTGGCTGGCAGGTTTTTTCTTTCACCTCTTTAAAAATGCCATCCCATTCTCTTCTGGCTTGTAAAGTTTCTGCTGAGAGGTCCACTGTTAGTCTGATGGGGTTTCCTTTCCAGGTGACTGGATGCTTTTCTCTTGCTAATTTCAAAATTCTTTCTTTTACTTCAACTATAGTTATTCTGATTATAATATGCTGTGGTGAAATCCTTTTTGCAATGTATCTGCCTGGTGATCGTTGGGTCTCTCATATCTGAATGTCTAACTCTCTTGATAGTCCTGGGAACTTTTTATTGCTTATTTCCTTAAATAGATTTTCTAAACTTTTTGATCTCTCTATCCCCTTGGGAATACTAATAATTCATTAGTTTGGTCACTTTATGTAGTCCTAGATGTCTTGGAGGCTTTACTGAATTTTTTAAATTCTTTTTTTCTTTATTTTTGTCTGGTAGGATTATTTCAAAAACATCTGTCTTAAAGTTCTGAGATTCTTTCTTGTGCTTAATCTAGTCTATTCTTGAAGCTTTCAAATGTGTTTTATATTTCCTTCAATAACTTTTTCAGTTCTAAAATTTCTTGGGTTTTTTTAATGATATCTATCTCCTTGATAAATTTCTCATTCATATCCTGAATTATTTTCTGACTTCTTTACATTTTTTTTTCAGATTTCTCTTCCATCTCATTGAGTTTCTTTAGAATCAATATTTGTAATTCTTTATCTGGAATTACAAGCAATTCTTTTTGATTTGGATCCATTGCTGGACAATTATTGTGGTCCTTTGGTGGTATCATATTTCCTTGCTTTTTCATGTTTCCTGTATCCTTCCATTGATATCTCACATCTGATGTAGCAGTCACTTGTTCCAATTCTTTGAAATTTCTTTCAAAGGGGAGAATTTCTTCTTGAAGTTTTATATATGTTGTTCATTGAGTAGAATACTTTGGATTTGATTTTGGGTACCTGCAGTAGTGTGATCTTTGTGTGATTTCTTAGGCAATACACAGGGTCAGTGGTATCTGTGATTTCCTTGGTGCCTTAGGGAACAACAGTTATTAGTTGAGGCTGTGGTGAAGTTTTGCTAAAGACTTGAATAGCAGCCGAGCCAGTCTTTGAGGCCCAGTGCTGGAAGCAGTGGGCTGATTATGCCTGATCTTAGGTCCTAAAGCAGCTCATACTGGCAGCAATGTTAGTGTGTCCTGGGGAGCCAATTCTTGGGCTTTCAGGGGGTTTGTTCAGAAGCTAGTAATGGGAGCAGAGGGCTGGGTGTGTGAATGGGTTCTTAAGCCCCTGTGCAGCTGTTGTGATGTGGGAGGTGGCAGTACCAATGGTGGAGCCACCCACTAGGACCCAAGTGGTCCATGTTGGTGTTACTGGTAGCTGCAATGGATTGGGCAAGCTAGTCCCTAGCCCCACAGCTGCCTGCAACAGGGTAGTGTGTGTTGTCCTTGGTGTGCTTAGGAGAGCTTGGTCTCTCTCCCTTGTCCCTTCCTGGCCAGGTGGAAGATGCAGTCAGGTTGCCTTTAACTCAACACAAGGTGGAGGCAGGGCTAGTGTTAAAATCTCAAAATCGCACCAGGTATACACCTGCAATCAAAGAGGGCAGGGCTCCTTTTGGGCAAGCAGCATGGGCAAGAAACTGTGTGAATACTTTTGCTCATGTCTCAGTCTCACAGGACCCTGTACCAGGGTGGTGGAAGTTGTTCTAGGTATGTGTAGGAGAGTTTGGGCTTCCCTGTCCCTCCTCAGCTGGGCAGGGCTCCAGCTGCACCAGCCCCAGCACAGCCTGAGGGTAGGGTGCTCTATCCCCAGCTTTAAACTCCAAACTGGCACCTTGGGCCTGTGATCAGAGAGAGTGGGGCCTCTTCCAGGCAAACAGCACATGCAAGATACTGCAAGGAGTGCTGTCTACTCACAACTCTGTCCCCTAGGTATGTATAGGAGAGCCTGGGCTCCTCTGTCCCTCCTCAACAGGGTGGGGCTCCAGCTCTGTCAACCCAAACTCAGTCCAATGGTGGGGCACAGTCCAAGGTCTCAAAATGGCACATTGGACCTGCAACCAGAAAGCCTGGGGCTCCACCCAGGCAAGCAGCATGGGCAAGAAACTGTGAAAAATGCTGTCTTCTCAGTCTTAGTCTCAATAGCAGCCCACAGCAGGGTGGTAGGGACCTTGCCAGGAGTTCATGGGAGCTCTTCTATCTTTCCTGGGAGTTGTGCAGTAGCTGTAGGCATGCCCACAGTTGCCCAGTATCTAGGCTCTCAGAACAGCACCCAGCTCAAGCTGCTCTAGCCTCAGATGCCTGTGGGACTCCATGTGAGTTCCCTTTCTAGAACAATGTCTCCATGCAACCTCCAAGCAGCTCCTTATGTTAGTACCTAGACCTGCATGGGTCAAGAGGTTTACTTGTAGCCGAGATTGTAAAACCTCATCTTGGTGAGTGGAGCTCTGGGTCCAGGAGCTTATTGGCTCCTGTTTCCCTTCTCTTACTATTTTCCCAAGTCCAGGAGCTTCTCTGGCTACTAGCCAGTCCCTGGACAGGCAAGTTGCCCCAAACCCTCTCCTTACTCACTTTGGTGCTTCCTATCTCTTTGCTGGTGAATCCTAGCATTCTCTCCTAGATTATCTGTTCAAAATGTGAGAATATGGTTACCATTCTGGTTCATCTTCATAGAGGAGGCACATACTACCTGTGTCTGGTCAGCTATCTTGATCTTATCCCCTCAGTAATATTTGTTGAATGAATGATGTCAAATGGAGGAAGGGGCCTGGCATGGTGGCTCATGCCTGTAATCCCAGCACTTTGGGGAGCCAAGGCAGGAGGATCACTTGAGGCCAGAAGTTTGAAGTTGCAGTGAGTTATGATTACACCACTGCACTCCAGCCTGGGTGACCGAGCGAGACCCTGTTTCTTAAAAGAAAAATTGAAAAAGGAAAGCCTAAAAGACATAATTCCAAATGTGATGTGAGCTATTGACATATAAAACTAATCTAGGTTAAAATTCTTTTCAATATTAAAAGACATCTGGTTTTAAACACTCTAAAACATCTCTCACAAGGGTTTTTTGTCTCAATGATAAGCTCCATGCAGGCAGGTACCTACTTTTTTTTTAAACTGGTATCACCAGCACCTAACACATTGCCTGGCACATAATAATAGGTATTCAATAAATATTAGATAAATGTATGAGCTATATGTAAGTTGCCTAGGCAATTGCTTCTTCACTTCCCCACTGTGGGAAACCTGAATCTTTTATAATTAACGTTAAATTTCATTTTCTCCAAGAAGCTGTCCACTCGAAAAGAATCTTTCCTTTCCTTATTCTCTAATAACATGTGGTTTGTACCTATCAATTAGATTGTGAGCTCCTAGATAACAAGGAGGTTCCCATTTTTAAATTTTTATTTACTTCACAGTAATTAGCACAGTGCTTTGAATGTGGAAGGGGCTTTAACAAGAGCTAACTTTTTAAAGACCTATTTTATTATAACTGATGGGCTTTATACTAGTATCGGAGATTTACCCAGATGGATTCATTTAATCCTTACGACAACCCTAGGAGGTATTATAGTTTTGATCAAGATCTCATTTTATAGATGAGGAAACTGAAGCCCAGAGCCACCACCTAATAAATGGCCAAAATTCAAATTCACACATTGTGACTCCAAGTCCATCCCCCTTAACCAGGAGAAAACAAAGGGCTACCTCTACAAAGCCAGCTAAACATAGTCTATGATCAATCAGAGCTTGTAGGTTAAGCAATCTTCACACCCACGGGCCATAATAAGAGCACACAAAGAGATGAAGCAATGAGGAGATAAAAATCCTATAATTTACATGTCTTTTATAATAAGCAAGGAAGATAGCAGATGAGTTTTGAGGAGAAGATTTTTCAATGTTATGAAATATTTCTATTAAATATTTCCTGTCCTCCTACTTTTCTGATTTGGGGTACACCTTGGTGCACAATGGAATTTTGCTTACATTCATAATTACACAGTACACTAGACTTTTCATCATGAATTGCTTTAATTCAACATGAAATGTCTAATAACTCAACAAATAACAAATAACTCAACAAATAGGAAATGTTGTTGGATACATACTTTTTACAGACTTGGAAAGTGAATATACATTTTTCTCTTCTTTGTCAAATACACTTTGCCGTCTTTAAATAAAGGGAAATTGAATAGGCCATAAATTTGTGCTGAGCCTGAACTATAACCTAAATGGCTTCAACTGAAATACTCTTGTGTCTCTCATGTCTTCAAACAGTACTAAAATACAAGTGTGCTGCTTCTAAATCCTTTCATTTCAAGGATTACAGAGATACATAATGATGGAATTTACTTACACTTCACAAAGATCCTAGAATATTCTGTGTAATCAATGTGTACTAGTTTCAATTACAAATATTAATAGAACCTTAGCAAGCACAGGTTTAATGTTCACATTTTCATTTCTTTTTGACATATCCCAAATACTGATATCATGTAGTGATTTATAATAGGATAATAATACCTGCTGCATAGGTTTGTTTTCAGGATTTAAGAAGATGCTATATGGGAAGCATTTTATATGAATTTAAGGAATGCATACTACAAGGTCAACATGTTTGGTAGAGCCAAGGTACCAGTGAGTGAGCCTAGCCTGACCACCTCACCTCAGCTGGTGTTATTCTGAGATTTCAAGATGCCCAAGTTTCTGTATGTAACCCTCTCCAATGACAAGGGTCTACTTTCATTACAATCTTAAATCATGCAATATTTTGGGGAGGCAATTTTTCAATATCTATGAAAATTAAGTTGTAGATCCCCTCTAACCAAACAAATCCACTTCAGGTAATTTATGCTGTAGATCTATTCACACCTGTGCCCAAAGACAAGTCCTCACATAAGCACAGATGTCGAGCAATGAGATGGCTCAAATAAGCAGATACGGCACATCCAAAGAGTAAATAACTATAAAGTAGGAATAAAGTGTGGCTCATCCAAAGAGTGGATAACTATGGAGCCATTAAAAGAATGTATGGTTGATTTGGAACCTCAAATTTTAAAAAATTGTTAAAATGAAATAAGTATAATAGTTGCCAAACAGTATAGATAGGATGCCCTGTGGTTGTTTTTAAATTAAAGAGAGGCATATATATAGAACTTGTATAGGCACAGACTATGTCATAAAGGATTTCCAAGAATGTGGGAAGAGTGGTTGCCCCTGGGAAGCAGAACTACAGATTGAGATCTGGTGGAAGGGAGACCTATTTTCATTATAGACCTTTTTGCACTTCTGAATTGCTTTCACTATGTTGAAGTATGATATTTTTAATTGAAAAACTAGACAAATTTTTCCCTACATGATAAGGATCAACAGTCATCAATTCAACTGTATGACTGGAGACCAACTAGGCCTCCAGGCTTCTGCTTCAGATAGGTGTAATGCTGAGCCATGAGAGAGGAGCAGGAAGCATGGCTTGTGGTAAGACAAGACACACACACACACCCTTCAACTGGTTTGTGCAAAATCCCTTGGTCAGGTTGCTCGCTGACCTGAGTAGCCATACTTTCAGGTATAATGTGTCCACCTGGAGGGAAGTTAAAAGCAAGTAAGGCAAGAAGATTGCCCTGAAACAGTCTAGTAAAAAAAAATATATAGTTTTGGCAGGTTGGAGCTTCTATTACTACTCAAATCACATCTCGCCCACACTGCCTATAGGATGGGCCCGGCCAAATAACAAAACTTGTGTAGCTAGAGCATTAAAATTTTAATAATATGCACTTGATGTTATGTTTTATCTCATAGAGAGTGGTGTGAAACACTTAAGGAAAGTGTCCATGTTTTAAAACATAAGCATGTGGCATAACTTAAGTCTCTAATTATACAAGAATGAATTATTAAATGAAAAATGTAATTAGATGTTTAAAATGTTACTAATAGCTCACACTAACAAAACAAACTATAAATTATATTTTTGAGCATATAATTCAGACACCAGTCATATAGACTTAATGTCCTTGAGGAATATCAGATGTCCTCAAGATTTGGAATTTGATTTAATTGAAAGATATAGGGGAAAAACTTTGTAGCCGGACAATTCCCCATTGACTCCATATCTAAAGAGGATCAAAAGCATACATTATTCCAGCTAAGGTTAGCAATAATTTATGCTGAATAAATTATCTGCAGTTTAGCTTCTTTCAGCCAGGGGCACAAGAAGTTATGCAATGGGAAAGGCTGTGTACATGCTAGTCAGCGTGTCCTGGCATGCTGGGACCAAACCAGGCTGGGACTGGAAAATTTGAGCGTTGGCCCAGTTTGATACTAACTTGGTACAAAGCCACCATGAGCAGAAGCACATTCCCAGCCTCCACCCACTCACCTTGCCTGACCTGCCCTTAGGAAGTGTAGAACACATACCTTAGAAATAAAATGGAATAATAATGCACCATTTAGAAGTACAAATACACACATATAAATCAGAGGTGCATGATGGAAAAGATGTTACTGGTACCAGTGACAAAATATAATTCTCTGAACCACAAGAAATTCCAAATCTAAGGGGCGCCTACAAATGCTGAGCCAAAACTTACACAGAAGTGGCAGGCAGCGTGAGAAAGGTTCCAGAAAGATCTACCCCAAGAATCTCTTTCCAGGAGCCAGAGTCACATGGGGACTGAAGGAAGGTGGGCTGGGCTCACTGTCCTTGTCATTTCTGAGAGAGCCCAGCCCACACGCTCCTTTCTATGATTGAGTCAAACAAAGGCGAGACCTTATTAGGAGCACGGGTTTAAACTGTCTAAGAGGCAAACGCATTAGTATGTTCAGTCACCTTGCAAGCTAATGACTAGACACTTTAGAGCACAGGGGATCATTATTCCAGCATATCATCAGTGAACTTTCCAGAAAAGCTAATTAAAAGATCCATTAAAATGCTTACCAGAAAGTTAGGGGTTTATCACAGAATCTTATTCGCATTTGAAGAATTTGCAAGATTTTTGCCTTGCCTTCTCCTACCACCTTTCATTTCCTTTCCTGTGATCTCTACAGATGAACAAAATTAATTAGGGAGATTCTTATTTTCCTTTTATCATAATTTAAGTATCTCATTATTTTCCCCCTTCTCTAATACTGTTTGCTACTAACCTGACATCGTAACCCCGAAAGAATTAGAGGCAGCCAAGTCCTGGGCAGATGCTCCTCTAGGAGGAGTCCTGTCTAGGGCAGCAGCAGCCCACGCTTGCCCAGAAAATTTCTTTGGGGCTAAAGCCCTATGTGCTGCTTTCACATCAGAAGTTTCCTTAGATTATTTTTAGGTATTTCAATATCCTTTATTTGATGTCCTCCAAAGCAGGTGCACACAAGCTGGGGACTACAAAGGTAACTAATTAGAGTGTGGGAAGAAAATGTTAGACTTTATGTTTCTTTTTTTTGCCTCATTTTGATTTTGTATATAGTTTACAATAAATAAAATGCATTAGGAGAGTAATACCTACATGTCATTTGTAAAGTAAAAATAAATAACCATAAATCAGCAATGTGGGCCCAAAAAGGTTTTACCACTGAGGTGAGCAATGAGAAGAGACCCCAGCGCAGGCCTGGAGGGCTACCACGGCAGCATAGGGTGACCCGACAGGTGCTGGAAGAGCACTCGAAACCCTCCTAGAGAACCAGCTGTGTGCACACTGGACCTCTTCAAACCTCCCAAGGAATAGGCTTTATGCCTAAAAGGAATAAAAGGTGTTGGAGTCACCTGTGAGTTAACCTTGAGAAATCTTAAAACGTGAGCAAGTGAAATTGCTGAAAGGCCCAGAGTGATTCTTTTGCCTGAACCGGGAAAACTGCAGAAAACAGAAAATGCCAAACTACCCTGTACGTTTGATTAACTTAAAGTGCAGAGCAACAACCTGGCCTTCCTCCTTCCCCCAAGAACAAGATCCAAATTAACACCAACTCTTCTTTTTGATTGATTCATTTGGATTTTTTTTTGGTTATAAAATAATAATATGTGACTCTTACAGAAAATCCAGAAAATTAAGAATAAAGAAAAAAAAGTTGCCTGTGATGGCTTTTTTTCCCCCAAAATAAAAACTCCAGAGTCAAGAATCTATTGAAAACCATGTACTGTAGATGTCATCATAATTATTACTCTGCTTGCCTAGCTTCCCCTAACGGGGGGGGGGGGGGGGGGGG
>CM052441.1:8366593-8380446 GCA_028533085.1 Varecia variegata | reverse complement strand
GAACCCAGAGACAAGCATCCCATTGCCAAGGAAGCCTTCCTGGAGGGGGTGATTTCTGGCTGGTTGAACAGACGTATGAGTAGCTTCTTCTGGGAAGAAGAGTGAGAAAGGGAAGTAAGAAGAGACTTTAGCAGTATCTGCAATGTGGTATTTATTTTAAAAGACAGTAAATTAAACCAAAGTGTCAATGGTTGTTAACTCAGGATGGCGAGACATGGATGTTTGATACATTGTTTTTGTCCTGTTCTTAAACTTAATTTCTTGGGGTGGGGAGAAGGCAGGGTGGTAAGTGGGAGTTAGAGCTAACTCCTAGCAAAGAGAAGGAGGTCCTGGGAAAAGGCAGTGTGAGCGAAAGTACACACAAGAGAACACAGGGGCAACATGCTGAGTCGCGTCTGCCTGCTCATGAGGTTGTTACACAGATCAAGTGAAAAAGGAAATACGGAAACACTTTGCAAAGCATACAGCTCTGTCGTAAGTTTTTTTAACTCTTTAATATAAGATTTAATTTTACTTATTATTTATTTTTATTTTATTATATAATTAATATATGATGATGACTTTCACGCAGATCAAACAACTTTTCGCCATCCATTCTAGAGACCTGCAGGTATCAGTAGTTACAGCTTCCCCTAATAAGCCAGAGACTGAGAGGGAGCTGCTGTCACTCACACAGTGGTAAACTTTTAGGGACCAATAAGGCCTCAGACATCAAATTCTACATCAATGAATAACCCCCGATGAGAATATTTCTATGCCAGTCATGTCACAAAAGACCCCGGTGACTTATGACAATGACAGAATCTTTCTGAATACTAAAAGTATTGCCCCTTCCCTTAATCTCTGCATTCACTACACTATCAACTATTAATGGAAAATTGATTTTGTTATTTCTGGTGCTTATTCTCTTATCTACGGAGACGCCAAAGGGAAATCCCTATGGATACAGACGGAGGGAACCATTCTTTACACATTTTTTTGGATATGATTTTGAAAGCCTAAGAAAACGGAAAAATCACAAGAGAAAGAAATTTGTGTCATGCAGAGTAAAACTCAGTACCTGGAAATTTCACCGCAGGAAGTTGAAATTGACAGATAGAAACTAGACCAGTTTCATAATGTCACTCCACAAACTCACAGTGAAAAACTGTTCTGAAAGTCCAGCTTTTTTCCTCACAATATCATAAAAATGACAGAACTGAAGGGGCATTAGAAGGTCAACTGCTCCAGCCTAATGCCTCGGGCAAAGGAGTATATTACCAGACAAGATAAACACCTGCATGTACTGTTTTGTTGTGCTTTTCTTAATATTCAAAAATATATGTTTCTTTTAATTACTTGATCACTGTTCATTCCATTCAATCTTTTAGTCAGAAAAATTTTAATTGGACTCATTTTCTTTGCTTGATTCTCTATAAAGGATGAATTGACTATTGGTATTGTAAGAATATCATTTTATATACTTGAAATGAGTTTCTGCCTTTTATTTCCAATAATATGGTAAGCTAGATACTCTAACCAAGTTGGCTGTAAACAACTACAAATGCTTAATAAAATCTGAAACCTCTTTACCTACACTGATGAGCCAATAAGACAGTAAGGAAACACTCAGAAGCCAAAATTCGAGTAAAAGCCAGTCTCTGAATGATTAGAAGAGCCCCAAAGCTACCTCTTGCCTGAAGTCATTTGCCAAACCATATGAACTTGAACTTGGTCTTCAAGGTCATGATGGGGACAAGGGACAGCAGACAATGCCTAAGATGGAAATGACCTAAGAGATATATATACTGCCCGACAAGGATAAAACCCCAAAAGGGCTGTGCTCTCAATAAGAGTAAAACAAAAAATAAACCCTTCCCCCTCCACGAGGCCACAAGAAAGGCCATGTCTTTAACTTAGAGGTGAAAAAACATCTTCCCTGAGAATTTGTAACCACAAAGAAGCCCTCCTCAGATGAGCTTGCATTTCAAAATTATAGTATCTGGCATTCTGGAAAATCAAGATGTTCATTTTAAAGAGATCCCATGTTGGCCATGCCCCCTAAGCAAATATGAGTCTTTTCTGACAGAACAACAAACTCTTCACAGATCTAATAAAGTTCCCACAGATACAGACCCAGAAACTATGGACCACAGGGAAACCACCACACTCAAGTGAACTAGGGACCCTCATTTTGGACTGAGTTTCTAGCATACAGTGAGTTTCTAGTAAACAATATGAAAAAGGAAAGGAATATCATGAGTTATTAAGCATTTGTTTTCCAAACATCAATCTCAATTTTTTCCACATTTCATAAGCTCTAACAAACACACGTCAATATTATTTACCAAATGCTGAAAATTATCATATAAGCTATTATTTCTATAATATGTTTTTCCTAACAACATTTCACCCAGAGCCTTCTGTCCTCCTGCATGGTATATTTTTGGAAGCATAGACATGTGGTGAAATTATAAGGAAAGCGAGGGAGTGCTAAACATAAAAGTCAGCATTTTGGTCATATTTGAAAGATGGAGGAAGGGCAGGACCACGCAATGGCCACGAACCAACTGATCTCTAGGCCTGGGGATCCTCGGCCACCGCAGGACCTTTCCCCACTCCCGTGTGTTTCAGCCCCTGATGCTGGGCCCCAGTCATCCTCTTTCTTGGTATCTGTTCTCACTTTGCCAGAGCAGCCTCCTTAAAAAAATGTTTTTAAATTTATATAATGTATATACATATATAAGATGATATATATAAAATTAAAAATACATTTTGAATCATTTCACATCAGGAATTTTTTTTATTTTACCTTCACACACACACAATAGATAGTTTCTCTGGGTACAAAATTCTAATTGATAATCTATTCCCTTAGAGTGCTGAAGGTCTTCTCTCACTCAGGATTGCTGTTAAGAAAACCCAATGCCATTCTGATTCCCAGTATGGCTTTGTCACTTTGGAAACTTTTAGGATCTTCTCTTTCCCCCGTATTCTGGTACATCATAATAAACTGCCTCCATATCAAGTGTTTATTCATTCACTATGCTGGATACTCAATAAAAGAGTCATGTTCTAGAGTTGTAGAAATTTTTCTAGTATTAGACCATTAATATTTCCCTCTCTTCCACTCTGTTCTTTCCTTTTAGAGCTTTTAATAGTCACATGTTAGACCTCCTGGAATAATCCTCCAATTCTTATCTTTCCTCTCTTATGTTACATCTCTTAATTTTGGTTTTTATGGAGGTTTTTTTTTTTTGGATGTTTTGTTTTGTTCTGTTTGGGGGAAGATCCTCAACTTTATCTTCTAATCTCAGTATTGGAACTTTATTTCAGCTACCTTATTTTTAATTTCCAATAACATTTCACCCTTTCTGGTTGCTCCTTTTTCACCATATTCTAGTCTTCTTTCATAGATGCAATATCTTTCCCTCTCTCCTAAGTTGATTGATTAAAATTAGTTTTTATATTTTTGACATTTTCTTAGGTTCCCTGTCTTGCTTCTATTTCCTCTAAAGTTCTTTTTTGTAAATCTGTTTGTTTTAGCCTCTCTCATTTCAGAGACTCTCCACAAATGGTAATTCTCAGCTGTTCCCTTTTACTTAAGACTGAAGCTGTAAAAATCTAGACGGAAGCTCTCACTGCCTAGATGGGGCTTGCCGGGTTGTGGGCTCACCATACTGTGACGGGCTGGCAAGTCAGTCCCTTCACTAGAGTAATTTGAATGTCAATATGCAAAGGTCTTTTCTGCATGACCATACTGTTTCTTCAGAGAAGAACCTACCAATCTTCTGCCCTGGCGGGACGTATGCTGGGGCAGGCGAGGGTAGGATGAAATGTCTGCCTTCCAGTGTTTGGGGAGCAGAGCAGGGGACGAGGACAAACAGACCAGTCGCAGGCAACCACTTCATCCCTGTACTCAATTCCTGACTCCATCCCTGCCCTTCACTGTGCCTTGTTATCACTAACTCCTAATTCTCTCTGGTTTCATTTATCCAAAAAGTAAACCTCTATCTCCCGCCTGTGGGGGCAGTCAACTGGATGCATTGGCTGGCACAGGGACTCAGGGTCCAGCCACTGCACAGCCAGCCTCCCGGCCCGTCTCCTCCTTCCAGCCTGGTGCCTCCGTGCTCCCGGCCTCCCTCAGCAACTGAACCCTGACGTCCTGACTCTGTCCAGTTTCTACAGCTGTAGGGCGCAGCACACTGTAGAGTGGGGTGGATTGGCTCCCTCCTCACAGTGTCCCTGATGAAGGCCCTTGGATTGTCATTTCCTCCACTCTGCTCATTCCACTCTGCCACTCCAGCCTTCTGGAAATAGTCTCTTATTTGCTGGTGTCTCCAACTGCCCTCTCTTCGTGCTTGTAGGTTTATCCATTTCTATTCTTTTGCTGCCAGTGTAATTAGATTTTAGTAAGGAAAAGAGATAAAGATGTGTGGATATTCTGCCACATTTAACTAGAAAAGGTCGAGTTGCCCTTTGAATGGCCTGGCTGGCAATGTGTGGCCGTCACATGTTTCAGACTATATCTCAGACTACCCTTAGCCTTGAACTTCCTATTTAAATATCTGGCTCTTCCCTGAAAAGGTAGACACTGTGACTTACCTTAATTGTATTACCAGGGCTTAGAACAGTAGATATTTGTTGACTGAATTAAATTACATGGTTTAATTCTTGATCGTCTATAACAAAATCAAGTCTTATTTAAGTACCTTGTATATGCCAAAGCCTGATCTAAGCACTTCACAGTTGTTATTTTACTCACTTTTACCCTGATGACAGTGCTACAATGTAGATAGGATGTAGTCATGTTCACAGATGATAAAACTGTGTCTCAGTTGGGCTGAGTGATTTGATTACAGCCATACCACTGGATAAAGTGTGACCCAATATTCACATCTAAATGCCCCTCAAGCCACAGACTTTGCTGCTTCATACAACACTGCTCCCCACCAAAATTTAACAGCAAGAGAACAGGAGCGGCAAGACTTCCAACATATAGAAATGGCATTAAAGGGCTTATATCCAGAAAGCATGCACCAGGCAAAGATGGGACAGAAAAGATTATCTGAACCAAGATTAAATGCTATTGAGTGCTTATTTGCATTTGGTGGTTCAGAGTTGAAGACAGCTCTTCAAACTTCATAATTAGTATGTATTGCACATGGCAGTTCTAAAAGTGCTTTCAAACACATTATCTTGTACAAATAGCTAAACAAAATGATCAAAAGTCAACTAGATGTGAATAAGGTGCTTTTAAAGTCCTGAATAAAAAGTTTTAAAGGCATATTTTTATTATGAAAGTAGAATATATTTCAGAAAAATATTTGAGTATCTAATACCCATAAAAATGGACAAATCAAGTGCACACTGATTAACACAGTGAATTAAGTATCCCCAACTGTAAGTATGATTCAACATCATATTCCCCTGGAAAGTATTTGGACTTGGAATCATCCATTGAACAACATATTTTCATTCAAAAACATATTGAAATATAAGCAGCTCTCACAATGCTTGCTTTTAGAATTGTCAAATTTTGGCTTTGCTGAAATTAGTTCTCCCAAGGCTTCAATTTCTTCTGCATACACAATTTGATACCCTAATTGTGAAACAAAAACAGAATTTTTCTCATAGCAAAGGATGCCATGCAATTAGATTCAACATATTTGGAAACCTGACTGTAAACGAAGGTCTGTGCTAAGCATTCTGGCAAATTTAAAGCTGAACAAGACATGTTTCCAAACATCATGGCACCTCTACTCTAAGAGAGGAAATAAATACCTGTAGCTTAATACAAGGCAGACACAAGCAGCACAATACTGGATATCGGTACAACATGCTGCTATCACGTCTGTGTCCCTCCCAAACTCTTGTGTTAGAACTACACCCCCAAAGCGATGGTGATAAGAGGTGCTTATGCCCTGAGGACTCCACCCTCACTGATGGGATTAGTGCACTTATAAAAGGGCTGGAGGGAGCAAACTCGTCCCTTTTTTTCCCCTTTTGCCTTCGGTCCCTCCTGCCATGTGAGGACACAGCGTTCATCCCCTACACAATCAGAAATCTCCGGGAAGCAGAGAGCAGCCCTCACCAGACACTGAATCTGCCTACGCCTTGATCTTGGACTTTCCAGCCTCCAGAACCTCGAGAAATAAACTTGCATTGTTTATAAATTACCCAGCCTGAGGTATTTTGTTATAGCAGCATGTACAGACTGAGACACATGCTGTGGACACCCAGAGAAAAGCAAGGGTAAGGAACCGGGCAGATGAGGAGCTGGATGAGCCGGCCTTGGGAGCACGGGGTTGGGGTGGATCTCAGCAGGCCGAGGTGGGAGCAGCTGGCCCCCAGCGAGGGCCCGGGTGAGCAGGCTCCCCGAGGGCAGGGGGCGTCTAAAGTGAAGCAGCCCGGGGTTTCAGACATAAGTGTCTGGGAAAATGGATTCATTCCCTATGGCTGCCATAACAAATTACCATAAACTTGGTGGGTTAAAACAACAAAAATTTACTTTCTCACAGTTCTGGAGGCCAGAAGTCCAAAATCGAGGTGTCAGAAGAGTGGTTCCCTGGGAGGCTCTGAGGAAGACGCCATCCTCTTCCTCTCTCCGGCTTTTGGTGCTGCCGCCAGCCCTGGCGCAGGGCTGCTAACCACCGGGCCCTGCCTCTGTCTTCACCGGGCCTTCCTCTCTCTGTATTTCTGTCTCTCTTCTCTCCTCTTCTCTTCCTAGGACTTATCTTTGGATTTAAAATCCCCCTCACTCCAGAGTGATCTCATCTCAAAGTCTTTACCTGAAAAGACTCTTATTCCATAAGTCACATTCTGAAGTTCAACGTGGACGTATCTTTTGGGGAACACAATTAATTCAACCCTCTATAAAGCATCTCCCACATAAATGTATAATTTAAAAAATAAATTTTCCTTGAACTTATATTTGGTTATGAGTTGAATTTTAAAGATATCCAAGCAATAAATACTTAGAGACAATTTAATTACCATGTTTTCTTCTGAATGTAGTTTTCAACTGGTGAGCAGGGCTTTGAGATCATGCCTAAGTCCAGGTGACCGATTGCTGAGGGAGGGCCCTCCAACACACACCTCCCACAATACCAGCCACTCGATATTCCTGGATCCACAGCTGCCCCAGAAGTTAGCCGTGAGTAATGCAGCCCTGCACAACCCTTCACCTTTGGTACCAAGAGGAGGACAGAGCTCTACATCTGAAAAAATGCCCTACAAAATCTTAAACATGAGACATGAATCAAAAGCATGGTAAAAATTATGGAAGAAAATAAAGTCCAAACTAATCCAAAAATACGCTTTATGCACAGGAGGCATTTGGAGCTGAACCCTAAGAATGGATTTTGTAAGGCATTTTGTAATTGCCTTAATTATGGAAAACACTTTTTATTGGATTAGAAGTGCAATTTGATGCTCTTTCGGCATTGGGTAAAGAACTCGGTAATTGTATAAAATGATGGACAAGCTTTCAGGCTCCTGCACTTGTTTTTTGACTCTGTGATTTAAGTGTGAAATTGATCTGAAGTCTGTGTGGGTCTTCTATCAAGTTATGCTCAAATGTAAGCAATGCAGTTTCATTTGCACTAATTCAGTACAAAATATGCTTTCGGTGTGTAAAACTCAAATGCATCTCCTAGAATAGAGAGTCCAATTTATGTCATGCTCTAATCATAGCAGTTCTAAACTAATTTAACACCCTGAAGAAGTTAATTAACATCATTAAAAAGTGCATCCAGTCAAGTATAACATGTGACCCAAATAAATAATTGAATGAACTTTCCTACTCCAGTGGTGACATGTTCCAAGGCTGTCCTCTTTCATCAGACCTGGTCAACAATTGTTTGAAACATCTGACACCGACCACATTAGATGATTTTCATGAAGGTGTAAACCTACATGGCAGCCTAATAAACAACTTAAGTTTCATGGCTGACATTGATTTATACATCTTCTAAAGAGATGGTGCATGAAATGATCAGAACAGTCAATAACACAAGCAAAATGTATGGGCTTGAGATAAGAGAGCAGAAAACAAAATCAATGCCTTCCAGCTATTAACAGCATGCAGCAGAGTTCATAATAGATAGCATTAAACTTGAACAAGTTGCATCATTCAAATATCTCAGAGAAACTGTCACTCCAACAGTAATTGCAAAAATAGCATTCACATAAATGAGTATATATGGCTTTAGCTTGGTCACTAAAGGCATCTTACCAACTAAAAACTACTTAGATGAGTTGTTTGGGGTGTATTCTTATTATAAAAATTTTAGAGGTCACTAAGCATACTAATAAGTATCATTAGGTGTATAAAACTTAGATAATGAAGAAAGTCAATCTGTTCCCATGAACCTTCACACAAAAACAGATACACAAAGGGCAAAGCAATCAGCTGCACATGGATGATTTTTTCCTTTAAAGGAATGAAATTAAATATTGCTATCTTGTAACCAACACAGTCATTCTTAAGCCCTACAGGTCAGATAACTTTCTGTATCAAAAAAAAGTTTTAGTAAAATAGTCAGCACAGCAAAGTGGGTTAGCACATTGGCTTGGGATCACATGAACCTGTATTTGATTCACAACTTTGCCACTTATTAGCTTTATCACTTAACCTCTACAGGCCTCTGTTTATTCATCCATAACAGGGAATTAGTTATAAGTACCTTGCAGTATTGTTGTAGAAATGTAATAACATAGGTTGGAGGCCTGGGTGCATAGTAGTACCTAAATAAACTATCTTTATCTTCAATATATGCATGAATGTGTTTGTCCTTATACCAAATTTCTTAGGGACTATAAATTAACATAAGCATTTCAGAGCAATGTCAGTCCTTAATAATCTTTATTTATTATGAAAATTATAATGCTTAAATCTATAGCAGTTAAGCAAATGGTCAGCCTGCTTTCTAGCAATTTAAATTTGTTCTGGAGAATTATGCACTAACAGGGACACTCATATGCACGGGTTACTTCTTCACTTTATCTTACTTTATACATTATCTAGGTAAACGAGCATTCATTTAATCCTAGCTCAGATTTTCCACTTAATTTTGAAGCTATTTCAAGTATCAGGGGATCCTTCCGAGTTCCCTGACTGCCACCCACAGCTTTGCATCTCGATAGCATTAGTATTGATTAGTATTGCTGCACCTTCAAACACAGCTCTGCCATTTTTAATTCCTACTAATTTTTTTTTCTTTTTGTAGGCAACATGTCTTAGAGGAGAGCCACGTGGCACATCTCTAACGGCAATTGGTAATTTTTACCACACAACTGTATAAGGTATTGCCTTTCTTCATTGGTGTCAAGAACAACTGTTGAACTATATATACATTTTGTTGAAATACCACATGTGAAAAATTATCATAATGTTAGAAGTGCAAATGGCTGTGTCTCAGGGCATAAAGGCTGAAATACCGGCCTTTCTAGGTAGGAAAGCATCCGTGGCCTGGCCCTGTGCTGTTATTCAATCATGGAAATGGAAACACAGCCTCTCCATTAGCTGGAAAGGTGACTCTCCAGCAGTCAAAGCCTTAAAGCACAGTTGCTGCTGGGCCCCGAGTCCCCAGTATAGGAACTTCCAGTTGACCCAAATATCATTCCATTGAGCCCCACAAAGAGCCAACAGTGGCCTTTTCACCTGACTTTATGCTTCATTTGATACAGCACAGTACAAGAAGCCATAGGAGGACCAGCTCTTGAGAATAAGTTATTAATATATATCATCTACTGCCCCACTGGAAAAAGGCTGCAGACAGATGCCAATTTTCCAGTCCTGCTTTCTTAGCACTCATGGCTTGCAGCGGCAAACCTGTCCCAGAACACTTGGGATTGGGAGGTTACAATACTCAAATTGGGAAACTGAGGGTCGCTGAAATGCCCAAAAGTAATAAAATCGAAAACAGAATCACTGATTTGATCATTTGGGTTGAATCTTTAAATTGCTGGGTTAAAAAAAAATGGTGCACAGCTGATGTTTAATAATCCCAGATCTCTCCCCTAAACAAAATCACCTATAAAAGAAAAAATGAGATGAGCAAAACTATCGGTATTCAAAGGCAGAGAGGGGCAGCTCAGCCCATGGGGTGAGTTTTCAAACCTCTGCTAATCATCTTCTCTCTGCCCTGACCATGCTGGGTCCTTGGGGCACTTGTGTTATTCTTTGCCCCTGGAGAATTTATAATCCTGTTGGGAAAACAACACCAACAAATATTCAATGCCAGAGCACCTCGAGAGAATAGGTAGTTCTATCACGTTCAAGTGTGTGATATAATGTGAATTCTGTAGGAGTTCAAACAAAGGAGAGGTCGTTGGGACAGACACACAGCAGGTTTCACCTGCTACACAGCCACCTGTGTCGGTCACTGCTCGGGCCAGTCTGCTTATTTTGGTGCCTTTGTGCCTCTGACTGTGGCATTCCCCAACCACAGGTGCTCTGCTCCCTGTTCAGGACACTTTCTCTGTCTTGCTGGATCTGTCCCAGATGGCCATCATCAACAGGTGCTCAATGACTTGCAACACACACGCCCCATTTTCCTTCAACCATCTCTGAACAGCCGTAAACATCTAAAAAGCATTTGGACATACTGATGCTGAGGGTAGAAAGCAAGTCAGGCTCTTTCACATACTGCCTGTATGGAATAATAGCAGGAATCGGTTGGCCCTGTTCTGTACAAACCCCTTAAACCATTAATCCTTCTAGTAATTTTACTTAAAGAAGTTTTCATAGATGTTGATAAGGTCTTAGCCACAAGGACATGCATTGTAGCAGTGTTTATATAGTAAAAATTTGAAGGTAATCTAAATGTCCAATAATATGGAATACAAGTAATGGAATATAAGGCCGCCATCAAATATGGTGTAGTAAATGAATATTTATGAACATAAAAATGTGTTTGACATATATTAAGTGAGAAAAAAACAGGACAGTACACAGTAGGCACAACATGATTCTATAATTAATATACATAATACATATAATTTATATCTAAATATATAGAAATATAATATATAAATTTCATATAATTTATATATATGATTATGTACATAAAAGCAATCTACCATTGGCTGAGGTGCATTCATGTTTTTATTAATACATTATTGCTTTTGATATTTTTCTGATTTTTATTTGATAGAGAAAGCAATCCAAAGATGTTTATAAACTATTCCAGAAAAACTAGCATTCTCCTTTTTATTATGAAATATTTGATGCCTACAAATAAGTTTATGGGAGATAGTAAATACCAAAGTACCTAACACCAAGCTTGCACAACTCTATTTTTGGGCAACTTTGCTTTTAACACAGGGATATGAGAAATGAATGAAAGTAGGTCAGAATGCTGAAATGCTACATGTGTTTACCCTTCAGTAACGAGAGGTTTATTTCTGACCCTCTTAAACTCAGTTTTTAACTGCCCAGAGTATCTCTAAAAACACCCTTTCACCCAGCCTCTGCACCAGTAATAGTAACATATAATGCAGTACAAAGAACCATGATTTTCCCTGTTCAGGGAGCTGTTATCATCTGCTGTGGTTCGCTGACTATGGAGCCTGTGCCCAAGCCTGCACACTGCTCACCTCCTGATTTACTTAAATCTTTTTGCTTCTATCAACCACAGGGAACGGGGACACTTACAGGTAACAACTGACAATTTGAACAGAAAATACAGAGAAAAGCTGTGTAAAGCAAGTGGCTCAGATTATAGCTGTTGACTTCTAATATTATTTGATAGATGAGGCTGCTACAATTATCTACTGCTCATGGGTTCCATTACTGGAACAAGAAGCACACAAAATAAGGGCAATTTCCCAAACAATATATAGGACCACTTAACTTTGTCAAGAGCCATTTCTGCAAGTGAAGCCCTCCTTGTTAAGACACAAAGATAATGTGCTGGCAACTTGACACAAGCATTTAGTTCATACCACATTAACTGCCTTTTGTTATTTCTGCCATGCTCTAGTTAAGGCCAAATTGGATATTATTTTTAACTATACGTTTGTTTTAAAACGCGGTCATGGAATCTACCATTGTCCCCTAAAATAAAGTAAAAGGGAAAAAAGCCCTAAGAAAAATCTGAAATCCCCTAAACAAGTGAAAGAGTGGGCAAAGTTGCCATCTTAAATTTTCAAGAAGCTTCCTTGCAACCAGCTACCCCAAAATTATTAAGACAGTTTTCATTCTTTAAAAAAAAAATTACTCTGTGGTTTAACTTTATGTTACTATTTAAAGATCAAAATGAAATTCTGTCTCTAGAAGAAGAAAAAAGGCAATACATTTTTGAAAGACAAAAATAAAGTGCCTGCACGGTGAACTGAATTATTGCATCTGTGTTAACTAGTAATTCATTTTGCACTTTGCATTTTGCAATTTGCTCGTCCCCCAACCTCCTTACCCACTTTGGAGAGTGGAAAAAGAAAGGAAAAACTTGAGGAAGATAAGAAAATATTTAAGTCAGGAAAGCACTGGATAACTGCTATAGGGATGCTGTCTGATGATTTTATGATAAATAAATCCCTATCAAGGATACTCTAGAATAAGGGAGGGGTAGCCACCAGCAAGCTCACCCCAAAGCCACTTATCTTCATCTCCAAGACAGGCCATACGTGTAAATTCAAATGTGCCTTATTTTCTAAATTAAAACCCCCTGGGTTTTTTTTTCCTCTCTCTTTATTCTTACTGCTTTGATGCATTTCCAAGCCAAAATATGGGAAAGTCTCAGTGGCATACAGAATATTGGACTCCTTTCCTTCCCTCTCCTTTTCTTCTTTATCGCCACTTTTCAACTGATAAGCAGTTGACCAGCCTGACTGCTGGCAGGGCTGGTCGCTCCCTAGACCAGATGCTCTGAATTCTCCTGGGCGTTTATCTGAGAAATGCCCGAGTCCCCTGAAATCTGGGTCACTGTGAGCATCAGTAGACGGAGCTGGTCGAAAAGCATGCTCCTCTCAATAATATTCAAGAGAGATGGTTAAGTCTGTACAGTTTAATTATAACATTCAGGAATTTTTTTTATTATTCTTTCTCGGCTCCTGAAGTCTTTTAAGTCTCTCTTAAAAGGGCCTCGACACAAAAGGTAACTTCATCCTGGAGAGAAAGAAACTCACACTTGGCCATACCACTTCCACTTGGGCATTGATTAGATGTCTTTTTTTTTTTTAACAAATTCAAAAAGAAAGGGGACACGATTTAAAACTAAAATAGAACCAGGCACATTGTACAAAGGATTATTTCAAGTAATTCTCCTTGAAACCATAACAAAGGAATGTTTCCTGGGGATTAAATGGACTGTCAGGTAATCAGAAAAGTTCTTTTAGGTTTTTCCTCAGGAAGAAAAAGAGCACTTTGGATGGATTTTGTTCCTGGCATTTTGTGACACTTTACAGCTTATTCCCTGGTGTCACACCGATTTATTTCATTATTCATGAGCTCCGTGAAGGAAGGAATGATCTTAGAGGTCCGCAGCTGGACCACACTAATAGATCCTTTTCCTATCTTCATCTTCTGTTACTTTAATATGGATAAGATTGTTTTATTAATGAGAGCAAATGGATTTCCTGAATATCAGCCTCTCCTTTGGTCACTCTGGAACCTGATATACTTGATTAATTTATTTTCAACTTTTTGAGCACCGACACTATTTTTGACACTGTACTTTAAATAAATTCAGACATAAATGAACAAAAGCTGTACCTCCAGGAAGTTACATTCTAATGAAATAAGACTGACCTCCATTACTAATTGATGATGCCACAGTCAACTGTCAATTATTCATGTAAACATTATCCATGACACACTTTATAGAGCACCCATTGTGAATTTCTAAATCCCAGGTTTTCCTGCTTCTCAA
>CM052441.1:8316595-8357043 GCA_028533085.1 Varecia variegata | reverse complement strand
GTTTATGATTTTTTTAAATGGAGAGTCTTCTCTGCTTTTTAAAATCACCATTACTGAATGTAAAATACAATTAAACTTATGTTCCATAAATTTAGATGTGGAGAAGTATTAAAATTTTAAGAACAGGCATGTTATATTGACAAAGGATTACCTTGGAGATTGAAGTAGGGAAGCAGACATTTCCCCACGTCACCAGAAACCATTACACAGCCAGGGAGAAATACTCTAGGACAATTACCAACCTTCACACTGTTCCATTATTGATCCAGCCCACAGCCTACTTGCTTATTTGTGAAATTCACTATGATTAACTCACATTGATGATTTTGAAAAGAAAGAGAAGCATCTTGGGGAAGGGTGGGGTGGAACAGGGAGAAGAGGAAGGTACCCTATGGTATGAAAACCACCATACTACGTGTAAGCCTGTAAACTTCCACAAAAATATTGATAGGAATTAATCTCTTTGCATACTGTAATTTAAATTCAGTGAACTTAAGCCTTAACTCTCACCTAATTGAGTTTTTTGCATATAGTGATTTGTTACGGATATTTCTAATTTTTTATTTTTAAAGAGATAGTATTATGTTCTTCAAGTCTTACTAATGACTCCTTAATTAATCAAGGAAATAATAAGCAACCCTTTTGATTCTCTTCCTTATCTTTTTATCTATCTCCCATTTCATTATTAATAGGACGGTTCCCAGAATGTGGGCAGAAAAAGGCAAAGGAAATTAAACATAATAACAGGAATTTTACTAAGGAGTTTGACATGAGTAGAAATTGAAGCTATTAAATACTTTAATTTTATGGTAACATTTATGTATTCATTTTCTGTATTTTGTTCTATCCCAACAATTAACTCATCATTAATTTGGTATTAATACCCCATATTTATAAATGTACTGCATATTGTTTATTCCTCGCAAACACCTTATAGCAAATATGGAATATTTAAGAAGTGGATCAGTTAGTTGATGATCAGCTCTATAATCCTCCTCAAACCATACCATCCCTGATGCCACAATCTGTGTTTTCCTTTTGTTCGTTAAACTCCATCCCATCACGCTGCTTATCACCACGGCAACTCAAGAAGAATCAGAGGGTAAATAAGATTAAGAGGGAGAATTGCGCTTGGTCTAGTGGGAAGATGTACATTAAATAAGTGATTGTCAAAGTAACAGAATATTTTAAGTGACTTTTTCCTGGGACTCAAAGCTAAGGACAAAGATAAGTCACATACATACATGCACACACACAGCTGAAATTGGACCAGATAAATCCTCAGGACTTATAAAGAATCAGCCAATTGAGTTAAAAAAAAAAAAAAAAAAAGACTAGTGAGTGCAGAGAGGCTGAGAAGGACATTGGTGGTTGTAAGGGGGGCTCCAAGAGAACATCTCACAGATGTTGAGTTTGTCTTCAAAAAGGGGAAACAGGCACCTCCTCACCTGGCTGGTCGTGCGCTGGTGCAGTGTACTGCTGGGCTGCCCTGTGAGGGGCAGGGGTGAAGAGGACAGGAAAGGATCAGGAGGAGAACAGCCAGGCAGGAAGTGAAAGCTGCACAGATGAGCACTCTGCTCCCCACCACATGGTATGGCAAAGATGCATGGCTCTTCCTCATGTAGCACCAAAGAAGGGGTCGCTCTTGAGCCATGCTGCAGATGTGCCATCCAAGGGGCTGGCCTGGTCACCCAGGCAACTTTTGTACTCAGCCAGAAGCTATAGGGCATTCCACAGAGGCAGGAGCTGAAGGAGGGTTCCAAGAGGTCAAGAAAGAGATGACCTCCCAAAAAAGAACTGTACAGTGGGGCCAGAGCCCACGGAAGAATTCACACCACTAGAGAAAGCCCACACAGTTTAAGAAAAAAAGGTTGGGGCTGGTGTCAGCCAGGGGAGCCAGCCTTAGCCTGGAGAGGAGCTTCAGCTGGGGCCAGACACCCAGGAGGACCCGTGACTGCTCTCCTGTCCCTTCTCCCATCCCCAGCCCAGTGGAGCTGGGACCAGGGGATGGGGGAGAAGGAGTAAAAGAAGAGGCCCCCCTGGAAACCCAAGGCCTGAGCTGAGTGTGGTGGTTTCAGATGGACAGGGGTGGGGAAAATGTTTTAAACTGAACTGGTATGGATTTTTATTAACAAATGGATCAGAAATCTCAGAAATATGCCTGACATATCATTAAGGAATGGGACTGAGAGAGTCAAAAAAAAAGTTGATTGTCAGTAATTAAATAAACAAAACAAAATCATGTCTTGTTCATACTTGTACCAAGTTCAGGCAGTGCAATAAACAAACTGCATAGCTTGGTGGAGTGTTGGGAAAGAAGCCAGGGTGATGTGGAAGCTATAGAAACGGGCAGTTCAAGGGCAAGACCTGTAGGATGAGGAGGACTTCACGGGGCAAAGGTGGAGGGCAGGCTGACGCCAGGAGAGGGAAGGAGAAGAAATAGCAGCTCTGAGTAATTTGGCCAATATGGCTGTTTTGCTCCATTAATCCAATCAGATAAACCACATTAAACAGATAAACCAACCATTTGCTCAATTTTTTTGTTTCTATATTCCTCTGCACTCTTCCTTCAGCCATAAAAGAGCAAATTATATTCAACACCAACTTTTAGAATAAGCCTGAGTGTCGTGTAATGATAAAGAACACACACTCTATAGCCCAAATGCCCAAGTTCAAATCTTGGCTCTTCCACTTAGTAACTGGGGGCTTCAGTTTCCTCATCTGTAAAATGGGAGAGTATCTTCCCCTTAGCATGGTGGAAAGGATTAAATGAGGTTGCTAGAACAATGCCTGCCATTTGGCAAAAGTGCAATAAATGCCATTAGAGGATTAACTGCTTTATGTAGGGCAAAGCCCTTTAAAAACTTAAATTACAGATGTCTAAGACATCATTATGCTTGAGTTTTGACTCCAATGACAGAAGGCAATTCTCTCGTGGAAGTGAACTTTCTGAAGGAAAACATTATTTGTGTGTGGGTACAACACAAAACTCACATAGCACAGAGAACTCTTTTGAGAAAACTTCCAATTTTTTTGACAAGAAATCTGTTCCCACGTGGCTATTATCAATATATGAAACATAATCAATCACACAAATGCATATATAATAGCCAATAACCTATGGCAGGTACAAATAATACACTTTAAATAAGTGTACATAATGAACAAATGGACCTTCATTGTAACATTCTGATGAAATCAATCCATTGCTAAAATGGTATTAGAGTTACTTGAATCATAATTAAGCACATAGTAGGTGCTCAGTAAATCTTTGTTGAGGATGATAATGACATAATGAATCCTGCAAATTAAAGGAAATTTTGAGGGTTTTGCCTCAATGAATGACTTCTTTCAAACTGGTTTCCAAAAGTGTTTACATCTTACATGAATTCCATTTAGTACAGGGCCACACTGGATCACTGTCCTGAGTAAGCTAAGGACAAAAATCAGAATCACCATTTATTTTTTCCTATATCTGGTTAAAAATAAAACTGCATCATGAATTTTAAACAAATCTAATGCATAAATACATATTTTGGATGATTCAACGCCAGCATATCCAATTCAAATGCTACCATATTATAAACCCAACTGTCGGTCATCATTTGCTTACACTTTCAATATCTGTGAGTTATTTCAAATCCCTGTTCATTTTTCCTTAAAAGGTAGAAACTGAAACCTAATAATCAATACTTCCTTCCAACTACCGTCAAGGAACAATACTCTGAGCCTGTGATCCAACAATCGCAAAGTGCCATCAGTGTATGTGCCCTGCTCCCTCCCCTAGGCACTCAACTTTGTGGCCTGGAATTGGTACCTCGATACCCTCCTCAAATAATCAGAAGCAACGGATATTTAACAGCAAAAGTGCACACTTGTAATCTACCTATTGCACACATATAATCTCTTGCCATTTTTGATACATGGAAGTATGACACTTTGTAGAACTAATATGGCCCTGGACTAGAAAAAATTGGAGATGAACTAGAATAAGAGAACTTCAGAGTGACATGCAGGTTGATCTGCAAGTTCACAGATGATGTGAGAGAGAGAGAGAGATGATTGATTGATTGATAGATTGATGATAGATGATAGGTAGATAGATAGATGATTGATAGGTAGAGATATATAGATGATTGATAGATAATAGATAGAATGATACATAGAAACATTTTTAGATGAAACTAACAGTTCACAAGGCTAAAAGATGAATCAGAAAGTTCAATTATATTACAAGCCAACTCAAAAGTATTGATTGATCGAGTCCTTAGGTCATCAGAATGTGCCAGATGATATTAACAATGCTCATTTACTAAGGGTTTACTCTGCTGCAGTCACTGGGCTGAGAACTTCACCTAAGCTCTCTGTGTGGATTATCTCATTCACTCTTCGGAACTTTTCAACTGCACCGAAACTTCGAAGCAGCTCGGAGGGAGGGGAGACATTTAGAAACTCAGCTGACGTACCTGGATCAATGGACTCCAGGGAACAAGTTCCAGACTCCTTCCCCCAAGAAAGGTACCAGGGCTTCATGATTAGTAGGGTTGGAATTGAGGCAGAAGCAGTGTTGTGCACCCATGAAGTATTAGGACAGTTGTTCTGCATGCTCTTTGATTGGCAAGATACCTAAAACACTACCATGAATTTAGAAACTATTTTAAGGACATTTTATTTTCTTAATCACAAAACACCTATGTACATTTGAGATTGGTAATATACATATGGTGCCACAAATGTCATGGCTCAAATGGCAGAGAATGCCTGATACACACAGAGTGTTCATCTAGCCCCGTGCTGGAGCCCAGGGTTGCTGGACAGATGGGTTCCAGACTCTGCATTCTGCATCTTGACCACTCAGAGCCTCAGCTTTCTCCATCTGGACAATAAGGATAGTAATACCTCATAAGTCACTTCAAAGATTAAATAAGATAGCAGTTATTAGGTTAACCATAGAAAATTGCTTATATGCAACCATTTTTGACCTACAAAATGGCCATTTCTGTGGTTTAGCCTATTATTTATTAAGTGCACCACACAGTCTGGTGCGTAGTAAGGACTCATTAAACCCCGGCATGGGGGGATGAGGAGTTGTTGGTTCATGGGCCCTCAGCAGTAATGCCAAGCTGCACCCATCCCCCACCCACCCAGGAGTCCGTGCCATTAGTAGACAACAGGAAGCCATAGAGTCAGTTAGAAAAGACTTTATACAGTTGGTTCAGTTGGTTTTGCTACCACAGTTGAAACTGTTAAAGTTGGATTGGTTAAAAGGTGGTTCAAGGTTAATCGAATGTACGTATTACCCAGGTCATCTCTGCTTTGCGGCCGTGTACAGAGAGCTGGTTTCGTCAACTAAGCACATTTCTATTGCTCGTGAAACTGGGGTGGGTGAGAGGACTGGAGGGGGACACAAATACCGGGGCAAGGGTGGTGGCACTTCTGTGTGGAGTCATGTGGAGAAAGCCAGCCAAAGATGGGTATAGAAGCTCCAGATTTCACAGCCTGCCAAGCTCACATAGGCACATTCTCGGGGTGCTTTTATTGCAAGGAGACCTGTCATCTTTTTCCTCTTTCCCAGCAAAAACTGCCAATGGGCTGATCACTATTGAATTCTATCCCAGAGAGTAACTGGGAGAAGCAGGAGAGACGGGGCACGTGCATGCAGGAGGGAAGGCAGCTGGGTTCTAGACTACTGATTGCCGTTGGTTCTATTCTATTCCACTTCATAACATTGTTTTGCTCCACTTTTTTAATATCATTGCAAGTACAAATTCAGGATTTTTATCAGTTATGTACCACCTGCCAGGACTCACTACACCTTATTCACTGACAAATAGACAAATCCCTTGATTTCTTCCTTTTTTTGTCATATGGAAAATGCATTTGTCAACATAAAAAATGCTTGGAAGCAAATCTTCCTGAGCGGAAGATGTTCACATCAGACTAAGACTTATTTATGTTGAACAGCCATCAGAGTATTACGGTATATTTTTACTAATAAGCTTCATAAATTCCTAATTTTTCAAAAACCCACAAAGTGATATTTACATAATAATCCCGACATTTCCACAAAAATCATAGTTGCTACTATAAAATTATTTAAATATCATTACCTTATCATTTACCTTATTGTTAGTTCAGTACAGTGATGATTAAGAGATTCATTCTACACATGTAGTACTTTTTTGAGAGCCTGACATACAAAATGCTGTGCATATATAAATGAATACTATCTAATTCCCATCAAATAGCTCAAGTTTAATTTAATAGTTGAATTTAGTAGTTTTCAAACAAGGATCCATGAGAAAATGTAGAGTCGAGGGCCCCATCTACCAAAGGTTTCGCCTGCCTGAGGTGGTTGCAAAAATTGGCATTGATGAGGGGGTCAGGGCTCACCGCACTCTTGGAGAAGCACTGATTTATGAGTGAGAGTCGCCTGAACAGCCTTTGGTTACACAGACGCACCACTGCCAGTGCTTTGAGCTTTTCCCCGCATTTTCTCACAGCACACAAGGTAACAGTAGGTCATAGACACTAACAGCAAAAATCCCTCCTCTAAGAAAGTCCTACTTTGTTATGAAATTGGTGCCACATTAGGACTTACTCACAGCAAAGCTCCAGTTAAGCAATTTTATCTGTGTTAAGTAGAAATATTTTAAGTCCATTTGATGTAAGCCCATTTTTCATTTCACACGGTCCTTTGGTGGACACCAAGAAGAGCCACGAACCAATGCCTACACCCCACCCCTTCAGATTCTCTGTTTAACATTCTCTTTTCCTGGCTCTGTAACTCTATTCCTTTAGTGTCTCCTCTGAAGGTTCATTTCCCAAAGTCATCATCTCCCCTGCTCCTCTCTGGACCTGGACTGCATTATCTAAACCTTAAGCTAATTGGCAACCAAAGCTACCACTAGCCCATACAGCAACTGGGTGCAAATTAGAAAATGACACCCCTTCCTAAAACGCTTTACTTCTGCTTCATGGAAAATTGTCACAAATACTGATTTTGTCAGGACAAGTAACTTCTCTGCCAGAAATTTGTCCTAATACATATACTAAGTATAACTACAAAATGACTCCTGTTTGCCATGATATGCCTGCACACCATATAGGGTGGCCTGGCAGATGAACTCTGGGGACATCTGTGATGTTTGTTGAAAAATTTCCACTCTGGGTCCAAACACTGATACTTCTCCCCACCGATGAAAGGGAGGTGGAATAGAATAGATCTCTTATGATAATTATGACTGACATCTTCAGGCAGGATTCTTTTTTTCCCTAACTTGCTGCCTTGTGGGTGGAATGTTTGGAATAAGTTGGATTACTGGGAAATTAGCCTTTTTGCAGGCATCCTATTTATGGGAAAAAAGGATAGTGTCAGTTCAAGTTCTCACCATTTAACTAGAGAAAAACGTAGGGTGGGTAAAATCTGCATATACACAATGGCAAAGAAATATTTTGTCAAGAAGTAAACCACAGTATACAGGGATGAGTAATAACGTCTATAGATGTGCCTTAATCTACAAAATGAAGTGGAGAATTAACGCAATCAAGCTTTCTTTCTTCCCTCCCTCCCCTTTTCTCCCCCTCTCCTCAGTTTCAAAGAAAAGTACTATATGAATAATTGAGGCAAGGGGAATTTTTTTTCCTTGAATAACTCAGGAAATTGCCTCAATTTTCCTCTTCACTTTTCACTACATTTCCTTGTGTAGACTCAGACCACATCTACATAATGAGACTTTATTGCTATAGCACAATCAACAAGGTATTTTTTTCTCTCACCTTAATTTTTCAATTGATTATGTGACACTTAACTGCATCAACCATACATTGATCTGATTTCTTAAGGGGAAAAAAAGGAAAAAAAAAACTAGCCTAGCCTTGCCTGGCTCAGGGCTTGCTCAGCCCCACCCCCTTAGCTCTAGGGGTCTGAGCCAGGTGGCTGGTGGATTTCAAAGCAATGAGCACTATTCTCTCCAATAGTATATTTTATTATGTTATGAACAATGCTGGCCTGTTCATTTATAAATCAGTAGGATCTCAATTTAATTCTGGGGAAACTGGACAGGAGATGATGTAAGAATGTTTGTAAGCTTCTTTTGAAAGCCAATAGAAAGTTGATTGGCATAAGACTCATTGTAGATTGTGTATTATAAAGTGGGTTTTGAATTCAGAAATGGCTTTGGGTCACCACCAGATGCTTGTCTCCATTTAGTGAGCTTGGCTTATATGGGGATATCCGTAATTTTTTTGATGCCAGACCTAACCAACATATAGATTCCTGTATACATCTATTTAGATACTTTCTCATTACTTCAAAGTGTTTCAAAATGTCCCATGTGGTTAAAAATATTTCAACGTATCTTTTCACTCTTGTTCATGGGAACTTTCCCATTTTATTGCTTCTGAGTAACCCTTAATCACTAATTAAGCACCCACATGACAAGCACAAATGCTGCTTGGTCCAGAGGCTGCCTCCGGACAACACAGCCATAGTTGTTGATGCAAACAGAAGCATTTCCTGCAGATTGTCAAGCACTTTTCCCCAAATATAGAATGTGGCTTGGTTTCCCCTTTCTTTGCTTTATTATACATGGCATGATCCCTGGCTGAAAAAAATCAAGCCTGGCCCAGCAGGGGGCTGAGTTACTACATAGCGCCACTGTTAATGTCTGCACAGTACTTGTGTGTTTACTTCGGAACACTCAATTCTCTGTCTTCAGGTTTGAACACCTTGTTATTTTCCCCTTATTGTCTATTGCTCCCTCCAGCCCTGTTTATTTTTTAATTCAATTTATTTTTCTTTTTTGTCTTTCCTTTCTCCACCTTTCTTTCCTTTTGTTATAAACACATTTTTTCCCCTTTCGGTCCTTACTTCTTTGTATCTTCAATACACTTTTTCCTTTAATTTTCTTGTTGCAAAAAGCTTAGCCCTTGACTCCACCCCAGAACACACAGGAATGCTCTTGAGCCTCTTACTCTCCTGTTGGAAGGACTGTACAAGTTGCTGCGACTTCCTTCAACCCATAGACATCTGTACCTTCAGGCTAAGGAAACACTTGCTCACCTCCCCAGCTTTCAGCCCTACCCACTCCCAGTGTCCCTACTTATCATGTCTGATTGTTAATGGCACAGACTTCAGAGTCAGGTAAACCTGCACTGGAACCCTAGCTTTGTGATCGTAGGCAAGTTACATACACCCCAGGGCCTTAGTTTCCTCCTCTGTAGAATGGAGATAATTACAGTTGTTGTTGTGAAGATTAAGTGAAGCAATGAATGAGAAGCACTTACCATGATCCTGGACAAATACTAATCCTGACTTAAGAGCTAATGTTTGGTGAATGCTTTCACGTGGCAGGCAGTGAGTTAAGCTAAGCACTGGAGTTGCACCCTCTCACAGCAACACTGTGGGTTATGTATTTCCTTATATACATCCTCTACATGAGATCGATGAAAACCAAAGTCAGTGCTCTAATGAAGATTTTGATGACAATCACAACCATACCTGCTGACCCCTAGAGAGCAGCAGCTCTGTACCAGGCACAGTTGTGCTGGACCAGGCAGTGAGCCTCATGGCAACCATTTCTGCACTCAGGGCATCAGCTACCTGGCAGACTCCTCTGCCTGCTTCAACCTGAGGAAACTAGATTTGGGCTGCCATAGGGAGGGGAACAGCAGCCTCACAGGTGCCAACAGAAATGTGGCACCACAAGCAGAGCACCAGGGGAGGGCAAAAAAGCCTCAAGGCCTGCAGAGCAAAGAAAACACGTGTGTGACCGAGGCCCATCCAGGCAGTGCTGTTCACCTGGTCTGCCCTGTCATGGTACCCAAATTTTGATGATAGGTGCCACTTCTGTTGGGCCCCCCACTCAGCAGGACATAGCTTGCAGATTTCAGCTACAGACAAATACAGAAATTTTCAACATCACTCACAGTAAGATGTATTTGAAAGTTTAACCTCTGGTCCACTATGGCCTATCCTAAATGGGTAATCAGACCTGCAGGTATTAATTAAACTTATGGTTCTATTTATTGTAGGACTCTGGGGAATGAACAGACAGCAAATAGCAATAAGTACTTCTGAATGTTCTCTTTGGCTTAATTACTGTTCCATAGTTAGTCCATCAAATTGATGTACAATCAACAAGGCTGTACTTACTCTTACTGCTCGTTTAGAGCAAGAACACTCAGGAGCTGCCAACATCTTTCTCTGACATTGTCTGCATCCACTAGAGGATCCAAACAGGACAGGCCTGAAGAGGCCTTTAATCTAAACTATCACATATCCATTTGGCAGAGAGTGGCTCTTCCCCCAGCCAGCACGTAGCTTTTCAGACAGAACCTTGATTGGCACTAGAAGGTCCTCTGTACTAACCACATCGTCAGACCAGCCCAAGCAGGACAAAGAGAAGGGCAGTGTCACCAAGCATCCCATGAGTTCTGAGGCTTCATAAACAGCCAATATAGATCATTAAAAGTATAGATTCCTGAAATCTAGAGGGACTTTAGGGGTTATCTAATTCAGTGGCCTCATTTTATACAAGATGAAACTGAGACCAGAGAAGCAAAATGTCTCGACTAAGGTCACACAATGTCTGAGTAAAGAGATTTTAAGTTGCAATAAGAGAGACCCACTCAAGCTGGCTTAATTAAGTAAAGGAAGATTTACTACAAGAGCACACGGGACTCTCGAAGGATCCTATCGGAGACTTGCAGGAAGTGGAACGTCACCAACTCTCTGCTTCCTCCTGAGTATTGCTCCTTTCTCGTATCTGCCAAACTCTTAATTCTTCTCCCTCGTGACTTCGGCTTGCATATAGCTTTGAGCTGCTATGTTACCAAAAACTGATGCCACCGTGTATGACCCAACTTCAATGCCCAGCACCTTCTAACCAAGGTTCCATGTCTCTTCAAATTCTGCAAATTATGAATCTCATTGGCTCATCTTGGGGGCTGGAGATCAGGGATGATGACACAATCATTTATGGCCAGGAGCACAGGCCACCTAACTACCTGCCCTTCAGCACGGATTGGGGGTAGGGGAGTTCAGCGCAGGAATGAGACAGCAGACACCCAAAACAGTGGTGAAGCCAACACCAAGATCCAGATTTTTCAACTAAGTCTCCATACCCTTCCTACCATATTGTGCCACCTTTCAATTTCAGGCCAAAGATTTACTTTCAGTTGAAGGAAAACAGACTTTGCAGCTAGAATTACTTAGGAAATGCTGGTTACATAATAGTGGCCTTAGAGTGGCCACATGTAAAACATGAGGAAAGCACTGCAGCAGTTACCTCACCTACTGAATCCCACTTCATAAATACAATTAGAGAGAGAACATCACGAACAAATAAGAATAATCAAAGCACAGATGCCGGACTTCCTTCTCCACACTCCCACAACAATCGCATGTTTCAGTTGCGTTAGGAGATCCCTTACCAGGTCAAGTAATCCAAGACATGAGCAAAAGGCCATGAAATCAGTTTGCTCTCCTAGAAGAATCCAATTATGACATTCACATTTCATCCTCTAGTATCTCAGCTAGTTCAATTTGCTATTACTCTTCCCTTCTACTCTCTAATTTATGGGTAAAATAAGAGAGAACTTGCAAGTAGTAATGGCAAAAAATATATAACTAAATAAATAAATATTGGGTGAGAGCTCAAGTTGCTGTCTTCATCAGGAAAGTCACGTCAGTGGAGAAGGTGCTAGGCTGGTGGTTAGGAGAACGCAGCTCTCATCCTGGATGCGGAACACTCTAGCTGCGGTCCTGAGTGTGGTATTATGCGGTATTCAATCCATGATCTCCTGGACCTCTTTTCAGAAATGCCCAGCTATACTGTCATGAGCCCTGGTCACTCTAGAAAGTCCTATTCACCACCCCACCCCGACCGCAGGCACACCATGAGGAGTTACCACTGTGTGGCTGAGGGAGCATGGACCGGAAACCAGAAACTCTTGTTCAGCTCCTGGCTCTGGGACCAACGAGCTTCTGCAAGATAGTTACCTTCTTGCCTTCTTTCCTCACTGAAAAACAGGGAATGGCCTTTCCAGATTTTAGGCTCCTTTGAAAAACCAGATGCATGCTATGGATGCTCTCCCCAGAGAAATGCACAAACACCTCAAGTGCTGTGCACACTTCTAAGGGGTTCATTTAACTTCCTGATGCCTATGCTTGAACTTGGTATTGATTGCTAAGTTTCAAGTTAATATCCCTTGAACTAGACAACCTTTAAGGCATTTCCAGCTCTGAAAGTCTATGAATACCAATTATCCCCAAATCTATCTATGGCATAAAAGAATTTCAGCATTTTGTGGGACAAGAGAGATCATCAACTCTCCCTTCTCCTTTTACAGATGAAGAAACTGAGGGCCAGAGAGCCTGAACCAGCTCTCTATGACTACAGAGACTGTAGGGCAGAGACCAGAAGCCACATCCTCTGGCGTGGGTTGCAGGGATGCTCCCAGGCCCGAGCGCTGCAAAGCGCTGGCAATGCCTGACTTCCAGGGTCTCCTCCCTCAGCAGCTCTCATTCACCAGGCATTTGTTGCTGTGGTCTCTTGACTTAAAAGGGCTGACACAACATTGTCCTGGAGTTCCCCGCATTCCAGTGAGAGAGACTGGATGCCACCTTGAGATATACTGGTTGTAATATGAGCCAGTACTAGGAGTCCATGAGCAGAGTGTGGAACCAGTGCATGGCTGGCAAATAAAATTGCTCTGCACCAGACATGGTTTCCTTTCCAAAAGCAGACAAAAGCGATGCTCATAGGTGGTTCCTAACGGCACCATCAGAATGCCACTGATGCCCGCCAATCCAGGAAGAGAAAACACGCATCTTCTCTCATTAGTGAGATCTGTAGCTTGAGAAAATAACAGAAAGTTCGTTTATGCCCTGCCTCCCCTGAAACCTCGGCTTTTTGATAACTCTACTACAGAATCGTGTCACATTCCATAAATCATACTTATGGAGAGAGGCTTGAAGCGTTTTCTCAAGTGTATATAAAAACTAGATTTTTTTTTTCTTTTTTGCCAGTCTCACGAGCAGTGGGTGTCTGGGTGGGTGGATTGAGTGACACCTTAGTGAAAGTTCCCTCCCCTTGAAGAGCTCTTCGAAAAAGGAGTCAGAGAGATTCATTTGAGAAAGTGACAGGCAGATCATGTAGCACTGCCGCTGATGAAAAAGGGTTTAAATCTGTCAGAATCCTGAATTCAGAACAGCGCTGGTACCTAGAAGGGAGTGAACGGAACTTCACTAACCTCTGTCAGCACTGTGTTTTTATTTCACGCAAAGCCCTGGAGGAGCATCTCAGATCGCTTCTTATCCTCTTTCAACATCCTGCAGCTAAAAAAGAGACCCCAGCAATCACATGGCAATAGGAGCACCCCCACCCTCCCTGCACTGGCTGCAAAGGTCTCCCAATTATCTCTTCTACCTGCCACATTAGAAAGTAAAGTGTGCGAGTTGCCAGAAATTCAGAGAGTCTGAGGACATGCCACGGTGGCACAGCCATGACATGAGAACAGATGGAAAACTTCTCAGGAACAAAATGTGCACACAAAAAAATGGATTCTGGCTTTGAAGTGGATATTCACGGTGCAGCTTTCAAGTCTTCTGAAAAGCCCAAACTCAAATCTGACCTACTTAGGCAGTGTTCTTATTTATGTCTCAGACGGAGGAGCTGTATATTTAGCAAAGGAGAACTATTCATCCCCAGGCCCGCTGCTTTGTGTTTATAGAGCCACACAATCTTTGCTTTTTAATTTTTCCCCAGATTGACTTCATAAAAGTAGATTATACATTAAACACTGTCAAAAATCTGTAAGTTCCAGGAATTCTGCCTAAATGCATTCAGATTTTCATTGAATGTGTGTGTTAATATCAGTTAAAAGAAAAAGAATGAGACTGCAGTTGAACTGTGCTTGTCTCCTCAGTTGGCAAACCAGCCGGATGGCTTGTCTGCTATTAATGCTGCAGTCCAGATTTACTGATATTCCAACATGCAAACAGCGTAAATTTCCGCTAGGAGAGTCTATGTGTACAAGTGAAGTATAGAATTGAAGCTATTATCTAGCTGACTCAAGCCAAAACAGACATTAGTTTCAATTATCTGGGTTTTCAGGAGAAAGCCTTTTTAACCTTCATTATCAGGATAATTACCTCAACTCTCACCCTTTGTGTACATAATCGAAACTGTAAAGTTTTAATCCCCTGTAACCAACAGCCACCTCAGATCTGCTTTGGAAGTGGTGGGTATGGGAGTAAGTGCACTCCATACGGGCAAAGAGCACACCTTCAAAGAGAATGTGGATTCTGGCAGCTTTGTTTAAAGGAGTCCTCCAAAGAGAAATTGCCCTTCAGCAAAGCAGTTGACACAGGATGTCACACCCCTCAGCAGTGAGATTCAGACCCTTTCAGATTTTGTCAGAAACAGAAAAGGCCAACTCTAGGAAACCCAGGGCCCACTATTTCCATGCGCACTAGAATGCACTCTTTCCCTTCCTGATAGATTTGTCAATCCCACCCCTTCCTACTGAATAGGGAAGAGTTGGATGGTTAGTGGGTGACAGTGAGAAAATAACGATACAGGTGTTAAGATGCTATGCACTTTCTCTCCCAATTCTCAAAGCAAGTTTATGTTCAGTGTTTAACAGCACAGTTTTATCAGTCCAGCTCTCGTTTTTTCAATGGAACAAATGTATGCAGAGGACCCAGGGCGTGCTCCTGGCTGTGTCTCCAAGCACCAACATTCTCCTGAGCTGTGGCCACAGGAGCCAGAGTCTTCTGCATATGGTGACAATGGCGTCATCATCACCATCACCATCACCACAAGGACTCTCAGCAATGATCTCACCTGAAAGGGTGACTTTGGTGTACACGTCTTCCTCTCCCTCACTCCTTGCCTGGACCATGTCCCCTTCCTAAGAGTTGCTCTAGCCTGAGTGTAAAGCCCTCCCCCATCTCAGGAAAAGAAGAGCTCCATTTCTAGGTAATACTGTTGAGTTGGGGTCCTCTACTCAACATATTTAGCCCAGCATAGTTAGATGGAAATAAACATGGGCACCCCAAGTATTTCTCTTAGCTCCAGCTGGGTCCCAGGTCATGTTACATCAGAGCTGACACTTGATCTTGTACTTTCTCCAGACAGAAAGAAATAACATTCTGTGATTAAGCCACCCAGTCGATGATACTTTGCAACAGCAGCCTGAGCAGACTCCAGCAAATACCCTCTCAGTTCTTCTGTCTACCTCACCTCCCTCCTGGCCCCACACTCCTCTTTTCCCAGTTACTGCAACATTCTCACATGCTAAATTCCATGTTTCAAAGCTCTTTTCCTTCCTGAATCAATCTGAGTATCTACACTTGTGCCAAACCCAAAGATTGACCAGGAACCTACTATGTGCTTGATGTGTGGGACCAACTCTTGTAGGACCCCGTGCCCTCCACTTAAACAACTGCCATTGGTGTCCCCGGGAGGTGCTTGTGGTCCTGCTAACATCAGCTGTGACGCTGGGTTCAGAGAGCAAAGTAAATGAAATATAGCTATGTTGGCTTCTGCTCCATTAGAAAAGGGAAAAATCAATGTTTGCCAAATGTAGAAGGACAAAATCAATAGAGAAAGAAATTTTATTTTCAACCTTCTTAGGGAGTATTACAAAGAAGAGAGAGTGAAAATTATTATTATTTATTGATGTGTATAGCACCTTCTGAAAGCCTCAAAGTGTTTTATAGAATTACAAACTGCCTTCGTCCTTTTCTGCGTAGAGATCGCTTTGTCCTGCCCCCACGTGGTGCTCAGAGAGGGGGTGAGTGCAGCATTAGGGCAACATGACGCCACAGCTATAGGGCCATTAGTTACAGTTGGCATCCTATTTAGTTATTTTTTTTTTAAATGCAGAACGGAATAACCAGTAGTGCAATGAGGTTAGCACACCCTAATCTTGTGAAAAGTTCCCAGGGAAGAAGCATCCTCTTTAGGTTTTAGATGGCATAATAATATATGTTGTTTGGCAGAAAGAGGAGAAAAATCTCTCTCCACCCTTCTCCAATGTTCCTTCGTTGGAACAAGCAGCACAGTTGGGGACCCGCTGCCAACATCTTAATGCAGTTCCTGGCAGAGGAGTTTTGATAGATGGCTTCAAAGCCACAAGTGTAAATGATGGAACCAAACTTTACGGGGGATGGAACGTCCACGGGGTGAGGCTGCAGCAAGCAAAGCCGCTGGCAGTGGCAGTTGTCTGGAAAACCCACAAAGGGAATAGTCGGAATGAAATCCTACAAGAGCAGAGTGATTTCCACTTTTCGATCTCCTATTACCTGTTCTCTCACATTTGAACTTTGCAATGATCCTTTGAGAAAGAGAGGGTGCAAATTATTAATCCATTTTACAGAGGCTCATAGAGTGTATGTGACTTGCCCAAAATCATTCTGCTGTTCATTGGCACAGCGAAGACTCGAACCTGGTCTACGGAATTCTTAGAGTCAGAAGGAAGACAAGAGGTTACGTAGCTCAGCTTTTTACCCCAAACGAGAATCCCCTCTGCTGCATCCCTGAGCAGCAGGCAAACCGAGGGATGGCGAATTCACTACTTGGCAAGACCTGCATTCACTTCTTAAAATATTATATGATCTCTTAATTATTAAAACACAAAAATCTATCTCCACATAATATCCTCTGATTTCCCCTTATTTTGCCATCCAGGAACTACCCAATTTGTCTCTCGTCCAGGTGAGGAGCCTGCACATAGGGAAGACTGTTAGATGTGTTTTTACTCTTTGACAAACCTCTCCAGGTCCCTCAAGAATTGTTCCTATGTTGTGACTTCCAGATATTCCCCTCTCTTACCCTGGACAGTTCCAATTTGTCTCTATTACATATTAAAATATTCTGCTAAGAATTCAATAAAAATTCCAAATACCATCTGACTTCATGAGATAGTCAGACTATTTCCTCCCGTTTTCTGGATACTATTAGACTTGCTCTGAGGGGAATCTTCATTTGCACTGCTGACTTCAAGTCACTGACTCAAAATCCAAGGTCTTTTCACAGTAACTGCCCAATTTTCCAACCATCAACACCCTATCTTGTACCTTTGCAGTCAATCTTTAAACCTCAGTGAAGGACTTACATGTAGAAGTATTAATATTATATTCTCTCTTATTCACACCCATTAGTTCTGCCATTGAGTTTTTGTGACTCCTGATTCTATCTTCTAGCACACTGTTTATCCTGCATAGATTTGTGGATATGACCTTCTATGTCTTCATTCAAATTATTAATAAATCAATTCAATGAAATGGAGCCTAGAGTAGAGCCCTATGACACTCATTAGTGAGCTCCTTGTTGGTTGGTATTAGATCATTAATCTACACACTGGTCACTTAACTAACAATGAACTTACCCAACTAGTATTCAGTTCACATATGTCTTGTTAGGCACTGCTTTAGGGTCAGCCACAGGCAATAGCTACTTCAAGAATAAAAGGGATGAAGTATAAAATATCTCACTGAATCCACCCTCTTGTTCCCCCTTTGCTTTCTGTCCACAGCTCCACTGGCTGGGTTCCCCTCCCAGGGCTCCATTTGCCACCCCAGCCTCTCCTAAAACCTGATGTTCCACCCTCCGTTCCTATAACCAGCTTTCCTCAGAGCTTTGAGTTCCTGGTTCCCCATCCCAGTGAACCAACTTGTCCAGTGCAGACTTCAGCGTCTCCTTGAAACCTCTCCCTTGAAACCAGCTGGCTTTGCTCCATTTTTCCCTTTGCCTCCTATGGTGTCTCTTGTCCCTGAGGCTCACACAACTTCTTTTTGTCTACATGAATATTATAAGAAACTTAGTCAAAATTTTTGATAAAATCCAGATATACTATATAATAGCATTTTTCTATCTATTAAGTTTAGTTACCTTATTAGAAAAAAAGATATGCTCATCTATAGGAATTGAATACATTGTGGGATTACAGTTTGTGCATGTGGAGTAAACCCCTACATAGACTGATACCCACCCCCCACCTTCTTCTGGAAACCACCCTTCTCCTCCACAGCCAGCACCCTGGCTCTCACCTAGAGCAATGTGATGTCACGCCCAGCCTCAGCTGATGGGTCCGGTGGCCACCTGCCCCAAGCTGAGCCAATCATATTTCTTCTACAGAAACTAACACTGAAACTAAAGCAGAGAAGCTCATTTCTACTTGGTGACTGGACTCAAAAAACATGGTGCTTGGTAACAGATGGCCACCATGTTCACTGTCCGGTAGGCCAGGAAGAAGCCCCTACTGGCAAAAGGAAAAAAGACAGGCACGGAAGGGTAGGGCGGACTGAGACAACAAACCAAGCAAATCCTAAAAGCACAAGACCCTGGATGCTGTTTTTCCTGAGATGAGCCACATTTTTCTCCTTGAGTCCCAAGAGTCACTTAATGTCTTTAAAAGAAATCCCCCTTTTTACTTAAGCTAGTTTGAGCTGAGTTTCAGTCATCTGCCACCAGAGTCCTCAGTGACAGCAATAAGCACGAGCCCCACCCCCACGCCCAGAGCCACCTCGCTGCCCCAGGGTCTCAGGACTGCACCAGCGGAGTCATTCACACACATGCAATCCCACAACGAGCTATGAGTCTGAAAATAAAAAAAGATAAGTGAATAAACGTATCTCCCTTTTACCCTCTGTTTGAGGTGAGGGCCATTGATAACAGATAAACAAAGCATTATATTCTTTCATTTTCCGCAGCAATACAATTCCTTTTTTATCATGCTGTTTATTTCAGGGTCTACTTTCTTTTCACTTTTCTTTCTTGATGGCCTCCTGTTCATAGCCAAGGAAAGTCCCTCTACCAGGCCACGGTCCAAATCCTGGACTCTTACAGACCACTGGAGAGAACACCCGGTGGGCAAGAGGCAGCTGAGAGTCTCCGAGTACTGTGGTCACTTCCGGTTGGGCAGTGAAGGGGATGCCCAGTTGAAGAGCCCCTCTGAGCACAGTGCAAATGCTTTATGATCCTCCTGTTCACAGCCTGGGCAGGTCCCCTGGTAAATACCTGGGATAGTCACCTTTTTATTACACTTCCTTGGTTGAGTCCAAACAGCTTCTATAAGAGAGGTCGGGGGAAAATTGAATGAACTCTGCACAGTCCTAAATTCCTCAAATGCACAAACACAGACACCACAGCTAAATATAGCAACATCCATTCGAGATCCACAAAGTGTGACCAGAATCTGCTCTTGGAATCTCCATGTCATGTAGGAGTCACTGGGCTCCCAGTTCAAAAGAAGGAGACTTTCCCTCCAGACCAACTTGTGCATGGCTAGGGCCACATTAACACCCCGACCGTCAGACTCGGGGACTGCAGCAGTGCGCCCTGCAATTTTCTTGAGATATGCCCAGAGAGCACCACGGGGCTTAGACTTTAAGTAACTAGAACAGATGTATGTTATAAATTCCTTAGGGTCATGATCCATGTTTGGTTTATTATTTTTTTCCCTCTAGCATCTCCTGAAATCAGAACCAGCTAAATAATTTGCAGGGTCCACTACAGAATAAAAATACAGGGCCCCTAATTCAAAAATTATAAAGAATTTCAACATAATGACAGCAGAGTATGTAAACCAAGTGCAGGGCCCTGTATGACTGCACAGGCTGCATATCCATGAGGGCAGCCTTGTCCATAATACCCTGGACATGATTTGTGTAGAATAAAGGCTTCTTAATGAATCAGTGAATTGAATAACCAGGGCCAGAATCAGAAGGGAACCAAAGGAAGAGGACGCCCCTGCTTCAAGCAAGCAAGTCATTTTTATCTCTTTGGGGCTTCTGCTTAGAAACCTTGTAAGAAAGTTTCCCACTGTTAAATAAAGTTTAAAAAACACTGCTCCGTGAAAGCATTTTTGTAGAATGTAGAGAACAGTGTCACTCATAACTAGGTTCTTACTAAATCAATTCAGATATAGATTGAATAGATGAAGCCATCAAGACAGAGCATCATAGAAAAAAGCATAATCCAGCATGTGGAATTTAAATCTCTTTTAGAGCATGCTGTTCACCTATAAATAATCTGTGAATTCATGGGCTGTGCTGCCCACCCCCTGCACGAAACCACCTCTTATCAACAAGGTTTCATGCCACTTTCCCAATTCGTTCCTTTAAATTTTCCTTTCTACCCACAGCCTCAGACCCTATTATTAGCACCTCGTATCAAAGTACCTGTCTGTAGAACTGTTGGAAGAAAGTGTCCAGTCCTTAAAGAAGCTGGATGCTTGCAGTAACCTTGGTCCGCTCTTTAAAAGCAAAGGATGGGGATGCTTACCAAGCATTTTCTGAGAAATGAGTGTAAATTGCAGGAAACAGTGTATAAATTAAAGGAACTGCCTAATATAATTAGCCACACAGGAAATGTAATGGGTCTGGAAAACAAAAGTGTAATTTATGAGGAAATATCAATTGGAATAATGTAAATAATGGGGTTTTCACTGTGGTTTCTAGTTACTTATGGAACTAAGGTAGTAATTAGGCAAGGAAGTGCTTATCAAAATCTAGAAAGATCCTCTAAAGATTCTGCCGCAGAATGTCATACCACCTTCAGGGAAGATCCTTAATTAACTGTATGGTTTTCGTAAAATACATAATGGGCCAGGCTGAGTTTCCCACTCCTCCGGTTACACCAAGTAGGCCTATAAAACACAGCCTCGCTCTCAGCTGGGATTTTCCGGAGAAAGCTCTCTCTACTATGCTTTTATTTCACGGTGAATTCTCATCCATTTTTGACTCACACTTCTTACTATTTCATTCTGAAGTGGTCAGATATTGGCAACATTTACTTATTTAGTATCTCATATATAAGTGAAATTATTATTGGTGTTCTGGCATGCCTCTCCATAAATTAATTTAGCCAATTCCCTTTTTAGCTTCACCTTTTCTATCTTTTGAAGCAGTCAGCCTCTTGACGTGAAAAAAATACATATATATTCAATAAGCCCAGTGGCTCACAAACCTCTAAGTAAGAATTAACCACAGAAGCTTTAACTGAAGCTCATACTCAGAGACAGACCTTTTTTTATTAAAGAAAAGCCACCTTACATGTATTTTTAGGGTATTTTTTTACTATAAAAACCTGATGGTTACTTATCCTGATTACCTTAACTCCACCCTCAAGTACAGCAAAGGAATTGACCAGGGTAACCCAGAAAAATAAAGGCAGTGACATGCAAACACTCTCACTATCAGTGCTTCTTAAGTTCTGTAGGTCCAGATTCCTAATGACAGCAAATTGAGCCACCTGCTAAATGGAGCAGGAAGGTACCTGGGCAACAGGTAGGCTTCGCATCTCTGTTTCTGCTCCTGCCAACTGGTCCAGCCATGGCCCCTGCCTGGCCCTCCTCTTGTCCTTCACTCTTGTCTGCTGGGTGGGTCCTGCCGGCCAAGCACCCTAGACACACACAGGGCCTGCCCCTGAGGGGTCTGGCCTCCCTCTCCTAGGGGCAGGGGCTGCGGAACTGCTCCCCATCCTGCTGCATGTGGAGCAACCCCCGTCCCCGCCCTGCTCCTCTCTTCACAGGGCAACTAAGGGGTTTGGAAAATAATCCTGCCTCCCCAAAACACTCCAACTGTAATCTCCTAAAATGAGTACTTTTTCATCTTGAATGACTCAGAATAAGACAATGAGAAAATACATTCTAGAATAGTCTTTTATTCCTTGGTCAAGAAATGGTCACAGGTTAAAAATTCAGTTCAGCAGACCTTGCTGGTCTCAACCGTGGGTCTTTTCTAACCCTGACAAGGAGGGGCGATGGGGTTCTTGGTATCAGCAGGGTTTCAAAGGTACAGGCAGTGACATGTTTCTACACAAAGGAAGAAAAAATTGCCTCTTCCGTATTCTTACTTCTGGCTATCGCGGATATCCTTCTTTATAATTACTTGGGCTATTGCTATTATGGCCATCATTTTCACTGTTTACTATTATGGGTATTTAGAGGCTCATAAAAATGTGAGCTTCCTCAACGCTCAGACAGTGTGAGAGATAAATCAGAGCATTGGCTGACGGGCCGAAACCTGACTGAGAACAGCTGGGTTGCTCTCTTGACTAAATATTTACAAAAGGCATGATTATATCAGCGAGTGACGCTGTGCGAATATAACAATTTATCAATCATTTTGTTTAACGCCAATCCCCACAGGAAGGGCTGCATTCCCACTTAACAATAAGAATCTACTGTATGCTAATTAATTTACTTATTTTCACTTAAGGTTATCTCAGACACATATGCCCCTGTGCTTTTATAACAGAATGTTTTGCATGGAGACCAAATAAACGTTTTATAAGCAAAAAGGGGGTGGAGGAAGTAAGGTTAGCTATCAATCTTGGCTCACATTCAGTTGTCTGGGGCGGAGTCAGGAAGAGCAGGCATGTTAAGGCATTTTCTGGGGATCCAGTTGCAGAAGATGCTGCTAATTTTGGAGAATTTAAGAAAAATGAAAAGACAGGGACCAGTGGCCTCTTGAATTTGAATAAAGAAATGTGAACCAGCTGTGATTCACCATACAAGCAGTCACTGTGAGGCAGCCCCATCGTTGCCATTCAGAGCATTACTCAGCCCAGTAACAAGCTTTAGTGGAAGGAGACGGAAGGTTGGTCTCTGTCCTCCAGAGCCTGTCCGCCCCACGGGAGCAGCTGCACGGAACCAGGATGACATAAACAACATCATGAGCAAACAGATGCCAACCTCTACCAAACCAGTTAGTGGAGGAACTCTGCGGTGATGGCTGTGGTGTCAATAGCACAGTTTTGGATCTTGCAAAATCTTCACATGAAACAGAGCATGTATTAATAAATAGCAAAACCAAAACATGTGGACAGCATCTGTAACAAAACTAGGTGAAAATGTTTCTCTGCAAATCCTGAAATATAAGTGGAGAAGCCTAGTGTGCCTACTCCCAACATCTATATGTCATTGGCCTCTGTGAGGGAGAAAACAGAAGGAACAGGGCAGGCCTGTGAGCAGGACAGCCCCAGACAAACAGCAGGTATTCACGGGAAAGTTTGCTGGGCCAGTCTTAGGGAAGCAGATGACGCTGAATATGGTTCTCATCTCTATAGTGGGCAAGTACAGAAGCTGTGGCTAAGAGGTCTGAAGGGGCCCAAGCCAGTCAGCTCCTCTGAACCCTCCAAACTGACTCGGCAAGTCTCCCTTCCAGGAAGGGGCCCACCCTGAGGAGACTGTCAGGAATACAACCCAAATTAAGCAGCATAGAGGCAATAGAGGACAAGGAAAGAGAAGGTATGGAAAAAGTGGGACAGGGCTGAGGGGAAACAAAGTCAGGAAATCTCAGAAAGCAAGTTGTCACTTGTTTTCTAACACTATGCAAAAACAACACAAGAGGGAGAGCCACCAAGTTAGCAACTCTCTAAGAGCTCATCCTCCTTCTAAAATTTAGGAAAAGCTAGATTCTCATAAAAGTGAACATAGAAAGACATACAGGTCAATTCCCATAAAAGTGACTATAAGAAAAAATAAAATAGGTATCTGAATGACATTCCTAAAGACAATGAAAACATGCCAGAAAGACATACTAAAAAGACCAAACTGTAATATACTTTATACTTTTACAAAACAAGCTAAAAGACATTAAGAAAATTATATGATATGAAAGACCAATAGAAATAAGAATTAGAAAAACTCAAACAAGGAGATAAAACTCAAGAAAAAATTACACCTAAAAGAAAAAATTATTTAAGAAATAAGACCAAACTATAAGGAACATGAACAAATAAACACAATAAATAGTGCCTTCTGAAGGTAAAAATGAAGGAATTTTTTAAAGAAATTTTCAAAAAGGATTTTAAAAGATACAAGAAATGACAAATATTGGAGATAACCAAAGAAAATCTAATATGAGTAATAGTAGTCCCTGAAAAAGAAAATCAAAGCAAGAGAGAACAACTACAACTCAAAAATCTTTCTTCAAATTAAAAGAAAAAAAAGGTGTGAGATCATATTTTGAAAAGCTTTGTGTATATTTGAGAATATCAACCCAGAATGATTAATACCAAGACATATTCTAATACAATTACTGGACTTTAAAGAAAAACAATCATTTGGATATTAGACAAAAAGAGCATACGGCTTACAAAATAATGAAATTAGATTTCATCAGATAATTAAATATCAAATCTTGTGCCAAAAGAAAATATAAAAACATATTTAAGATATTCAAAGAAATAAAATATGAGCCAAAGATTTTATACCCAGCAAACCTGACCTTCAAGTAAAAAGGGGTCAAACTCTTACTGACATGCAAAACTCAGGAAATCTTGTGTCCATGAGCCCTTGCTAAGCAATCTATTAGAAAACAAGATTCAGATAAACAAAATAACTAGAGGGACATTCACAAAATGACTTGTGATGAACATTAAATATATAATTACTTGTAGAACAAAAACTAAATGAGAACTAAAAGGGAGAGCTTATAATATGTAATAGCTAAATGATCTGGCAGTATGGGTAAAGAACAGCCATTTTTTAAATGGGAGAAGAATAAGAATAGGATATTTCCTGTAAATTGGCAGGAATTTACAAGTTTCTGGATTCAGATACTTGATCAGACTCGGGTTTGATCCCTTTGGAAAGATTACAATTACCGTTATGTTCTTTCATCAATAGCAACATAATATCAGGTTTTCATTATTTTTTAATAAAAGCTTTATTTAACGATTTTTAGTAATTTTATTAAACTGTTTTCAGGAATCTTAGTTGGTAGTGGTACTATTAGTATTGCTATTCCTAGATTTGTTATGTGTATTATGGGATAAAGCAAGTGATATTCTAACTTTATCATCTCCTATGTCCTTCTTGATATGGAAGAAAGAATATACAAATATAATGTAGAAGACTTTAGGTAAAATCCTGTAGCCCTGAATTTGAATTGGAGGTATCAGTATGAACTTGTGAGGTATAAGCACCCACGCACTGGTTTATTACCTAGCTCTGTCCACTGGAAAAGCCTAGGAAGAATGTGCAACCCAGTAACAATGAATATTTTGGGTTCCTAGACTGTGGTCTTGAAATGTCATTTTCTATTATTTTAAAAGGGAGAAGTGCCTCTTGGAGAAATAGGTGGCGCAAGAAACATACAGCTAAGATGAGGCTGGTGCACCCCAACACCCCAGACAGCGTGGAAGCTAGCAGGCCTGCTGGACTTCAGTCAGGACGACAGTTGCCATGGATTGAAACCCAACATACATATTTAAATCCATGGGTTTATAAAGATCTATTTTTTAAAGTGGTCACCTCCTGAAGATGACAGAAAATCAATGTATTATCTCAAAAAAAAATAGCTAAATAAAAGCAGGGGATCCTGCACTTATCCTGCCTTTCCTATAAGAACCGTACCTCTGGGTAACCAATGATATTAATAGATGAGGGTAAATATTATCTTACAAACTTATTCCAGCATTTATAAGAACAAAATGATAAAATTAGAACATTGCCATTTGCTGACATCGCAACAGAGTGAAAACAGGCATTATACATTCCTCGCGATGAAAAACGCAAGGCCATCTGTAGTCTTGCCAAAGGGGTCAAACCCGAGTCCAATCCGGCCTCTGGATTCAGCTGGCGACTCACAGGGAATGCAGAGAACAAAAAGATGTGTCGGAATGTCCTATGCTTATACAAGCAGCAAAATCTTGACTCTGGGAAACTCAATAAACTTCAATGTATAAATTTTAAGGAAAAGAAAGGGATGGAGGGCAACCTATAGATTATAAAAAGCATATCAAATGCATAATTGAGTGACAAAACCATAAAAAATAATGCAAGGAAGTGATGATGCCCAGCAGTGAAGGTAGTGGTTACTTTTGGCAGGAGTGACCAGCGCTGGGGAGGGGCACGGGGAGGGCCCCTAGGGTACCTGGCAATGTCCTATTTCTCAACTTGCATGGCATTTACAAGGATATTTGTTCACCTCATAAAACTACACTAAGCTACATATTTGTTTCATGTGATTTTCTATATCTGTGTTTTATTTTACAATGAGCAAGTTTAGAAGAAAACAATAATCTCAGGAAAGGCTATAAGTACTATTACTGTGTAAAGAACATGGGCCTTTGAGTCAAGACAGATACAGCTTTAAGGCCTGATTTGGCCAAAAAAAAAAAAAAAAAACCACAACCCTGTGGGACCGTTGACTTTTCTGAGTCTCAGCTTCTACTTTGAAAAATGGTAATAATAGAACCTAAAAGTGTCAGCTATCTAGTAGGTACTCAGTAAATATTAGTTTTAGTTTTTTTCCCCTTTCTTCTCTTCTTAAGTGCTTCCTAGAAGGTTTAGCATGACTGAAACCATGTAGAGTTAGGTAATGAAGGATTCATGGAGGGGTCTTGAGCCAGATTTTTACATGAAAGAGACGGGATATTAACCAAAGAATGTAAGTGGTGACCTAGGTGGGAGGTGGAAGAGCATTTAGGAAAGAGTAGCTGAGCTACACACCTGGGAGGCCTGTAAGTGGATTTGCCTGGATGAGGCAACGAAGGTGGCATTCACCAACCCCAATACCCACAGAGGATGGGGGCAACACAATGAGGGAAGCAGGCCCAGTGTATGTAAAGACCATCAGCACAAGTACAAGAATAAATGGGGACTGTCCCTCACACTCAATGAACCAAGAAGGAGTGGGTAGGGGTTGTTTGACGTCTAAATCCATGTTTAGGCTCAGTTTTTTTAAAAGTCTGGTAACTACCAGAGCACACATTCTATGAGTTCCCCATTACCCCTTCAAATCCTTGACAAGGAAAATAGCAATATATTCCCACATTAGAAAGTTGTATGCTTTGGGATCCCTCCCAACAGGTGAGCTTTCTATCACAGAGCATTGACACATTAATAAGAAGTCTTTACTTCACACCAGAGATGGAGCATAAATATACCAAGTACTAATCTCCAAACTACAAAATAGTGAGGCTCACAGGAAAATAAACACAAGTCCATGCAATAATATTTATTCATGTTTACATTGCTGCAAGTTTAAATGAACATTCATCCTTACTGGGTTTTCTTTTAGACTACAACAGCCTTCTAGGTAATTCCTATATCTTATAAATAATCAATGAATAAGCTTGATACACAGGCAAGAATGAAGAAACCAGGACTGAAAGTTGGCCTCTTAGACACCAAAGGCAAAAGGAAAACCAACCCAAGTGAAGAGACATTTAGGAAAAGCCAGACCTGTTGAATTGATTCAATTCACTGTATGTAATAACAACACCTAACTTCATTTAGCGCTTTCCATGTACTAGGCACTGTGCTAAGCACTTATTTGCATTCTCTCCTTTAAACAATCTAATAAAGGCCACATTTCACTGAAAGAGAACTAAATTCAGAGAGACTGAGCAAGGTAGCACCACTAGTAAACAGCCGAGACAAGATTCGAACCCATGGTCTCTGACACCAAAGACACATGCTCTGTACTATCTGATGTGGCTCTAAGGAAACAACTCAGGTTGTCATTCTGGTTCTTCCCAATTTGTTTCTGAGCGTCTTGGCATAAAGAATGCCATCTACATTCTTACAGGGGAAGCGTCTGGACCCAACCAAGCAGCCCAATCCCAGCTGAGACGCTAAGGCGGGATGGCCACAGAGACATCTCCCAGGCCACTAGCTAACAACCAGGAAGAGACCAGAGAAGTAGTCCGCAGTGAGGTATCACAAGATCGGAGAAAGAGTCTACACATATACTCGCCGTCAAATTGGTACTAACTGATCAACACTATGGCGCTCACGTGGTAGTAATATTCTCCAGGGATTAGGAGGTTGGGAGAGACAAACTCACAACTAAGGGTCACAGACACTGTGAGCATTGTACAGGGGAAGGGCATGCCTCTAAATCTTGCTTCGGTGTGGCAAAGACATAAAATGTAACCAGAAGATATTTGCACTTCAGTGTTTATTGCAGCATTACTCACAATGGCTAAAATATGGAATCAGCTTAAGGGTTTATCAAGGGATGAATGGATAAAAAAGATGTGGTGTATGTACACAATGGAATATTATTTAGCCATGAAAAAGAAGGAAATTTTGTCATTTGCAAAAACATGGATAGATCTGGAGGACATTATTTTAAGTGAAATAAACCAGGCATAGAAAGACAAATATTTCATTTTCACATTCATATATGGGACCTAAAAAAAAATTGATCTCAAGGAAGTAGCGAATAGAATGGTGGCTACTAGAGATTGGTAAGGGTGGTGGGAAGGGGTAATGAAGAGATGTTGGTGAAGGGGTAATTCTGTTTAATAGAAGGAAGAAGTTCTGATGTTCAGTGGTACAATGGGGCAACTATAGTTGACAATAGTTTATTGTATTTTCAGAATAGTTAGAAGTTTTCAAATGCTCCCAACATAAAGCAAAGATGAATGTTTCAGGTGAATCATGTCCCAGTTACCCTGATTTGATCATTGTATGTTGTGTGCTTGTATCAAGATGTAACATGTACTCCATGAATATGTACAATTATTATGTATCAATAAAAAAATTTAAAAAAAAAATCCCAGTTCCAGCATTGACTAGCTGGGACTTGGACAAGTGGATGAAGTTCTCTGATCCTATTTTCTCATGTGTAAAATGGAAGTCTAAAATATTCCACTCCACGGGGAATTATTGTTCAATGGGTATAAAGTTAGAGTTACACAAGATGAGTAAGTTCCAGAGATCTGCTGTATGACATAGTGCCTACAGTTAACAATGAAGCATTGTGTACTTAAAAATGTGTTAAAAGGGTGGATTTCATACTGTGTTAATTCCATTAAAAAAAAGAAAGGATACAAGAAAATCTTGGGAAGTGATAGATATTTTTATTACCTGGACTGTGGTGATAGTAACATTAATTGTATATATATGCCCAAACTCACCAAATTGTGTACATTAATTATGTGCAGTTTTCTTGTATAACAGTTATATTTCAATCAAGCTGGGGGAAAAAATAAATGAAAAATAAAACAAAGTATCCTACTCCACAACAGTCGTTGGGAAGATTAAATAAGATCATGAGTTCACAACAACCTACAAATGCTCAAAGTTCATCTCCTCCTCCTTGTCTTACACTGCCACAAACTTTACCCTCATATACACAGCACATTGTCCAAATAGAAGGGCACTATTATGTGTTGTTTGGTTTTGCTCCTTTTAAAGTATCCACACATCATCCCAAGTTCAACACATCTGAGAATGTTTATCCCTACAGCATTTTCAAAATTGGTCCAAAATCTCCATTAGAATCTGTTCTGGAAATAGTGTCATTCCTCCAATAAGTCGTGGTCATGAGAAGACACAGAATGTTACAGACAGACTTCTCCAAATGCTGTCTGGAGATTATCCTTTGAACAAGAAAACTGAGCTAATTCAAAGAGTCCCCTGCCTGCTGCAGTGGAATGTAAAAGGGAGAGAGAGACATCAGCCACTCAGACATTTCCTTTGGCTCCCTTTCTGTCCAGTCTGGGAGCAGGAGGGATTCAGGAAAGCAAAGCGTTTCTTTGTTCTGCACCCAGGCCCGGCTGAAGGGGAGGAGCAGGCAGGGCTAAGAAGGGACACATCCCACCCTGCCCAGGTCCCCGGTGGGTACACATCTCCCAGTGATGGGCCAATACCTGTCCCTCTAAGACCTCATGTCCTAAGATTCCACCATCCTAGGGAAAAGAAAGAGGGAATATGAAATGTTGTTTAAGGTGTCTCTGCTTTACGAAAAGCCCTTTTAGGAGGTTACTAACTTCAAAAGAAAACTAAGGTTATTCTTACTTCTTTCCCTCTGAACCTCTGAGAAGGCCTGTGCGGGGACTGCCTGTGTCATATGGGCTTCCGGGGTAAAAATACAATTATTATGCAGAGGTCTTATAGGTAAAGAATTGGAACGAAAGAAACAGAACTTAATAAACTACACTGCAAGTATTTTAGCTTCTTGGGTCTTCCAACTGCCAGACTTTATCTTAATGAGAAAATTCTGAACCCACACAAAACTTCTCCAGCTCTTACTACTTGCTACAAATAAAGTATATTTTAAAACATTTAGTATGATAATACATAATTACTATACAGATTTAACTGAGAAAAGGACATTTTCCCATCCCTCCTTTCGTGTGTATAAATTTAATTCATGCATATAAATTTAAATGATGTTATTTTAAAATTATATATTTACTATCAAAGTATTAGTTTGGAGACTCTTTTACCTGAAAAGCAGTATTCACTCTTTGGCCATCCAGATTTCACTTCTACGCCATAGTCACTCTGACGCCAGTGTCTCACACCTCCCTGTTCTCTCTAGGATCTCTGTTTTCATCAGATTCTCAAATCTCCCCTCATGGTTCTTGGATGTAGCTGTTTTTCACAGATGTAACCTCAAAACAGCCTCAGCTGCATTGCTATGTATGGCTCTATGACCTCCCTCCACCCAAGCTTGGGACCCAGCCACCTGGGTGGTCACACGATGTTATGAGTCTCTTGGGGCCACTGGCCCAGCAAAAAGCAGAGGGGCCCCCTCCTCAGGCCTCATGTTCTTTTAGGCCTGTCCTGAGGAATTCCAATGTTGGAGGGTAGTGGCATGGGGCATATTGTGCCCCGCAAAGAGTTCCCTCAAAGAACTTACAGAGATACAAATCCCGGAAGGGTACCACCATGGTGAGGCCATGCACAGTCTGCCTCCCGCTGGCCCTGAGGGCTGTGTGCCCTCTGACCCCAGCTGTGTCACTGGAAAAGAGGAAACATCATTAGGTCTCTCAAGAGACCCTTTGTTGCCCTCCCAAGACCTAAGTGTGTTGTAACCTCCCAAGTCCCCACTCAAAGTAGGTCTTAATGAACAGATCCAGAGGTCTCCTGTCCTCAGACGTCCCCAACAGGAGTCATCCACCTCTTGGTCTCCCCTGCTCCTAGGGACACTTTGGTCATTTGCCATGTCTGTATATCATGCTCCAGCCTGAATGAGCTCTCCTGCCACATTTCCTCTGCTACCATTAGTAGCATTTTTCCAGTTATGTCATAAGGCAAGCATATGTTGAGCCCTGCCTTAATTGGAATGGTCAGCTTCTGCCCAAAGTCAAAGTGAACTGTTTTGAGGCACCATGGCCACCCGCCCCTGGCAGCTCAGCCTTTACCATTCAGTCACTGCCTGTGATTAACACCACAGAGGCCACTTGTATATATTCTCTAAAACAAGCCAGCAAGATGCTGAATTACAGTAAAATCCACCCCATCTCTCTGCTCCCTGACATTTCTATACTATAAATTAATGAGGTGTGTCCAATTGAAAATTCAAAACCAAACATATTCGTTAGCACTCTAAAAATAGATGCTTCCCTAAGTTATTTTAAAGCCTGTAGGCTCCCCTTCCACTGGTGATTGCCTTGGTTTTGCTATAATAAAAACAAAAAAAAATATTTTAAGGTTAATAGCTTTGAACAATTAGTATAACTAACCACACACTTTGATATTTTCTGCAATATTAATTTCAGAACTGGGCATACTATTTTGCTGAGCCACAGTACTAAGCTAAGAACTATTTTTCATTCTCATTTCATCCATGAAAGTGAACTGTGACATTTACCATCTTAGACCAATGGTTGGAGCCATCCTGCCTCTGTTAGACTGACTTTTAACGGTCATGTCTACATGAGGCTAAGGAGTCCAGCAGAGCTTTGCCATCTGACCAAGAAACAGTCTTCCCTCCCTTAAGGTCTGAGTGTGCAGAACTCAACCAGTGTTCATTGAGCACAAGAGTGCAGCAAAACAATGTTGCGGGTGCTTTAAGAAACAGTGTCACCCTGATTTTTGTAGTCCCAGGGCCTAGCACAGTACCTGGCCCATAGCAGGAGTTCAGTGCTTAATTGTGAACGTTGAATTAGACACAGGCAGCACCTACACAAACAAATGGTCCCCACATTTAGTCATTCCCACCCACCCCAGCTGGTTTAACACTGTGCCAGAGACAAAACTTGCATTTCTACTTCCCTCTGGAACCAGGATGAAGCAAATGGACTTATGTATTGATCCTGTTCATGGAGCCATAACTAAAACCCAAGACAGAGGACTAAAGCCCAGTGCTTTGAAGTCAGGGAAGCCACGTGGAGGAACTGCCCCCAACACCTGACAGGTGGATGGTGCCCCTTGACCAGGCTGAGCGCAGGGGAATTGAGAAGCTGTCTCCTCGACCAGACAGAGATAAGACATGGCAGCTAAGCACCCTGGCGTCTGTGGGAGGCGTCCAAGGAATTACAAGCAGTGGAGGAAGTGAGATGAAGTAGTTCTCAGACTTCAGAACGCCCACGGTGTCAGCATGTTAGCGGGACTTTGAGAACGTTTAGATGTCCTTAACAGCCACTTAGGAACTGATCAAGGGTTGCTGAGACTGCCCTGCTCCGAAAGCTAATCCACTAGAAACTTTTTCAAGTCTGTGTTTTCCCTAACAGTTTGAGGCCTCATGTATAGTTCAGTAGTTATCATTGCAGTCATAATTATTTGGTTTGATCCTACTGGCAGCTAGAATAAGTCAAGTAATTTCTAAGAGTAAAATGGGATAAACAAATTCTTGGCAGGTAACATTCTATAATCCTTTTTTATTTTTGGAAGTATAAATGCCATGTTCAATACTGCTAAAAAGTAATGTTTCTGAATCCCCATACACTAAAAATATATTCATATTTAATAACCAAATTTTATAATTTAGTCATCATTATATAGCCACTTTAACTTATTCCATATCTGGTTTCTAGACAACCCATATTTTATCTCTATTATCCCTATTTATTGTAGGGCAATGTAAATAATGAAGGAATAAAACCCTAAAAGGACAATTATTTTTAATGTAGTATAACCATTTTCCCAATTTGGATTGGGATTATAACCCTTATAATATTGCTACCACATGAAATACAAGCCATATTAAAAAGAAACTAAGAAAAAGGAAGAGGGGAGGCGTTTATTAAAGAGAAATATAGTGTAAAAGTATTTTGCACAGAAAAAGGTTGCATTGTTATGTTGTATATTCAAACTTAAAAAGTAATTTCTGAAATAAATTTTGTCATTGAGTTCAGAAATCCTACAAACAATTACAAACAATTGGATCTTTAAAATATTGGTCAGTTTACTACTAATACCTATAAAAGTAGTCAAATTCCCTGAACTTTTATCTTTGGAAGGTGAAAGAATCCTATAAACCTCAGAAGGAATAAAAATCTGACCAGGTGAGTGTTATCCTGAGAATGCAAGAATAGTTTAGTAATAGGGAATCTATCATAATACATAACATCAATGGGTCACTTAAGAAAAATCCCACTAAGTGCCATCAATGCCAAAAAATCATTTGGTAATATGCTGCCCATTTCCTATTAGAATGATAAAGAAAGAAGGAAAGGAAGGAAGGAGAGAGGCGAGGCACAGTAGCTCATGCCTGTAATCCCAGTGACTTGGGAGGCTGAGATGGGAAGATCACTTGAGGCCAGGAGTTTGAGACCAGTCTGGGCATATAGCAAGACCCTGTATCTAAAAAAAAACACATTAGCTTGGGGTGGTGGCACGTACCTCTAATCCCAGTGACTCAGAAGGCTGAGGTAGGAGGATCCCTTGAGCCCAGGAGCTGGCGGCTACAGTGAGCTATGATTGTACCTCTGCACTCCAGTCTGGGTAACAGAGTGAGATCCCACCTCTAAAAAACTAAATAGATAAAAAGAAGGGAAGGAAGGAAGAAAGGGAAGGATAGACTAGTAGGACAGACAAATCATCAATTTAATAAAGGCTGTCTACCTTATACTACCAGTTAATATTTCATTGCAAACACTAAAAGAACCTAGATAAGAATGCCTGCTATCACCATACCTACTTAACATCCTGCTGTAGATTCTAATTAATCAGTAAGATATGAGACAAAATATACATCTTATAGTAGATATTTTATATAATATAGCACATATCATGTGTAGATATGTGTACACGTATCAAACAAATAGATTATGTTTTATATTATATATGAATAGATTAAACAAATTACAGTGATTTACACTGTAAAGAGATGTTTCTATAAACTTTGAAACTTAAAAACAGCATTCAACAGTTGTTGATATAAGATGAGTATTCAATAATCAATAGCTTTAGTGTATATCATCAATAAATAGAGCTTATAAAGGAAATAGAAAAAAAATCATTCACTGAAAAAACCTAAAAATAATCTTAACAATAAATGCATGGTGTTTATGAGAAGAAAATTCACAACTTCCCTGATAGACACAAAGAAGGATTGAATGAGCAGACTGATACAGCATGTTCGTGCATGAGAAGACCGAGTACTATAAAAATACCAATTCTTCTGAAATTAATTTTTACCTCTATTGGAATCAAAACCAAAATTTCAATGGGATGCAGGGAATGGAGGCCTGAAAAAATAACTCAAAAATATATCTGGAAAAATAAAACATGCAAACGGCTGGGTAAGTTTGAAAGAGGAGCAATAATAAGAATCTTGCTCTGCCAAATGTAAAAACAACTAAAACAGTATGATCCTGGCACAATAATCACTCTGTGGACCAATGGAAAGAACATGAGAAGCCACAAAACAGCCCTAGCATATATTGGAAATTAGTGTATGATTTTTTAAAAGTCACAAATAAATGAGGGGCATGGACTAGTCAAAAACTTGTATAGAGAGGATTGGCTATTTTCAAAAAATCAAGTTTGAGCTGGAGTTCAACCATGCACCAACATAAAAACCAGATATATAAAAAAGTTAAATGTTAAAGACAGAGACAGACAGGACAGAGAGAGAGAGAGAGAGAGAGAGAGAAGAAAGGGAGCAAGGAAGAATGAAGAAAAAGAAAACTAAGGCAAAGAGAAAGAAAAAGAATTTCAACTCAAGCTAGGAATGGACTTTCTAAGCATGAAAGCAAGGGAAGAAAATTTTTCCAAAACAGACAAATAAATCTGACCACATAAAATTTTTCACAAAATATTTTCAGCATATTTTTAATAAAAAAATCAAACAATAAACCATAAAAAAATATTTGAAAACAGTCTGATAGACAAAACTTACAGACCTCATAAATCCAAAGGAAAAATACTAATCCCCCACTTTTAAAAATCCAAAGGAAATGAACAGCAACTCACAGAATGAAAATTCAATTTTCTAAAAACCATAGTTGTTACTTATCAATAAGTATGCAAAACTTCTTAAATTGTATACCACTTTACCCTAACAAACTGGCAAAATTTAATTAATTTTAAAATAAAACAATAATTCTAAATGCTGGCGAATGTGTGTGCCAGAAAACAGACATTCTCATACACCTCTGAAAAACAACGTAATGGAAACAAATGCTCCAAATAGCAACTTGGACATATGCATAAAGAGCTTTTTGCCCCCACAATTATTCTTTCACAAATTTATTCTAAGAAAATAATCAGAGATATGGACAAAGATTTATGTATAGGAATTCTAATTATGCATTATTTATAGTAGTGAAAAAGAGGACCCAACCTAAAGGGGAAGAGTTAAATTTATTACGGTTTATACTGACTACATAATGGAATATAAGTAATATTAATAAAATAGAGCTACAAAAAAATCATGTTTCATAAGACTGCATAATGGATTGCTCAGAATACATTACACAATGTAGGGCACCATATAAAGACCAAATACATACACAGACACAAACACATAAATTGCAAAGAAATACACTAAGTGGTAAACAATGGCTATTTTTGAATAGTTTTATCATGGGTGACTTTAATTTCTTCCCAATGGTTTTCCATATTTTCTAAATTTTCTAAAATAAGTATACATTGCATTTGAAACAGTGTCATGAGCTAATAACCATTTAGTGATTACTCTGTGCCAAGCCCTATTCAAAGTGTTAATATCTAGTATGTATTATCTCATTTAATTCTCTCAACAAATCTATGCATTATGTAATGAGTGTTACCATTATTCCATTTTGCCAATTAAGAAACTGAGGCCCAGGGAGAGTAGGTAACTGATCTAAAGTAGTAAGTGGTGAAGCCAGGATTCAAACTCAGGCCCTGTGACCCCTACACTTAACCCTCAGTCTACATCAATGATTCTCAAATATTCTGGGCTGGGACCCTGCACTATCTTAAAAATTATTGAGGCCCCCAAAGAACTTGTGTGTATGTGAGCTATCTTGACTGATATGTCTTGAAACTTACTATTTGAAATATTTAAAACTGAGAAATGTTAATTTATTTAAAAATAACAATGACAAATCCATTACATGTTAATGCAAATAATATGTTATTGATTTTTGATAAAAATCACTCTAATTCCAAAACAAAAACTATTGTAGTGAGAATAGTTATTATTTTACCTTTCTGCAAATCTCTTAATATCTTGCTTAACAGAAGAGAACTGAATACTCACATCTGTTTCTGCACCTAATTTATTACAATATTACATGTCATGTAGCCTCTGGAAAACTCCCCTGTAAATTCATGAGAAAATGAGTGTGAAAAGGTTAAATAACATCTTAGTACTATTATGATAATGGTCTAGATCTTATGAATACCTCAAAAGAGTCTCAGTGACCTCCAGATATCCTGGAACCACACTTTGAGAATCACTGGTCTACACTGAGTTTTCAAAAAAGAATAAATTGACTACTAGTATTTACTGTGTGTTAAACACTCATCAGTAATTCAGAAAACAGGGTTACTTCAGATTCTCAAAGGGCACCAGCCCAACAGTCCCTAGAGGAGGGAGAGGCATTGTGCCTTGACCCTATTCCTTATACCAGAGCTAAAAATTGTCTTCTAAGATGCCAGTCACTTCCAATCCACCGACTGAGCTGCAACCAAAATCTGGATCAAAATAACAACTGGAACTCTGTTAGCCTTGGGCACATCAGATCAGAAGAGGCAGAGACAGGAGACTAGACATGGGCAGCAGAGAGAACTAGCTCCAAGGAGCAGATGCTGCTGTAGACAATCAGAGGAAATTCACACAAGGCGCCAGAGCATTGTATCATGAGTAGGTTGTAACAAGTCATTAGTTCATTCATTCATTCACCAACACTTATTGACCAACCACTAGTTAGAAGCAATGTGCTTGAGGCTGACACTGCAAAGGGGAAAGGAAACTGCTGGATGAGAGATGGGTGGATGGACATAGGGATGGATGAAGAAATCACCTGGTAACTGCCCTCAGGGAACAGTATACTGAAGAAGACGACACAAACAAAGAATCACAAGGCCTGAGGCCAGTGCTTGGGCTGGGCTGTGCAAACAGGTGTTTAACAGAATGTGATTTTCAGCAATCACTCATGTACACCATCACCTTAAAGACTCTGAGAGAAGGCAGGTAGAGGAAGTCAAGGTGAGGCTCATTTCATTTCCGGGGGAAGGAATGCTGGCAGGAGCCGGGCCCATACGTGGAGGCCTGGGTGCTGGCACAATATGCAGCCACATGGGCCATAGTGAGGGTCCAGTCCCTAGAACCAAGTCTGGCATCGTGTCTTGGTTACAGGACTAGAGCAGATACAGGACTCGAGCAGAGGCCTAGTTACTAGAACTATGGTAGAATATTGAAGAATAATGAGTAATAAATTCAACCCGGTCTGACGGTGAGTTATCTGAACTCCTGAACCAGGGCTCCTAACAGCCCCTCGGCATGTGTCTGCTCCAGCTGCTGCAACGATACCTTAGACTGGGGGAATTAAACAACAAACATTTTGTTCTTGCAGCGCTGAGGCTAGAAGTTCAAGATCAAGGTGCCAGCACAACTGATGCCCAGTGAAAGCCTGAATCCTGGTTTGCAGTTGGCCATCTTCTTGTTGTGTCTTCATATGGTACAGAGCAGAGAGAAGAGAAAGAGCTCTGGTTTCCCTTCTTATAAGGGCATTAATCCCAGCATGAGGGCCCCACCTTCATGGCCTAATCTCCTCCCAAAGACCCCACAGCCCAGCCTGCAGGGCAGAGGAGTGAGAAGGCTGAGGGGCAGGGACCGGACTGCAGTTCTCCTCTCTTGCCCCAGCCTCTGCCACCAGCCTCCCTCTAGGCAGCTCTTAATAGTTAACTACTGCTAGCTTAATCATTGCTAATATTAAGTCACATTAAAATAAATAAAACAACAATTGCATGCACAGCCCAGAGCCCAGCACACAGCTGACTCTACCACATTTAAATCCAATCATCCATTCCTATGACAGCACTTTCCAGAAGCTACATTTATACACTGAAAACACCCAACTGCACTTCAAGTTCCAAAAGCAATGAAGGCTGCAAATGTTCCTTGAGGTGGGTATAAATAGGATGAGAAAACTTTTGATGCTGTGTGGAAAGAGGCAATACAATATTTTCAGTCTAAAAATAATTGGATTTGTCATAGCAGTATGGTTTTTGTTTTGTTTTGTTATTTTGCTTTATAAAAGGGAAAATCACTTTTCTTGCATTTCTAGGTGTAGAAAGGATTTGCATACTGTCCATACAACCTGTATAGCACTTTTCTTTTTTTTTTTTTTTAATTTCAAATTCTTAGGGGGTAAAAATATTTTTGGTTACATGTATTGATCTTGTTATGCTTAAGTCAGTGTTAGAAGTATGCCCATCACCCAAATAGTGTTCATAGTACCTGTTAGGTAGGTTTTTGCTCATCCCGTCCTCCCTCCTCCCCTCTGCTTGATTTCCACTGAGTTTTACTTCCCTCTGTGCACATGTGAGCTCATCAGTTAGTTCCAGTTCAATAGCAAGTACATGTGTTTGTTTTTTCATTCTTTAGATACTTCTCTTAGGATAATAGTCTCCAGTTCCATCCAAATCATTGTAAAAGGCCTAAATTCATCCTTCTTCATGGCTGCATAGTATTCCATGGTATACAGATACCACATTTTGTTAACCCACTCATGAATTGATGGGCACTTGGGTTGATTCCACATCTTTGCAATTGTGAATTGTGCTGCTACAAACATTCAAATGCAGATGTCTTTTTTATAGAATGTCTTTTGTTCTTTTGGGTAGATGCCCAGTAATGGGATTGCTGGATCAAATGGTAGGTCTACTTGTATCTCTTTAAGGTAACTCCATATTGCTTTCCACAGAGGTTGCACTAGTTTGCAGTCCCACCAGCAGTGTATGAGTGTTCCTATCTCTCCGCATCCACGCCAACATTTATTGTTTTGGGACTTTTTGATAAAGGCCATTCTCACTGGAGATAAGTGATATCTCATTGTGGTTTTGGTTTGCATTTCCCTGATGATTAGAGATGTTGAGCATTTTTTCATATGTTTGTTGGCCATTGTTCTGTCTTCTTTTGAAAATTTTCTGTTCATGTCCTTTGCCCACTTTTTGATAGGGTTGTTTGATTTTTTCTTGCTGATTTTCCTCAGTTCTAAATAGATTCTAGTTATCAGCCCTTTATCAGATGTGTAGCATGCAAACAATTTTTCCCATTCTGTAGGCTGTCTGTTTGCTCTTGTGAAAGTTTCTTTGGCTGTGCAGAAGCTTTTTAATTTGATCCAGTCCCATTTACTTATTTTTGTTGTTGCTGTGATTGCCTTTGGGGTCTTCTTCATAAATTCTTTGCCTAGGCCAATGTCTATAAGACTTTTCCCACATTTTCTTCTAGAATGCTAATAGTTTCACACCTTAGGTTTAAGTCTGTTATCCACCGTGATTTGATTTTTCTGAGAGGTGAAAGGTGTGGGTCCTGTTTCAGTCTTCTACATGGGGCTATCCAGTTTTCCCAGCACCAATTGTTGAATAAGGATTCTTTTCCCCAGTGTATGTTTCTGTCTGCTTTGTCAAAGATTAGATGGCTATATGAGGATGGTTTTATATCTGGGTTCTCAGTTCTGTTCCACTGGTCGATGTCTCTGTTCTTGTGCCAATACTAAGCTGATTTAATAACTATAGCCTTGTAGTATAGTTTGAAGTCTGGTAAATTAACACCTTCCATTTTGTTCTTATTGCCTAAAATTGCTTTTGCTAAGTGGGGTCTTCTCTGGTTCCATATGAGGTGTAAAATTTTTTTTTTCTATATCTGTGAAAAATGATGTTGGTAATTTAATAGGGATTGCATTGAATCTGTAGATCACTTTGGGTAGTATAGACATTTTAATAATGTTGATTCTGCCGACCCATGAGCATGGTATGGTTTTCCACCTGTTTATGTCCTCTGCTAGTTCCTTCCTCAGTGTTTCATAGTTCTCCCTGTAGAGGTCTTTTACCTCTTTAGTTAAATATATTCCTAGGTACTTTATTTTCTTTGTTGCTATTGTGAAGGGTATTGAGTTTTTGATTTGGTTCTCAGTTTGACTGTTATTGGTGTATATTAATGCCTCTGATTTGTGTGTATTGATTTTGTATCCTGAGACTTTACTGAATTCATCTATCAATTCCAGGAGTCTCTTGATTGAATCCTTGGGGTTTTCTAGATATAATATCATATCATCAGCAAAGAGTGAGAGTTTGATCTCTTC